>CM055351.1:34133596-34253221 GCA_029228515.1 Populus alba x Populus x berolinensis | reverse complement strand
TTTAATTATTCTATATATCAGTTGACATGAGATGGATGCTTAATCTCCGGATATAAGATGTTATGTTTTGGTATCAAAGCCCAGGTTGCTATCTAGGACAAGAATATTAATATGGTTTAGAAACGTGTTTTAGGAGGTTTAGAAAAAACCTGAGCCAAGACTGATCCATCCCTAGGTAGAGGAAATGTCTCAGAGTCTTCATTATGAAAGTGGATCCCAGACGAATGGAATCCTATGGCAGACACCTCCTCTCATTTTACCTACAACATCAGTATACGTGTGAAAGGGCCGAGTTAGTGGAGACTTCAAATTGATTTCGATGTCCTGTTAGGTAGAGGTATCAACACCATGAGGTATAAGAAAGACATGAGAGAGATAATATACCTCCACCAGTGGCACCAATAACCAGCGTCAAACCCATTATCAGATCCTACTTTTATGGATCATATACGTGAGAGTTGTATAGTAGCAGGAATGGTAGCCAAAGAGCCTCCAATACAGGTTCCCCTAGAATAGGGGGGTAGTCACTTATTAGTGTAATGGGTGGAAGGTATGAGAGGAGAATGGGTTGTATGACCTTATAGTGGCGAAGAGGATGTTGAGGTTGCTAGGCACTGGTTGAGGAAAGTGGAAAGAGTTATAAATCATATGCAGGGTGCCAGATGAGCATGGCGTTGGATTGTGTGATCTCAGGCTTTGATTAAAAATGCCCCACTCTTGGGTGGTAGAGACCATCAGAGAGAGGAGATCAGGAGAGGTATTGAGATGGAGGGACTTTCGTGAAGAGTTTGAGGAGAGATACTACTCTTGGGAGCATAGGAGGGAGAAAGAACAATAATTTTTGGATTTAGGGTACGAGCTACTTAGGTATGGAGAGGGTAATAAGGGATGCCTCGAATCCAATGATCGAGTAGAGTCAGACAACTAGAGCTAAGAGGAGAGATTTTGGATTTTTGACTGGGAGACCTCCTCTCCCAAAGAAAGGGAAGAGTGGATAGTCATCAGAATAGTTCTTGAGGAGAGGTGGAGGTTTCACCCCAAGAGGTAGCTTAGGAGGATCTAGACAAGTTAGTAGAGGACCCTAAGGAGGACAGTGACACGACCAAAAGATTGATGTTTTCTCCCAAGTGCAGGAGTGTCGAATTAATAAATAACCTAGCAAGACCGGGGTCGAACCACAGAGAGGTTAATTGTATAAATTATAAATAACAATACTACTACAACAACAATAATAACAACAATAATAACAATAATAGTTATAGTAATAATAATATTAATAGTAATAATAATAATAATAATAATAATAATAATACTCAGTACGTGACGTTGTTATACCTGAGAATGATCTAAAAGATTGGGTCACAGGTTTCTAGCCTATATACTGAGTTTTATGAAAAGATCAAAGAGATATATTATATAATATAAACAGATTTCTGATGTGAATGAACAAGGCAAGACCAACAATGTTAGGATCCTTGATCAAACACAGAGCATACTTAACGTACATAAAATATGACAAGAATGTAAATAATAATATTAATAGTTGTAGTAGTAGTATATAAAAAGAGAAGAGGAAGAAATTAATGAAAACTTTGAGATGGAAGATTATGTAAGGATTAAACAATGATAAAAATAAATGTCAAGGTTAGAGGATCCACTAATGGTATTTCAAACAAGTATAGGATAAACTCTTATTACTCAATTTGGAAAACCATACACGAAGGAGGTTCCAATCGGATGATTTGTCATTAATAGCTCATTATAAATTGTTAACATGATCATATTAATTATCTTATTTAGGTAACACCAAACTTTTAAATATTTTCAGGAATTCATGATGCTAACTTATATTAACAACAAATCAAGTTCCTTTCATAGCATAGGTGTAGGTAATACCATACGGTTGGACTATGAGAGGCCAAGCATTTGTTGTACCAAGTGTTATACAACACAAATCTAGATCAACCATTTAACAAGCAAGGTATTAAGAATTAGTAAGATAAAAAGATAAGACATGTTAATATTAAACATTAAGGTCCATGTTGAGTTTATACTATACTTATTCTTACATCATTAGTGTAACCTTTTCACCTTGACATAATAAACTTAGCTAAACATAATGAAGAAGAGAAACATAAATAAAACAAAACAAGAACATAAATAAGATACAAGTTAAACTAAGGAAAGGAAATGAAAAGCATAAACAAGATATTAATGAAAGCAAAACTTAAGAATTACAAAAAAATATAAAGAGAGGAATAAAGAGCATGATCTTGATATGAACAACCAAGCCCCTAAATACATGGCAAATGCCTCCTTTTATAGGCCAAAATTCAGAATTATTGATTTGATGACTAATTGTTGAGTGGGTGGCCAACTCTTGACTTTGTGAAAATCCTTATCTTTTGTCTGAATAAAAAAAAATTGCTAGCATCAGAACTAGGACCACTTGAAAACATAAAAGTTGTAGGAAATTGGACTCAGCTTTCCAGCAAAAAAAATGGAGGTCATTTGGACTTCTAGAACTCCAGATATGGGCCAAACATTGAACAGTGTTCGGGCTGTAGGATAGATTCAGAATTCTCCGTTGTTGCTATAATTTGGACTTGCAAACGGCCTTCTTAGATCTTGGTGTCCACATGAAAGTTGTAGGTCTATGTCTTATTGAATTTTTGTAAAAAATTGTAGATCATTTTGACATCTAGAACTCGAGATATGACCCAATTACCGAATAGTGTTCCAGTTTGGACTACACCAACATCTCTTTTCTAAGTTTGACCCTCTCTTTGTCCTTTCAATTTCCATACTTGAACTCATCAATCAATCCTTTGATTTATGTGATAGGCCTGCATTTAAGATGAATATTTACCATATATTAAGGCATTTTATAGTATTAGACTTGTTATTATAAAACATGCTTTAGTTAAGGAGTTATTGATACTTTAAGTGCAAAATGATGATATAAAACCTTGATAAATATGTACTTTTAAGTACTAATCAGACAAGCTAGAAAGGAAGTCACAACTGTTGGAGGGTCTACAAAGTAGAAGGGACCAGTGTATCCATTCCATCAAAGGTGTGAGCAGCGACACCCTGGAGATTGCTTCGCGATGCCAGAGAGATGTTATATTTGTAGAAAAGAAGGGTATCGATGGAGAGAATGCCCGTATATAGGCAGAGGCTGTTACTATTGTGGGGACACGAGTCATAGGAAGAAGGATTGTCCCCGTAGAACTACCAAGGGAGCCTATGGTTAGAGGACTGAGTTTCAGAGCCAACAATCACTTATAGTCAATCGTCCTATCAGGCCTAACCAGTTAGGGACGAGTGCTACTCGAGGGAGGCTCAAAATTCAGAAGGGGAGGACTCAGAGTCGGGTATATTACATGACCCACGAGGAAGTGAAAATTGTACTGATGTGGTGGCAGGTACTTTACAGTTAGATACAATGCAAGTTTATGCTTTACTTGATCTTGGAGCTAGTCATTCCTTTGTAGCTTATAGCTTAGAATTGTGAATAATTTACATGTGTTATCTAGTAAGTTGGGTGTAGGAGTGACATTTAGTACACCTTTAGGAGAGAATATAGATATTGATGATTTTTATAGAGTGGTAAAACTATATATTGGAGGGTTAGAATTGAGGGTAGATCTTATGCCATTAGAGTTATATGATTTTGACTTGATTCTGGGCATAGATTGACTAAGTAAACATAAGGCACAAGTGGATTGGTTCACCAAAATGGGGACAATCCAAGGAATATGTGATAAAAGAGTAGTGTTTAAAAGGGAAAGAAAATAATTCCAAGTTGTGTAATCTTAGTCTTGGTGGCTGGAAAGTTACTGAGGAAGGGTTGTTCTACTTGGTTAGCCCATGTAAGAGAGCTAGAAAAGGGTAGCATACATTTGGCTAGTATTCCTAGTGTGAGGGAGTTTCGAGATGTATTCCCAGAAGAGTTGCCTGGATTACCTCCAAATAGAGAAATTGAATTTTCTATAGAAACAATTCCAGGAATTTCTATTGTAGCCCAGTCTCTTTATAGGATGACACCTGTGGAATTGGCTGAATTGAAGGTCCAGCTTCAAGAATTGTTAGATAAAGGTTTCATCTGGCCTAGTAACTCGCCCTGGAAGCTTGGGTCTTATTTGTAAAGAAGAAGGATGGCACACTTCATTTGTGCATCGATTATCGTCAATTGAATAAAGTGACAATGAAGAACAAGTACCTACTCCAACGAATAAGTGATTTGTTTGATAAGTTGAAGGGTGCTAGGGTGTTTTCTAAGATAGATTTGAGATATGAATACCACCAGTTGAGAATCAAGGAACAAGACATACTAAAGACAGCAATCAGTACCTGTTATGGGCATTAAAGTTTATGGTGATGCCTTTTGGGTTAACTAATGCTCCGGCTGTATTTATGGACTTGATGAATCGGGTGTTTCGGCCTTACCTGGACAAATATGTGGTGGTATTTATTGACGATATCTTGGTGTATTCAAACTCTTGGAGCATGAACAAAATCTAAGGGTTGTGCTACAAACTTTAAGGGAGAACTAATTATATGCAAAGCTGGATAAGAGTGAGTTCTGGCTCAAAGAAGTAGTGTTTTTGGGCCATGTAATTTCCATAAAAGGAATATTCGTGGAATCGAGGAAGGTTGAGGTTGTGTTGAAATGGGAGAGGCATACCAACGTGAAAGAAATCCAGAGTTTCTTGGGTCTTACTGGGTATTACAAGAGGTTTATCTCCACGATAACATCACTTCTAACTAAACTAACTCGCAAGGAAGTCAGGTTTGTTTGATTAGAAAAGTGTGTAGTGAGCTTTCAAGAATTGAAGAAGAGGTCACTTCTGCTGCTATGCTGGCCTTTCTGTCAGGGACAAAAGGGTTTCGGGTATTTTGTAACGACTCAGCTTTTTCAAGGCCAAAATTGATGGATTTTTTTTTAGAATCATCCGGTTTCTAGATGTTTATCACCATTTCATTCTTTAGGTTTATCATTACATTATGTTCATTAACAAGGCACAATCTATGTAGGATAACATAAATCAACATTCCCATAGAACGGATTCTCAATACACATGCCTATGATATTATATTTCCATACTCATAGGTTTACATTACATCATATTGACATACCCATAAATTCACATTCTTGTTCAAATCTCATTATCATCACGAGTTCATACAAAAGTATCGAACAACAAGTTACACAACTAGTACTTTTGTTATTCTAACCTCATGTAATTTCACAACACGACATCCTTATTAGATGAATGCCTCATATGTATATTCATACACATCATATCAATTTGTTCGTACATTCACATCCGTTCCATTTCAATTTTTCGTTTCTAGTCTTTACAAAAGGGGTCAGACGACTAATTGAGTGATTAACACGTCCGTTTATGTAGAACTCATATCACCCATAACATATGAATATATAGATGTTTTCAAAATGTGTGAGCCGCGAAACGAATTTCCTTATGCACCATGTTGGTATGATGTCCCTGTTACAACACAAGATAATTTCAAGCATTATAGGCAATTCAAAGAACATAATAAAACAATATTAGCGTTACATTTCATTTATAGACCAAAAGAGCGTAATTCTATCATTTCTCCTTACTTGTACAAATACCACCGTTAATAATTCATCAATTACCGAGGCCAATTACAATACTCAAACTCGATCATTCGTCTCGAATTCAGTTAGCCGAACTAATATTATTCTATGTTTAAAGTATAACAATCATAGTTCTTTCGTATACTTAGTATATACAAGAAATAGTATATATGAATGCATCAATTCTTGAAACTAACTCGTAACTCTCAAATCTAGCTATCCTCTTAGGATGCCATTAGCCGAAGCTAGCCATTTATTCATCTTGGTCATCCACTTAGGGTGCTATTAGCTAAAGCTAGCCATTTATTCATCTTGGTCATCAACTTAGGCCATCAGCCGAAGCTAATAAATTATTTGTCCCAGTCATCCATTTGGATGCCATTAGCCAAAACTAATCAATCATTTGTTTTGATCATCCAATCGGATGCCATTAGCCGAAGCTAATCAAATATTTGTCCCAATCATCCCTTCAGATGCCATTAGCCAAAGCTAATCAATTATTTATCCTGGTCATCCATTCGGATGCCATTAGTTGAAGCTAATCAATTATTTGTTAGCCGAAGTTAATCAATCATTTGTTTTGGTCATCCAATTGGATGCCATTAGCTGAAGCTAATCAAATATTTGTCCTAGCCATCCCTTTGGATGCCATTAGCCAAAGCTAATCAATGATTTATCCCGATCATCTAACCAAGTATTTGTTCCAGTCATCCATTTGGATGCCATAGCCGAAGCTAATCAATCATTTGTCCTGGTCATCCATTTGGATGCCATTAGCCAAAGCTAATCAATCATTTGTCCCGGTCATCCAATCAGATGCCATTAGCCGAAGCTAATCAATGATTTATCCTGGTCATCCATTCAGATGTCATTAGCCGAAGCTAATCATCAACCAATCAAACATTCCAGAGGCGGTTTATGAATCACTATAACATGGTAATATCCTTTGAATAGCTCATTCAAATGATTCATGACAAGTTGACATTCACTGCGACATAGTAGCAAACCCTTCGTGGTACTTGTACACGAGTTTCGTAATAGTTTAACATACAACAAACACGATAATAGATCCTTTTTAATACACAAACCAAACATTCCATAACAACTTAGCTTTTAGTTACAAAACAGTACACCCTTCGTATTACCCATCCAACCATTCATAACTATTAATGTTCAATACAATACAACAATAAACCCCTCGTAATACTCATACAACCATCCATGATAATTAACATTTAGTATAATAAAATGGTAGATCTTTGGCAATACTCACACAACCATTCATCATAATCACATTCAATAAGATACAACAATAGATTCTTCGTAATATTCATACAACCATTCATCATAATTACATTCAATAAAATACATTAGTAGATCCTTTATAATACCCACACAATCATTCATCACAATTACATTAAATGAAATACAACAGTAGATCCTTCATAATACTCATACTACCATTCATCAGTAGCCCAAATTCATAATAGCCTAATCTACATCTCATAGTTGGTTTAATATTCATCGCAACACAATAATATATCCACCTTTTACAAGTCATTTCATAACATTAACATTTCCATCATTGTTTCAGCATTCAACAAGAACCCGATCGACATTTCATAGTCGTTTCAACAATCATCAAGAATTCAATCAAATACTTCATCGTCGTTCCATCATTCAACAAGGATTTAATAAAATATCATCATAAGTAAATTATTTCAAAACATAAACATCATACGAGAAAAAGGTGGAAACCACCTACTTGCTCCACCTGCGGGTTATCCTTGTCATGACGGTGGTCCGGTCCCGACCGCACCACCTAAGACATTGATGGTCACAAATCAGTACATTTGTATCTTTGAACCACATTCATCACCATACTCAATTCAAGAGTTCATATGTTCACATTCAAGTGTTTCATATTTTGCACCATCATACAATGAAATTGTTACAAGCATTTGGGTCATTTCTGTCCGGGAGGCCCATTGTGGAAATCGGCAGCAAAAATTGACTCACTGCATGCCGGACAATTCGGCAGCAAAAACTAGTTCGTTGTAGGCTGCACATTCGGCAGTGAAAACTATTTTGCTGCTGGCACTACAATTTCGGTAGCGAATCCTACTTTGCTACAGCCAACACGTTTCAACAGCGAATGCAATTCGCTACAGAGAACTTAATTTTGATAGCGAGTCACAAATTCCCTGCAGACAATATAACTACGACAACGAATCCTAAATTCTTTGTAGGACACACAATTCGGCAGCGAATGTTAATTCGCTGCAAACAACTCAATTTCAGCAACAAATTAAAAATTCGCTGCAAAACACATAATTTGGCAGAGAATGTTAATTCTTTGCACCCAACTCAATTTCGGCAGCAAATTACAAATTCACTACAGACAATTCAACTTCGACAGTGAATCCCAAATTCGCTGCAGGATGCACAATGCAGCAGCAAATGTCAATTCGCTGCAAACAACTCAATTTCGACAAAGACATACAAATTCGCTGCAGGCAATACAACTTTGACAGCGAACCCCAAATTCGCTGCAGCACACACAATTCAGTAGTGAATGTTAATTTGCTGCAAACAACTCATTTTCAGAAGCGAATTACAAATTCGCTGCAGGCAATTCAACTTCATTAGCGAATCCTACATTCGCTGTAGGACACATACGTTCAGTAGCGAATGTTAATATACCGCAAATAACTCAATTTCAGCAGTGAATTATAAATTTGCTGCAGACATGCAATTTGACATTAGGTTCAAACAAAGTCACATGATTTTAGCATGAACACACACACACACACACAAAACAATCAATCTTATCACAATCTATCACAAAAGTCCAATAGAATACACACATACAATAACCAATTCCAGCACATAATCTTTCATGAAATTCCAGCAGAACACACATCAAACCATCAATTCCAGCACATAATCTTTCATGAAATTCCAACTGAACACACACATTACAAACCATTAATTCTAACAAAAAATATTTCATCAAATCCTAACAGAACACACACACACACACATGCATTTTTACCAACCCCTTTGCTAAGGCCGACCCTTTACCATGTTATGTTCTTTCCATTTTATCATTGATACGACAAGTGGAGGGGCATTGGTAGATAAGACACTCGAGGCTGCACGCCAATTGATCTCAAATGTGGCAGCCAACTCGAAACAATTTGGCACGCGAGGAGACTTCGAAAACAAACGAGTAAATGAGGTAAGTATTTCTAACTTTGAAAATAAAGTTAATGATCTTACTTCTCTTGTGCATTCTTTGGCTTGTGGCAATGTACAACAGGTGAAAGTTTGTAACATATGTTCCTTACAATGACATACCTTAGATATGTGCCCAACAATACAAGAAGATTACATTGAACAGGTTCATGCAGTTGATGGAGGATTCAACGGACAGCCCTAACGTAAATATGATCCCTTTTCCAATACGTACAATCCCGGATGGAGAGATCATCCAAACTTATGCTATGCGAACCCACCTCAACAAGGCAATCAAGGCCGACAGTTCAATCCCCATGGATTTCAGCCCCAACAGAATTATCAAGCAAGACAACCCCTTCAATTCACAAACTTCAATGTTATGGGGTCATCATCTAGTGATGATCTTTATGAGATGATGAAAACTTTGGCTTCTAACAATGTGACCTTGCAACAAAATGTCATGTCTTTTCAATAGGAAACAAGGTCAAGTATTCACAACTTGGAGAAGCAAATGGGGTAAGTAGCTTCAAGTGTGGGGAAATTGGAAGCACCAATGAATGGAAAATTGCCCTCCCATGCATTGAATCCAATAGAGAATGTTAGTGCAATCATGCTGCGAAGTGGGAATGAACTTGAAGAGAAAAGGTCAAAACAAATTGAGATGGAGAAAGAAGAAGAGATAGAAACCAAATTGAGTATAAAGAAGGAACATCCTCCTTCTCCACAAACTTAAACAACGACCAACACTCCAAAGGTAACTCCTCACTTAATGAATTCCAGTTTTAAAACAATTCCACCTTTCCCTATAAGTTCTTCTAGGTCAAAGAAAGAGGACAAAGAAAAAGAGATTTTAGAGGTTTTCAAGAAAGTAGAACTCAACATTCCTTTGCTTAATGCTATCAAGAAAATTCCCAAGCATGCCAAATTCTTGATGGAGTTGTGTACTACTAAGAGAGCTTTCAAACTGAAAGGTCATGAAATGGTAAGTATGGGTGAAGTTGTATCTGCTGTTGTTCAAAAGAATATGCCTTTGAAGCAAAAAGACCCAGGTGCATTTACTATCCCATGTGTTATTGGTAATGCTAGTTTCAAAAGGGCCTTGTGCGATTTAGGTTCATCCATTAGTGTTATGCCTAAACATGTTTATGATTCTCTTAGTCTTGAGCCTTTGATTAAAACTAGCATTGTAATACAACTTGCGGATCATAGTTTTGTTTACCCACTTGGTGTGATAGAAGATGTCCTAGTTAAGATTGATAGTTTGGGCATTCCATGCGACTTTTATATTCTTGATATGGAATATGATTCTTGTGTTTCATCAAACAACACTCCTATATTGTTTGGGAGACCATTCTTGAAACCTGCCAATATAAAAATTGATTGTGGTAAGGATACTTTGTCTATGGAGGTAAGAGATAAAAAAATTGAATTTAATTTTCATGATGCAATGGCATATCCTTATAGCAATGTTTATTCTATCACATGTTATGACCAAGTTGATAAGTGTGTGAAGCAAGTTTGTGATTTTAATAGTGAGGATGGATTAAGCGTAGCTTTGAGTTATGGCTATGATTTTACCAAGATAGAAGAGATAAAGAGGCATATATATGTTCCCCAAAATATGCATGAATTAGCTTTGGCTTTGCAAGCTTTGCAAACTGTTCCCCATGATGCAGGAGTCATTCACCCCATCATGGACAGTGAATGGGTGGCGCTTATCCTTTTAGTGCCCAAAAAGATTGGAATTACGTTAGAAGAAATACAAAATGATGCTTATGATAATGCAAGGATTTACAAAGAAAAGATCAAAAGTCTTCATGACCGAATGATTACAAGAAAAGAGTTTAATGTTGGAGACAAAGGCCTTCTTTATCATTCACGTTTGAAACTTTTTCCTGGAAAGTTGCACTCTTGTTAGATTGGATCCTTTGTTGTTTCTAATGTTTTTCCTTATGGTACAGTTGAAATTACAAGTTTATAAACCAACAAAAGGTCAATGACCATCGCTTGCAACCTTTCTATGAAGGTTGGATGGTAGGAACTCACCGCTTCTGTGGAGTTAGCTGAACCAATCTATAAAGAATGAGCATACAACATATCGAGCCAATGACATAGAACAAAATCGCTTACTGGTAGGCAACCCAACAAAAAAAAAATCAGATTTGCTTTCCTTTTCCTTATCTTTTATTTTTTGCATTTTACTTTATTTTTATCATTCTCTTATATTCATTTTCTTTTATTTCAACATTGAGGACAATGTTGTGTTTTAAGTGTGGGGGTATTGGGAGAATGTTGGTTTTCTTATTTTGATTTTCTTTGTTGTTCCAAAAAAAAAAAAAAACAAATGAAGGAGTGTGCATGCAAGTTTTAAGGTTTAATTGGTTTAGAGATTGACTTTGAGAATATGTCATGTTGACTTTATAGTGTTATACCAATGCAAGCTTTTGAGCCTTCAACATTATATTCTTTGATTGTGTATTCTTTCAATGATATGTATCTCTAGAACTTACTTCATATCTTGTTGAGATTACATTTGCATTACATATATACATGAAGATGATAAAGGCATTAGGAATTTTAACCACTTGAGCCAAAAAGCCAACCTAAAGTATATTATCCTTAGTGAGCTCCTTTTGAGCTTGTTTATCTTTTCTTTGCTTTATCCATGTATAAGCCTTAACTTTTTATATGTTTCCTTTCCCCTGGCCAAGGATTTCCCCTGGCCAAGGATTAGTAGAGCATATACTTGTGATATCTCATGGAATTATGGTTGGAAATTATGTTAAAAGAAATAAGAAGTGATGCTTGATGAAAAGAAGGGCAAAGTTGCCAAAGGTGAAAAACAAAAAAAAAAAGAAGAAAAAAGTGTTCCTTTATGTTCTTAAGATTTTATGTTGAAAGAGCTTGAAATTAAAAGAAGTCAAGCATTGGTGATTAAAGATGAAAAATTTATGTGCTTTGGTGGAATATTTTGTTTGAAATATCCTTTTTCAGAATGCTCTACTTTCTTTGGTTTAAACATTTTCTTTTACTCTCTCTTACCTCACCTTAACCTTAGTCCCATTATAACCGGAAAATAAGACCTTTTGATTCATGCATTACTTGTAATATGTTAGTAATGGAGATGATATTGAAGGGCAAGCTTATGGTAGAACATATTCATTGATTGAATTTGAGAGATTTAAACATACAAACCCTAAACACGTGAGTGTTGGAGTGTATATCAATGAGAGGACCTATCACTTTGGCATGACATAGATTTCATTTAAATCCTAATTATTAATTGAGTTTTGAAGTTTGCATGTAAATAAATTCATGAAAATTTATACTCTTTATCCTTCTTGATTGTATTCTTGTTTATAATGCATATATTCTTGGATATTGATGGGAGATTAGGGGATTAGTCATTGTGATTTGATTTAATTTAACTTCAATTTGATTTTACCTATCCTTTCTCGAGGACGGGCAAGAGCTAAGTGTGGGGCTATTTGATGCAACCATATTATTCGATAATTTCACCCATATTTAATTAGTGTTTTGCCTATGTTTTATATATATAATGCCTTGATATTCTTTATTTTATGTTTTGAAGGCACTTTTGGATGAAAGATACAAAAAGGAGTAAATTGGAGGTAATTGACATATTTGACCTTCAGTCAATGTTTTGTGCAGAGCGTGAGCTCTAGAGGTTGAAATGAAGTGATTCTAGTGGCATTAAAAATCTAACATCCATACCCTTCTGGACATCTAAGCCAAGAAAATAAAATAAGGAACAACATGGAAATTGTAGCCTTTATAAAAATCTTGCAATCTACTAGTGTTGACCTTCGGCCATTCCGACTTCAATATCTGGAGCTCTAGAAGTCCAATTAATGCAAACTCAATTTTTTGGATTCTTGCCTCAAAGGTCTATAAATGCTCCAAATTTCAACCAAAAAAGATGTCATATGAGGGAGATATGATTTTTCAAAGATGACAACTGAATTCTACCAGCAAACAGGTTTCATGAAGAAATGAGTCCACATTACGTTTCGAAGCATCTAAACCGATATCCAAGTTTTTATTTCAGCAATTTAGCTCCTCTAAGTCAAAGCTTGAAGATTTCATGCAAGGCTATTTCTTTCTTTTTATGAAAATAGTTATAGAAGTACTTAAATGTAAACAGTCTACTTAAGGGGGGATTATTTTGTAAAATAGAGACTAGGGTTTCATAGGATATAAAAAGAATGAGAGAAGAGAAGGGGGGCAAAAAGCCAAGAGGAGAAAAATGCCCCCTTCCTCTAAGAAAACCAAAATCATGCATTTCACCATCTTTTTGATTAGTTGTTCAACAAACATGCAAGGCTAAACTTGTTTTCTTTGTTGCAAGGACACAGAAACCTTTGGATTTCAAGAACTGTGAGATTTATTTTACCTTTTCTTTTCAGTTTATATGATGAATATGTTTGTTCTCTTATGCTTATTTTTCATATGATTGTTCATTTTAATTGCTAGAGTGAACTCTAAGTTATTATTGTAGACAATCTATTGCTAAGTTTTATATCAAAACCGGAGTTGTGGTATATGAACTTGTGAAGCAACTGAGTTTAATAATTGTGGCGGATCTACGTTATTAATCTTAGGGAGAACATTAAATCAAATCAAACATAGACTGCGGACAATTATGTTTTCTTGATGAATCAACTTATCTAGTTCTTAAGGCTGCCATTGAATTAAATTACTAGTGTGGACACTGTGGTTGTTTGATGGTTAGGGTTAGTTATACGGCGGATTCGATAACTAACCAATGTTAAGAAGAGATAACTATTCAGAATATAAATTGATGTTTCAATTCCATGATCAGTTTTAATTTCTGTAGATGGATGTGTGCTTGCGACCAAGGTTTGTTCTCTTGATAATTTTATGATTTTATTAAATTTCATTTGATAGTTTTATGTTTTCTTCTGTTTAGCTTAGATAACGTCCAAACCCCCCTAAATTGCATATCATCTAGCATAAAAATCTAACTTGAACTTTCCTCGTGGGATCAACCCCTTGCTTGCTCTATACTATCTTGTGTGTTGTGTTTGAAGCTAGGGTAATTAATTTGTCTGACTGTGACATTGCAACAACCACCCTTGAGTATCGGCTCAAAAGCGCCATAACTTTTGATCCGACCGTTGGATTGCGCTAAAAGTTTTACTGGAGTTTTCAAAGGTTATTTTCCATAGGAAAGCTATGGAATCCCTACTCAGTGTCGAGGACGTCTGGTCGGCCAGCTTAGAGTATCAGCTCAAAAGGGCCATAACTTTTGATTCGATCGTTGGATCCAAGAAATTTTACCCCGAGTTTCCAAAGGCTGTTTTCCTTGTGGTAGCTATGGAATTGCTACTTCATGACGAGGAGGTCAGGTCGGTGATACTTGAGTATCGGCTCAAAACGGGCATAACATTTCATCTGATCATTGGATCGCACTCAAATTTGTAGAGAGGCTTCCAGAGGCTATTTTCCTTGGGTAAGGTATGAAATTGCTACTCAGTGACGAAGACGTCAGGTCGACCAGCCTTAAGTATCAGCTTAAAAGGGCCATAACTTTTAATCCAACTGTTGGATCATGGTCAAATGTTTACTCTAGTTTTTAGAGGCTGTTTTCCTCGAGGTTGTTATCGAGCTCCTACTAGGTGACAAGGAGGTCTGGTCGGCCATACTTGAGTATTGGCTTGAAAGGGCATAATTGTTGATCCGACCATTGGATCGTTGATTAGTACTTAAAAGTGCATGTTTATCAAGGTTTTATATCATCATTTTCCATTTTATATGGATGGAAAGGTAAGACAAAGGGCTACAACTTTCATGAGGAGCCCAAGATTTAAAAAGGCCGTTTTGAAGTCCAAATTGAATGAACAACGAAGAAGTCCGAAGCTGTCCTGCAGCCCAGACACTATTTAGTGTTCAACCCATATCTTGAGTTCTAGAAGTCCAAATGACCTCATTTTTTTTTGTTGGAAAGCTGAGACAATTTCCTAGAACATTCCTGAGGATTCTGGGCAAATTATGATGTTAGCAATAAGGTTGTTACCAAGTCAAGATGTGGCCACCCACTCATCAATTAGTCAACAAATGAATAGTTCTAAATTTTGGTCTATAAAAGAGGCACTTACCATGTATTGAGGCATCTTGGTTTCCAGATCAAGATCATGCTCTTGCTTTCTCTCTTTGTATTGCTTATGTTTTGCTTTTATTAATATCAAGTTTATGCACTTCATTTCCTTTCCTTTACTTAGTTAACTTCTTTCTCATTTATGTTCTTGTCTTGTTCATTTATGTTTCTTTCTTTTATTATGTTTAGCTAAGTTAATTATGTCAAGGTGAAAAGGGTACACTAATGGTGTAAGAATAAGTATAATATAAACTTAACATGGACCTTAACGTTGGATACTATAATGTTTTATATTTGTTATCTTGTTCACCTTTAATACTTTGCTTGTTAAATGGTTAATCTAGATTTATGTTGCATAACACTTGGTACAACAAATACTTGGCACTTTCATAGCCCATATTGTATGATATAACCGACACCTGAGTTATGAAAGGAATTTGATTTGTTGTTAACATAAGTTATAATCATGAATACCTGACAACATTTACAAGTATTAGCATTATTCGAATAAGATAACTAATGTAATCATGTTAACAAATTATAATCTGATTGGAACCTCCTTTATGCGTGGTTTATAATTGAGTAATAAGAGTTTATACTATACTTGTTTGAAGTACCATTAGTGGATCCTCTAACCTTGACATTTGTTTTTATTGTTTAATCCTTACATCAATCTTACCTCTCAAAGCTCTCTTTATTACTACTACTACTATTATTATTATTTACATTCTTGTTGTATTATATGTACGTTAAGTATGCTCTGTGTTTGATCAAGGATCCTAACATTGCTGGTCTTGCCTTGTTCATTCGCATCAGAAATCTGTTTATATTATATAATATATCTCTTTGATCTTTTCATAAACTCAGTATATAGGCTGGAAACCTGTGACCCGATCTTTTAGATCATTTTCAGGTATAAAAACGCCATGTACTGAGTATTATTATTATTACTCTTAATATTACTATTATTGTTATTGTTGTTATTGTTGTTATTATTGTTGTTGTTGTTGTCGTCTTGTTATTTATAATTTATACAATTAACCTCTTTGTGGTTCGACCCCGGTCTTGCCGGGTTATTTATTACTTTGACACTCCTGCATTTAGGAGAAGACATCAAGCTTTTGGTCGTGTCAAGTTTTTGGCGCCGTTGCCGGGGAGGTAAATTCTTGTATAAATTATAATATTTATTTTATTTTCTCTTTTCACTTTTTAATTTTTTTCTAACTCTTATTTCTTTTGTTTTCTTTTGTTTTCTTTTGTTTCTTCTTCTTCTCTTTTCTTCCTTTTATTCTCTTCTTACACGTGCATGAGAGTTTGGTCATGTACATTAAGTGGTCAACTTTGTAGGGTATCCTCATCATTTTCAGAAAATATGGCCGAAGAAGATAATCAATCGCTTTATAATAAGAATAATGAGAATAACCGTATGAGAACACTTAGAGATCACATGAATCCCACAAGAACAAGTGCACCCTCATGCATAGTTTTCCCTCCTGATGCATCTTATTTTAATTTTAAGCCAGACATTATTCAACTTTTACCTTCTTTTCATGGCTTAGACCTAGAAAATCCATACTTGTATTTAAGGGAATTTGAGGAGGTCTGTAATACCTATAATGACTCAAATTGTAGCATGAACACCATTCGATTAAAGCTTTTTCCTTTTTCATTAAAAGATAAAGCTAAAACATGGCTACAAAATTTGAGACCAGGATCTATTCGTGCTTGGGATGAAATGCAACAGCAATTTTTAAAGAAGTTTTTCCCGTCTCACAGAACAAACTCTTTCAAAAGACAAATCATCACTTTCACTCAAAAGCCAGGAGAAACATTTTACCAATGTTGGGATAGGTATCGAGATTTGCTTAATACTTGCCCTCATTATGGTTTTGAAACATGGAGATGGGTTTCACATTTTTATAAAGGGTTAACACCTAGAGATAGACAAATGGTTGAATTGATGTGCAATGGAACTTTTGAAGATAAAGACCCTAATGAAGCAATGGAGTACCTAGACTTGCTAGCCGAAAATGCTCAAAATTGGGACACCACAGGTACTTATAAGACACCAAGTAAAACTCAAACATCTAGTGCAGGTATGCACAACCTTAGGGAAGATCATGACCTCCAAGCCAAGTTTGCATCTTTAGCTAGAAAAGTCGAACCACTTGAATTGAAAAAGAGTGGTCAATTAAAATCTGTTCAAGACATTGTGTGTCAAATCTGTGAAACCAAGGAACACTCAACAAATGATTGTCCAACTTTGCCTTCTTTTAGGGAATGCCTCCATGAACAAGCCCATGCTTTAAACAGTTTCCAAAGGCCCAACTATAACCCATTCTCACAAACGTATAACTCTGGTTGGAGAAATCACCCAAATTTTAGTTGGAAGAGTGATAACAATAATACACAAACTTCACAGCTACCGTTTCAAGCACACCATAATTTCCAAAATTCTCATGGATATGCACCTCCTTATGCTCCACCTCCTAGAAGAAATCTTGAGGAAACATTGCATGTATTCATTGAAAAGCAAGAGGCAATCAACACTCAACTTGCTCAAGGCATGACAGATTTTAAAGATACTCTTGCAAAGTTAACATCTGCTCTCAGTTTCCAAGAGAAAAGTAAGTTTCCATCTCAACCACAACAAAATCCAAAGGGGCAATACAAAGCAAATGTGAGTAGTTCTAGAAGCCAACACATGGATCGGGTCAAATCAGTCATCACTCTTCGTAGTGGTAAGGTTATTGAAAAACCCATTCTTGAACCTTGTAAGAAAGATGATGAGTCTATCTCTGAGGGTAAGGAAGGGGTTGAACCTGAACATTGCAAAGAAAAGACTGATTCCCCGCCAGCACTCCCATTTCCTCATGCCATGACCAAACAAAGGAAAGTCAATCAAAACTCTGAAATCTTTGAAACTTTCAAACAGGTAAGGATCAATATACCTTTGTTGGATGCTATTAAACAGGTTCCTTCCTATGCTAAATTTTTGAAAGATCTGTGTATTGTGAAGAGAAAATTGAATGTGAAAAAGAAAGCCTTTTTAGCCGAGCAACTAAGTGCCATTCTTCAGAACAATAATGCTTTGAAATATAAAGACCCTGGTTGTCCTACAATTTCTTGCTTTATTGGAGAACATAAAATTGAAAAAGCCTTACTTGATCTTGGAGCTAGTGTGAATTTACTTCCATATTCAGTCTTTCAAAGTCTCAATCTAGGTGAGTTAAAACCAACTTCTGTAACTCTTTTACTTGCTGATAGATCTATAAAAGTGCCTAGAGGAATAGTTGAGGATGTGTTAGTATAAGTGGATAAATTCATTTACCCTGTAGATTTTGTTGTCTTGGATACACAACCTATTGAAGCATGTAATTCAATTCCTACCATTTTAGGACGTCCATTTCTTGCCACTTCTAATGCATTGATTAATTGTAGGAATGGACTCATGAAGCTATCATTTGGAAACATGACATTGGAGATGAATATTTTCAACATTTACAAGCAACCTGGAGATGATAATGATTTACAGGAAGTGGACTTTATTGAAAAATTAGTTCATGATCAATTTCAAACCACTTCCAGTGAAACTAAGATTGATGAATCTGATGATTTGCAAATGGTCTACTTTCAGGAAGAATCAAAGGCATGCAATTGGAGACCACAAATTGAAGAATTGCCACCACGATCAATTGAGCCCATACCTTCAAGTGTTCAACCACCAAAACCTGAATTGAAGTCGTTACCATTTAATCTCAAATACTCATTTTTGGGAGAAAATAAAACTTTTCCGGTAATAATCTCTTCCAAACTTAATGCACATCAAGAAGGTAAGTTATTACAGACTCTGAAAATGCACAAAAATGCATTAGGATGGACCATATCTGACATAAAAGAAATTAGCCCTTTGATTTGCACACACAGGATTTATTTGGAGGAAAATGCTAAACCCTCTAGAGAAATGCAACAAAGGCTTAATCCTAATATGAAAGAAGTAGTGAAAAATGAAGTCATTAAGCTTCTAGATAATGGAATTATTTATCCTATTTCTGACAGCAAATGGTTAAGTCCTACTCAAGTTGTACCCAAAAATTCTGGAGTCACTGTGATAATGAATGAGAAAAATGAGTTAATTCCAACTAGGACCGTTACTGGTTGGCGCATGTGCATTGATTATAGGAAACTTAATTCAATGACTAGAAAAGATCATTTCCCTTTACCTTTCATGGACCAAATCCTAGAAAGAGTTGCAGGTCATGAATTTTATTGTTTCCTAGATGGTTATTCAAGTTACAATCAAATTGAAATTGCATTGGAAGATCAAGAGAAGACTACTTTCACATGTCCATTTGGTACTTTTGCATATCGAAGGATGCCTTTTGGATTATGTAATGCACCAGCCACGTTTCAAAGATGCATGCTTAGCATATTCAGTGATATGGTTGAACATTTGCTTGAGATTTTTATGGATGATTTTTCTGTTTTTGGTGATTCATTTGATGATTGTTTGACTAACTTAGAAAATGTTTTGAGCAAGTGTGAAGAGAAGAATCTTGTACTGAATTGGGAAAAATGTCACTTTATGGTAACAAACGGCATTGTACTTGGTCATATTGTTTCATCAAAAGGAATTGAGGTTGACAAATCTAAAATCGAGTTAATTGCCAACTTACCAACACCAAAATTTGTTAAAGATGTTAGATCATTCTTAGGACATGCTGGTTTTTACAGAAGGTTCATCAAAGATTTTAGTGTAATATCAAAGCCCTTGAGTAACCTTCTAACAAAGGATAATATTTTTGAATGGACTGAACATTGTGAAGAAGCCTTTGTTAAACTTAAAAACTTGCTTACTTCTGCTCCTGTCATTCAACCTCTTGATTGGTCATTACTTTTTGAAATAATGTGTGACGCTAGTGATTATGTCGTGGGTGCTGTCTTGGGACAAAGAAAAGATAAGAAACCTTATGTGATTTACTATACAAGTAAAACTTTAAATAATGCTAAAATGAATTACACCACCACTGAAAAAGAATTACTTGCAGTAGTATTTGCATGTGATAAATTCAGGTCTTATCTTGTTGGCTCACCTATTGTTGTTTTTAGTGATCATGCAGCATTGAAATATCTTCTTTCTAAGAAAGATTCTAAGGCTAGATTGGTGCGGTGGATTTTGTTACTTCAAGAATTTGATATCACAATCAAAGACAAGAAAGGCACCGAAAATGTTGTCGTAGATCATTTGTCAAGATTGACAACAGATTCGAAATCTAACATCACACCCATCGATGACTACTTTCCCGATGAATCTTTACTTTCCGTTTCTACGATGCCTTAGTTCGCTAATATTGTTAATTTTCTTGTTTCATGACAATTGCCAGCTCATTGGAGTACCCAAGACAAAATAAAGTTCTTGAAGGAAGTGAAGAACTTTTATTGGGATGACCCATATTTGTTCAAATATTGTCCTGATCAAATATTTTGAAGATGCATTCCTGACAATGAGGTAAGTAATGTTATTAAATTTTGTCATTCTGAGGCATGTGGGGGTCATTTCTCATCGAAAAAGACAACTGCCAAAATCTTACAAAGTGGATTTTACTGGCCCACCATGTTCAAGGACTCACATGCATTCTGCAAGACTTGTGAAAATTGTTAAAATTGGGATCTATTTCAAAACGTCATATGATGCCTTTAAATCCTATTCTTATCATTGAGATCTTTGACTGTTGGGGTATAGATTTCATGGGTCCATTTCCTCCATCATTTGGTTTCGTGTACATATTAGTCGCAGTAGATTATATTTCAAAATGGATAGAGGCAATTCAAAGTCGAAACAATGATCACAAAACAGTGATAAAGTTTTTGAAAGATAATATTTTGAGTCGATTTGGAATCCCTCGAGCCATGATAAGCGATGGTGGAACACATTTCTATAATAAGCCATTTGAGTCTTTAATAAAGAAATATGGAATCACACACAAAGTTGTCACCCCTTATCACCCTCAGACAAGTGGATAAGTAGAGCTTGCTAATAGGGAGATCAAACAAATCTTGGAGAAAACAGTGAACCCTAATAGGAAAGACTGGTCTTTATGACTTAATGATGCACTTTGGGCTTATCGAACTGCTTATAAAACATCATTAGGTATGTCACCTTATAGACTAGTCTATGGAAAACCTTGTCATTTGCCTGTGGAAATTGAACATAAAGCTTATTGGGCTATTAAAGCTTTCAATTCAAACCTCGATGATGCTAGTCAGCTGCGAAAATTGCAAATAAATGAGCTTGAGGAAATAAGAAATGATGCATATGACAATTCAAGAATTCATAAAGCAAGAATCAAAGAGTTTCATGACAAGAAAATACTGAGAAAAACATTCAATGTTGGTCAAAAAGTCTTGCTCTATAATTCTCGACTCCATTTATTTCCTGGAAAACTAAGATCAAGATGGAGCGGTCCTTTTATTGTGAAACATGTGTATCCATATGGGGCCTGTGATATTGAGAATCCAAAGAATGGCAATGTTTTCAATGTAAATGGGCATCGTTTAAAAGTTTATTTTGACAATTTTTCAGTTGAAAATGACTCTATTGAATTGAGTGATCCTGTATATAAAGATTGATTCTTTTTCTCACATTATTTTGTGTTTTGTTTTGATTTTGCTAGTCTCTCTCTCACCCCAATCAAATGGCAGATAACGGTACTCTGTGACTTAAGTCGGTTCTTTCAGTTTCCCAAATAACTGATATTTGTATATATTTGTACAATTCTTAGCTCTTTCTCCCTTCTTTGAATCTCGTCTCCAATTCTCTTTTGAAAATGGACACCACTCTTGAAAAGTTGAAAAGGTATTTTCCCGCTCTGCCTCCAAATGCAATTACAAAAATTTACCGTTCTAGGTGTGCAAGATTGAGGTTGTTAATGAATCATGGAATTCCTGAAGATATCCGTTGGCTAATTGAAGCAAAGGTCCGATTATCAGGTGAGTCCTCCAATTCTTTCATTTCACACATGCCTGGAACAGGTACAATCCCTTTTGCAAAGCAATGCCGTGCAAAATGACTGAAAGTCTGTCACAGATATGCCAGATGGACTTGCAATGCAACATGTCGTTCTTTAGGAATGGTATCTGTAAACCGTGAAGATAAGATACAATTCATTAAGGATGGCCCGAGTAAGGGGTCTTTAGATAATCTTTTGTTGACCCTTGAGACGCATCCTAGTGGAGATGTGCATCGTGTAATTCATGATTTATGGCCACAATTCCATAAAGAACATGATCGACTTAGTCTTGGGAATCTGACTAAAAAAGACCCTGTTTGCCAGTTTTTAAGAAAACTGGATGGGAAGCCTATCCCCGACCCATAGAGGGCGTTTAAGCCGTTCTTGGACGTAAAACCAAGGGAAGATGTGAGCCACAATCACAACTACATGTACATACACATGCTTTTTCAAAATAAATAATTAATAAAGAGAGAGAGAGTGTGTGCGTGAGACTACAACTGGCCTACATATAGGTGGTATGATTGCATTTTCAATTTATCATCTATAAATTCTTCTCTTCCTTCCCTTCATTTCTATTCAACCCATACATTCATCAAATATAGAAGTGTGTAGAAATGGTAGGTTCCTCAAGTCATCACATAAGAAATATTTGTGTTTTCGGTGGATCAGTCCTGGGAAAGAAAAAGAGTTTTTAGAATCAGCAAATCATCTTGATTAGATACTAGCTGAGAGAAAGATTCATTTAGTGTATGGGTGAGGCAGCTTTGGGTTAATGGGAGGTGTGTCAATGGCTGTATTTTTAGGAGGCAGTCAAGTTTTGGGGGTTGTCCCCAAAGCTTTAGCAAATGGGAACATCATTGAAAAAACAATTGGAGATGAACTACAGGTCCCCACAATGTCTGATCGACTGAACGCCATGTTTAGCCATGCTGATGCCTTCATTGCCTTACCAGGTGGTCTGGGCACATTGGAAGAGCTCTTTCATATTTCATCTTGGGCCTAATTGCACATTCACCATAAACCTATAGGTTTGTTAAATGTTAATGGTTTTTATGATAAGTTGTTGTCTTTCCTTGATTAAGCTGTGGAACAGGAATTTCTAACATCTTCGGCACGACAAATCATAATCTCTGCTGCTACTGCTGAACAATTGATTGACCAATTACAATCTTTCATCCCTGTCATTGATCCTTGTATGAGTCGCTTAGATTGGTCAACTACGCAAAGTCGTAAAAAGCTTAGATTAGATTTGAGCCTTCATTTGTGAAACCTTATGTCTTTTGGTTTTATTAATAGCATATTATTTTGTTTTGTTACTTCTTATATTTGTTTAATTGTGTTTCAGGTGTGTCATTGTTCGCTGTTTCAAGTGATGTCTTCTATACTCTATCTTTCTACCTTAGGACATTGAGGACAATGTCTCGTTTTGGTTGGGGGGAGAGGGTAGTAGTTTTAAGAAAAAAAAACTAACCAACTAACTGTTTTTGTTTTTAAAAAACCATTTGGCAAAACTGTTATTACTAGGATGGCAGAGTAAACAAGAATTATTCTTGAGACGCATCTTAGTAAAAATTTTCTAATGGTTATTTGCAATATTCATAATAAGGTCTATTAGAATACTTCTTGAAATATTCAGGTTTACAAACTCTCGCATTGTTATCACTTGATTCTGCTCATATACTCATTTAACAAGTATTATTAAACCTTCATTTTCACACACACACTTTAACATATGATTGTGGGTTGCACATTGAATTATTACATTATTTATGTTCTTTTGTTGAAGGTAACAACTAAGGGAAAGGGATAATATATAATTTGCAAAAAAAAAAAATATATTGATAATATTGATGATAATAAAAACGTAGATAAGTTTGGTTTCGTAGCCTCCCTAACCTAAGCAATTAAGCCCGAAGAGGTGTTTTAACACCTAATACCCTAAAGTCAACTGACTTGGGAGCTATTGGCCCAAAGCTTGTTACATGGGTTAAGAAGAAAAGCTTAAGGGAATCAAACATTGCACTATCTACGTATCAGTATTTGCAACCCGAGTTGTTAAGCTCGTAGGGGTGTCTCAACACCTAATGCCCTAAGACCAATTGGTCTGGGAGTCATTAGCCTAAAACTCATTACATGGGTTAAAGATACATTGTGTTTTAAGTTGTATGTGTATATAAATAAAATAAAAAAAGAAAAAAAAAAGAAGAAGAAAGAAAAAAAAACAGAGAAAAAAAGAAGTAATAATAATAATAATCCTAACCCAAGGAAGTTCACCCTAAACATTTGAACATAATATTTTTTTCTTCCAACAAAAGCCCCATCATCTATGCTTTCATATATTGAGCACATAAAAAGAAGGTTTATTAATATCTTGTTTAAGAAGTATGAAGAAGGAATATAAATTTAATGAGAGTTTATTTATCTGGATAAATTAATGGAAGTTGAATGATGAATGCCTTGCTTTGTGAAACTTGCAAATTTTTTCTCTATTTTAACGCTTTAGATTACTAGGGACTAGTAATAAGCTGGTTGGGGGGTGTGATTAATACTTAAAAATGCATGTTTATTATTGCTACCCAATTTTTGACCCATGTTTTGATAAATTTTTCAAAAAAAAAATAAAATAAATAATAATAAGGGGTTACATGTGGCGATAACATAGAGCATCAGGGCTAATATTAAAAAGGCAATACGTCAAGGAGATAATGACTGAATCACATATAATTACTGCAATATAACATATCATAAATATATGATTTGATTCATGCTGATTATGGAATACAATCTCTGCAATATAAAATACCATATATATAGGATTTGTTGGTGCTAGTTATAGAAAAGAATCTTTGCAATAATTATTGTAATATTTCCTTGAATAACATGTATATGGATTTTTTTATATAAGTGAACCTACAAATATAATAAAGAGGAGGGGGAATAAATTTGATAGGGAAGGAAAAAAAAAAGGGAGGAAACCCAAGAAAACCTAAGTCATCTCTACAGAGGCCACGACACCCTGTCCTCGGGCAAAAGAAAAAACCAAACCTTTTCTTTTCCCTCAACCAAGCCGCTACTGACAGTCCCCAGCCTTGGCCAAAAAGAAGAAACAAGTCGCTCCCCCTCACCTTTCTTCTCCCTCTCCCCACTGGTACCCCACTCAATAACATTAAAAAAAAAACCAAAGCCCCATCCTCTCCTTCCTTTTTTTTGGCTTCTCCCCGTCACCACCAGATCCTCTCCCACGGTCCAGCAACTTCTCTTAAGACCAGCCAAAACCGTGAGCCACAAGCAGCGTCAGAAGTTTTGCTTCACATTCCAAACAAACAGCTCTTCTCTGAGTCTTGCACCAGTACGCAGCCGTCTCAAGCTTCAACAACGGCGTCATCTTCAACTCCGGTAGGCATCGCTGACTCGCAACCCCTCAATCACCAGGAGCAGTTACTAGCCGCAACAGCAATCCAGGATGGCGACAAGTCTCGTCTCTGCACCAGCAGCTCATCCCATTCGTCTATACCTCTTCCCCATCGCCAGTAGTGGCTGTGTTTTCTTCTCTGCACTAGGAGCAAGAACCAGCAGGGGCGCGGTCATCACCAGTTGCAATTCCTCAGCCACTTTAAGCATCAATAGGCAAGAACAGCACAGTAGCCTGATCCTTCCTCCCAAATCAGTAAACAGCAGCAGTAACATGACAGCAGGATATCGTTTCGGACCTCCATCTTCAGTAAGCACCAACACCAGGGGAACCCGAAGGCAGGGAGAAGGCGAGGACACAAGAAGACCAGGTACGTAAGTTGTTTCTCTCCTTTTTCTGCATTTGCACTTAAAACATTTGGCACTGTGTGAAGGTAAATTAATTACCTTCGCATTGTGCAGTGCATGCGTGAGTAATTCACGCATGCAGCCTGCAACAGTGCCCAACCGGGTCACTGATTTGGACCAGTGACCTAACTAGGCTTGCTGGGTTCAGCCCAGCCACATGGGTCGAGCTGGACCCAAAAAAAAAAAAGGAAAATATTGTTGGTTTTTGTCGTGTATTTATTTTACGGTTTGTATTTTTTTATTGTGTAAAATACAAATCTGGTATTAAATATACCCGATTTTTCCGTGAAATGTTGTGTGTATATATATATATATATATGTTTGAAAAAAAAAATATTTTCTTATGTGTTGCATACGGCCAATACCTTAACATTTATTTGAATTTCCTCTAAAAAAGAAACAAATACTTGAAGTTTAAAAAATGTGTTTTCACATGGATTTCTTAAACACAACAAAATTATTTTCTTGCATTTCTGGATTTTACAACATGTTTGTAAAACTCCAAAGGGTATTGGCCAATATTCCAAAAAATACAAAAATCTTATTTTGGGGGAATTCATCTATTATTCATCGTTAATGTTTGGATAAAGAAATCTCAAAGGGATTAATATCCAAAATATTATTGGGAATAACTTGTTATTATTCATCGTTAATGTTTGGATAAAGAAATCCTTAAAGGACGAATATCCAAAATATTATTGGGAATAATTTGTTATTATTCACTGTTAATATTTGGATAAAGAGACCCAGAGTGGTAAATATCTAAAATAATTTTCTAGGAATAATAAATCCACACATATCATTGAAAGAAGCCTTGATTATAATCGAGGACATTTCAATTTTTTACTCCAGGTTTATGAGCCGTGAGAGTATAAAACACTAAGACAAACCAAAGGGAAAAATGAGCTTGTAAAGCACATGGAATCTCCTTGGATTTCTATCTTAATAAATTTAGTTACAATCAAACCGAGAAAAATTGATGGGATTAGAAAACACTAACACCATAGCAATTATAAGACAAACCAAACACCAAGCAGCTTACCTTAGGTAGGGCGTACTAGGGGTGCTAATACCTTCCCTTTACGCAACCAGTCCCTTGCCTTAGAATCTCTGAAAGACCAGTTAGGTTTCCTAGTGACCAAAATACTAGGTGGCGACTCCAAAGAACCAAATCAGCAAAATAAATGAAAAATCACCACTGGACGCCGCATGGATTTTGACGTGCGACATTTATCAAGGTTTTATATCATAATTTTGCAATTGAAGTATCAATAACTCCTTAACTAAAGCATGTTTTATAATAACAAGTTTGATACTATAAGATACCTTAATTTATGGTAAATGTTCATCTTAAATGCAGGCCTATCACATAAATAAAAGGATTGAATGATGAGTTTAAGTATTGAAAGTGAAAGGACAAAGAGAAGGCCAAACTTAGAAAAGAGATGCTGATGCAGTCCAAACCGGAACATTGCTTGGTAATTGGATCATATCTAGAGCTCTAGATCTCGGATTTAGGTCCATTTTATATGGATGGAAAGGTAAGACAAAGGGCTACAACTTTCATGAGGAGCCCAAGATTTAAAAAGGCCGTTTTGAAGTCCAAATTGAATGAACAACGAAGAAGTCCGAAGCTGTCCTGCAGCCCAGACACTATTTAGTGTTCAACCCATATATTGAGTTCTAGAAGTCCAAATGACCTCATTTTTTTTTTTGGAAAGCTGAGACAATTTCCTAGAACATTCCTGAGGATTCTAGGCAAATTATGATGTTAGCAATGACTTCTTGTTCAGACAAGAAGATAAGGATTGTCACCAAGTCAAGATGTGGCCACCCACTCATCAATTAGTCAACAAATGAATAGTTCCAAATTTTGGCCTATAAAAGGAGGCACTTACCATGTATTGAGGCATCTTGGTTTCCAGATCAAGATCATGCTCTTGCTTTCTCTCTTTGTATTGCTTATGTTTTGCTTTTATTAATATCAAGTTTATGCACTTCATTTCCTTTCCTTTACTTAGTTAACTTCTTTCTCATTTATGTTCTTGTCTTGTTCATTTATGTTTCTTTTTTTTATTATTATTATGTTTAGCTAAGTTAATTATGTCAAGGTGAAAAGGGTACACTAATGGTGTAAGAATAAGTATAATATAAACTTAACATGGACCTTAACGTTGGATACTAACATGTTTTATATTTGTTATCTTGTTCACCTTTAATACTTTGCTTGTTAAATGGTTAATCTAGATTTATGTTGCATAACACTTGGTACAACAAATACTTGGCACTTTCATAGCCCATACTGTATGGTATAACCGACACCTAGGAATTTGATTTGTTGTTAACATAAGTTATAATCATGAATGCCTGACAACATTTACAAGTATTAGCATTATTCGAATAAGATAACTAATGTAATCATCATGTTAACAAATTATAATCTGATTGGAACCTCCTTTATGTGTGGTTTATAATTGAGTAATAAGAGTTTATACTATACTTGTTTGAAGTACCATTAGTGGATCCTCTAACCTTGACATTTGTTTTTATTGTTTAATCCTTACATCAATCTTACCTCTCAAAGCTCTCTTTATTACTACTACTACTATTATTACTATTTACATTCTTGTTGTATTATATGTACGTTAAGTATGCTCTGTGTTTGATCAAGGATCCTAACATTGTTGGTCTTGCCTTGTTCATTCGCATCAGAAATCTGTTTATATTATATAATATATCTCTTTGATCTTTTCATAAACTCAGTATATAGGCTGGAAACCTGTGACTCGATCTTTTAGATCATTCTCAGGTATAACAATGCCACGTACTGAGTATTATTATTATTACTCTTAATATTACTATTATTGTTATTGTTTTATTGTTGTTGTTCTTGTTGTCGTCTTGTTATTTATAATTTATACAATTAACCTCTCTATGGTTCGACCCCAGTCTTGCCGGGTTATTTATTACTTCGACACTCCTGCACTTGGGAGAAGACATCAAGCTTTTGGTCGTGTCAATCGTGCTTAAATTTTTACTAGGGTTTCCAGAGGTTGTTTTCATCGGGTTAGCTATGCAATCACTAATCGGTGATGTGGAGGTCTATACGGCCAGCCTTGAGTATCGACTTAAAAGGGCTATAATATTTGATCCGACCGTTGGATTGCGTTTAAATTTTTTCAGGAGTTTCCAGAGGCTGTTTTCCTTGGGTAAGCTATGGAATTGATCTTCAATGACGAGGACATCTTGTTGGCCAGCCTTGAGTATCGGCTCAAAAGGGCCATAACTGTTGATCCGACCGTTGGATCACGCTTAAAATTTTACAGGGGTTTCCAGAGGTTGTTTTCATCGGGTTAGCTATGCAATCGCTAATCGGTGATGTGGAGGTCTACTCGGCCAGCCTTGAGTATCGGCTCAAAAGGGCTATAATATTTGATTTGATCGTTGGATCGCATTTAAATTTTTTTAGGAGTTTCTAGAGGTTGTTTTCCTTGGGTAAGCTATGGAATCGATCTTCAGTGACAAGGACATCTGGTCGGCTAGCCTTAAGTATCGACTCAAAAGGGCCATAACTTTTGATCCGATCATTGGATCGAGGTCAAAATTTTATAATGGTTTCCAGAGGTTGTTTTCCTTGGGGTAGCTATGGAATCGATACTCGATGAAGAGGAGGTTTGGTCAGCCATACTTGAGCATCGACTTAAAAGGGGCATAACATTTGATCGGACCTTTGGATCGCTCTTAAATTTTTACAAGGGTTTTCAGAACCTTTTTTCATCTGGGTAAGCAATGGAATCGCTAATCGATCATGTGGATATCTGCTCGGCCATCCTTGAGTATTAGCTCAAAAGGGCCATAACTTTTGATCCAACCATTGGATCGAGCTTAAAATTTTATTGTGGTTTCCAGAGGTTGTTTTCCTTGGGGTAGTTATGGAATTGCTACTCGGTAATAAGGAGGTCTGGGTGACCATACTTGAGTATCGGCTCAAAAGCGCCATAACTTTTAATCCGACCGTTGGATCGTGTTCAAAATTTTATAGTGTTTTCCAGGGGCTGTTTTCCAAGGGTAAGCTATGGAATTGCTACTCGGTGATGAGGACATCTTGTCGACCATACTTGATTATCGGCTCAAAAAGAGCATAACTTTTGATTCGATAGTTGGATCTGGCTCAACTTTTTACAGAGGTTTCATGAGGCTGTTTTCCTCCGGTAAGGTATGGACTCACCACTCAGTAACGAGGAAGTCTGGTCGGCTAGCCTTGAGTATCAGCTCAAAAGAGGCATAGCTTTTGATCTGACCATTGGATCACGTTCAAATGCTTACTCGAGTTTCCATAGGTTGTTTTCCTCAGGGTAGTTATGGAATCACTACTCAGTGATGAGGACGTCTGGTCGGCCAGCCTTGAGTTTCAGTTCAAAAGGGCTATAACTTTTGATTTGACCGTTGGATCTAGCTCAAAAGTTTACAATGGTTTCCATAGGTTGTTTTCCTAGGGGTACCTATGGAATCGCTACTCGGTGACGAGGAGGTGTGGCCTGCCATACTTGAGTATCGGCTCAAAAGCGCCAAAACTTTTTATCAGATGGTTGGATCGCGCTCAAATTTTCATAGGAGTTTCTAGAGGCTCTTTTCCATGGGTAAGCTTTGGAATCGCTCCTTAGTGATGAAGATGTCTGGTCAGCTAGCCTTTAGTAATGGCTCGAATGGGCCATAACTTTTGATCTGACTGTTGGATCGAGCACAAATTTTTACTCGAGTTTCTAAAGGTTGTTTTCTTCATGGTAGCTATGGAATCGCTACATAGTGATGAGGAGGTCTGGTCGGCTATACTTGAGTATCGGCTCAAAAGAAGCATAACTTTTGATCCGATCGTTAGATCGCGATCAAATTTTTACAGGAGTGTCCAGAGGCTTTTTCATTGGGGTAGCTATGCAATCACTAATCGGTGATGTGGAGGTCTTCTCAGCCAGCCTTGAGTATCGGCTCACAAGGGCCATAACTTTTTATCCGACTGTAGGATCATGCTCAAATTTTTATAGGAGTTTCTAGAGGCTGTTTTCCTTGGGTAAGATGGAATTGATATTCAGTGATGAGGACATCTGGTCAGCCAGCCTTGAGTATCGACTCACAAGGGCCATAACTTTTTATTTGACTGTAGGATCGCGCTCAAATTTTTACAGGAGTTTCCAAAGGCTGTTTTCCTTGGGTAAGATGGAATCGATATTCAGTGACGAGGACATCTGGTCGGCTAGCCTTGAGTATCGACTCAAAAGGACCATAACTTTTGATTCGACCATTGGATCAAGCTTAAAATTTTATAGTGGTTTCCAGAGGTTGTTTTCCTTGTGGTAGCTACAAAATTGCTACTCGGGGAAGAGGAGGTCTAGTTGGCCATACTTAAGTATCGGTTCAAAAGGGGAATACCTTTTGATCCGACCTTTGGATCGCGCTCAAATTTTTACAGGGGTTTCTAGAGGCTGTTTTCATCTAGGTAAGCAATGGAATCGCTAATTGGTGATGTGGAGATCTTTTCGGCCATCCTTAAGTATCGACTTAAAAGGGCCATAACTTTTGATTCGACAGTTGGATCAAACTCAAAATTTTAGTGTGGTTTTCAGAGGTTGTTTTCATCGTGGTAGCAATGGAATCGCTACTTCGTGATGAGGAGGTCTAGTCGGCGATCACTTTCAAAAAGGCCATCACTTTTGATCCGATCGTTGACTCGAGTTTCCAAAGGCTGTTTTCCTAGGGGTAGGTATGGAATCGCTACTCAGTGATGAGGACGTCTGGTCGGTCAACCTTGAGTATCTGTTCAAAAGGCCCATAACTTTTGATCCAATCGCCGGATCATGTTCAAATTTTGACATGGGTTTCTAGAGGCTATTTTCATCGAGGTGAGCAATGGAATCGCTAATCGGTGATGTGGAGGTCTGCTCGACCAGCCTTTGGTATCAATTTAAAAGGGCCATAACTTTTGATCCGACTGTTGGATCGCACTCAAATTTTTACAGGAATTTTCAGAGGCTATTTTCCATGGGAAAGCTATGGAATCCCTACTTAGTGTTGAGGATGTCTAGTCGGCTAGCTTAGAGTATCAGCTCAAAAAGGCCTTTTGATCCAATCATTGGATCCAGCGCAAATTTTACCCCGAGTTTTCAGAGGTTGTTTTCCTCATGGTAGATATGGAATCGCTACTTGGTGATGAGGAGGTGTGGTCGGCCATACTTTTTTAAGTTTGGAGTGCACCAACATCTCTTTTTAAAGTTTGGCCCTCTATTTGTCCTTTCAATTTCAATACTTAAACTCATCAATCCATCCTTTCATTTATGTGATAGGTCTGCATTTAAGATGAACATTTACCATAAATTAAAGGTATCTTATATTATTAGGTATGTTATTATAAAACATGTTTTAGTTAAGGAGTTATTAATACTTCAAGTGCAAAATGATGATATCAAACTTTGATAAAATTACACTTTTAAGTACTAATTACATCCCCCAACCAACTTATTACTCGTCCCTAGTAATCAAAGTGTTAAAATAGAAAAACAATTTGCAAATTCCACAAAGCAAGGCATTCATCATTCAACTTCCATTAATCTATCCAGATAAACAAACTCTCATTAAGTTTATATATCTGCTCAATATCTCTTAAATAAGATATTAATAAACCTTTCTTTTGTGCTCCAAATATCAACATATAGTTATGGGGCTTTACTTGGAAGAAAACAAAATTTTTGTTCTAATGATTAAGGTTAACTTCCTTGGGTTAGGATTATTATCTTTTTCTTTTTTCTTTTTAAATATATATACATAGAACTTAAAACACAATGCATCTTTAACCCATGTAATGAGCTTTCGGCTAATGACTCCCAAACTAGTTGGTCTTAGGGCATTAGGTGTTGAGACACCCCTACGAGCTTAGTAACTCGGGTTGTAATTACTGATATGTAGATAGTGCAATATTTGATTCCCTTAAGCTTTTCTCCTCAACCCATGTAACAAACGTTGAGCCAATAGCTCCCAAGTCAGTTGACTTTAGGGTATTAAGTATTAAAACACCCATTCGGGCTTAATTGCTTAGGTTAGGAAGGCTACGAAACCAAACTTATCTACGTTATTATTATTATTATTATTTGTTATCTTTTTTTTTTACAAATTATATACTATCCCTTTCCCTTAGTTGTTACCTTTAACAAATGCTTCGTTTGTATGCAGGAAAGTTGTTTCCTTTTGGAAAGTGAATTCTGGGGAAAGTGAATTCCGGGAAAGTATTTTCCGATGTTTGGTAGTGTTATGGAAAATGAACTGAAAAATAATTTATCAATGAATTAATTTTTTTTTCAAGTTTATCTAATATATATAAAATATTTAATCACTTACAATAAAAAAAAAAATCTAAAAAGTATAATGATGAATTTTTTTTATTATATCCTATATTCATACATAGCTTATTTTATAAAATATAACTATATATGTCATATCATATTATAGAGAAATAAGCTTGTGAAATATTTTTTATGTAAAACCTATTAATATATTTTTTTCAATTTTAAAAGCTTAAAATAAGTTTTTTTTTTCCATATGAAGAAAGCCAAATTAGTTTATGGTAAGAGTTATATATTTGGGTTTTTTTTTTTTTTGGTATGAAGAATTTTTTAAAAGATAAATACATACAAAAATATTTTTATGGGTTTTTTAGATAAATATTTTTTTTGTACGGGTAAAGACAATTATCTCTTTAATATCCCTTTAATATATATCAAATAAACATCAAGATATAAATATAAATATTTAACATCAAACATAGTCATGCATAAATATTAAGTTTCGATGTCATATACATACATATTAGTTTAAATTACAAACATAAACATGCTAGACCGAATTAAATAAGTAAACATACTCGTTAAATAACAAACATAGTCTAACTGTTGCGATGTCGCGGTCGCACAAATTATTTACCCTAGCTTCAAACACAACACACAAGATAATATAGAGCAAGCAAGGGGTCGATCCCACGAGGAAGATTTAGTTCAGATTTTTATGCTATTGTTGCGATGTCGCGGTCGCACAAATTATTTACCCTAGCTTCAAACACAACACACAAGATAATATAGAGCAAGCAAGGGGTCGATCCCACGAGGAAGATTTAGTTCAGATTTTTATGCTATACGTTATGCAATTTAGAGGGGTTGGATGTTATATAGGCTAAAGAAAAAATAAAACAAAAAACTATCAAACAAAATTTAATAAGATCAGAAAATTATCAAGAGAACAAACCTTGGTCGCAATCACACATCCACCTATAGAAATCAGAACTGATCCTTGAAATGAAATTCCAGTTTATATTCTAAATTTTTATCTTTTCTTAACGTTGGTTACTTAACGGATCCGCCGTATAACTAACCCTAACCAACAAATAATCACAGTGTCCGCACTAATGATTTAATCCAATGGCAGCCTTAAGATCTAGATAAATTCATTATCTTAACAACTAAGTTGTCTGCTTATGTTGCTTTGATCGAATATTCTCCCTAAGATTAATAACGTAGATCCGCTACAATTATTAAACTCAGTTGCTTCACAAGTTCATATACCACAACTCCGGTTTTAATATCAAACTTAGCAATAAATTGTCTATAATAATAACTTAGAGTCCGCTCTAGCAATTAAAATAAACAATCATAGGAAAAATAAGCATAGGAGAACAAACATATTCATCATATAAACTGAAAAGAAAAGGTAGAATACATCTCACAGTTCTTGAAATCCGAAGGTTTCCGTGTCCTTGCAACCAAGAAAATGAGTTTAGCCTTGCATGTTTATTGAACAACTAATCAAAAAGATGGAAGAATGCATGATTTAGGGTTTCTTAGAGTAGGGGGGCGTTTTTCTCCTCTTGGGTGGCTGCCCCCCTTCTCTTCTCTCATTCTTTTTATACGCTAGGAAACCCTAATCTCTATTTTACAAAATAGTCCTCCCTTAAGTAGACAATTTACATTTAAGTAGTTCAATAACTATTTTCCTAAAAAAGGAGAAATAACTTTGCATGAAATCTTCAAGCTTTGACTTAGAGGAGCTACATTGCTGAAATAAAAACTTGGATGTTGGTTTAGATGCTTCGGAATGTAATCTGGACTCGTTTCTTCACGAAACCTGTTTAATGACAGAATTCAGTTGTCATCTTTGAAAAATCATATCTCCCTCATATGACATCGTTTTTGGCTGAAATTTGGAGCGTTTATAGAACTTTGAGTCAGGAATCCAAAACAATTGAGTTTGCATCAATTGGACTTTTGTAGCTCTAGATATTCAAGTCGGACTGACCGAAGGTCAACACTGGCAGATTGCGAGATTTGACTTTGAAAGCTGTGATTTCCATGCTCTTCCTTATTTTATTGTCTTGCCTTATATTTCCAGAAAGGTATGGATGTTAGCTTTTTAATGCCACTGGAATCACTTCATTTCGACCTTTAGAGCTCACGTTCTGCACAAAACATCGACTGAACGTCAAATCTGCCAATTACCTTCAATTTACTCCTTTTTGCATCTTTCATCCAAAAGTGCCTTCAAAACATAAAACAAAGAATATCAAGGCATTTTATATATAAAACATAGGCAAAACACTAGTTAAATGTGGGTGAAACTATCGAATAATATGGTTGCATCAAATACCCCCACACTTAGCTCTTGCTCGTCCTCGAGAAAGGATAGGTAAAATCAAATCAAAGTTAAATTAAATCAAATCATTATGACCAATCTCCTAATCTCCTATCAATATCCAAGAATACATGCATTATAAACAAGAACACAATTAAGAAGGATAAAGAGTATAAATTTTCATGAATTTATTTACATGCAAACTTCAAAACTCAATTAATTGTCAGGATTTAAATGAAATCTATGCCATGCCAAAGTGATAGGTCCTCTCATTGATATACACTCCAACACTCACGTGTTTAGGGCTTATGTGTTTAAATCTCTCAAATTCAATCAATGAATATGTTCTACCATAAGCTTGCTCTTTAATCTCATCTCCATTACTAACATATTACAAGCAATGCATGAATCAAAAAGGTCTTATTTCCGGTTGTAATGGGGCTAAGGTTAAGGTGAGGTAAAATAGAGTAAAAGAAAAGGTTTAAATCAAAGAAAGTAGAGCATTCTAAAAATAATATTTCAAACAAGATATTCCATCAAAGCACATAAATTTTTCATCTTTAATCACCAATGCTTAACTTCTTTTGATTTCAAGCTCTTTCAACATAAAATCTTAAGAACATAAAGGAACACTTCTTTCTTTCTTTCTTTCTTTCTTTTCTTTTTTTTTTCTTTCTTTTTCACCTATGGCAACTTGCCCATATTTTCATCAAGCATCACTTCTTCTTTCTTTTCACATAATTTCCAACCATAATTCCATAAGATATCACAAGTATATGCTCTACTAATCCTTGGCCAGGGGAAAGGAAAACATATATAAAGTTAAGGCTTATACATGGATAAAGCAAATAAAAGATAAACAAGCTCAAAAGGGGCTCACTAAGGATAATATGCTTTAGGTTGGCTTTTTGGCTCAAGTGGTTAAAATTCCTATTGCCTTTATCATCTCCATGTATATGTGTAATGTGAATATAATCTCAACAAGATATGAAGCAAGTTCTAGAGATGCATATCATTGAAAGAATGCACACTCAAAGAATATAATGTTGAAGGCTCAAAAGCTTACATTGGTATAACACTATAAAGTCAACATGGCATATTCTCAAAGTCAACCCCTAAACCAATTAAACCTTAAAATTTGCATGCATACTCCTTCATTTGATTTATATCTTCATCTATCTCAATTAATTCTCATATATAATATAATACTGATATTCTCAAAAACCAATGGGAGTTAAAAAGATCAAACACATTTTTTTTTTTTAAGAATAACAAAGAAAATTAAAATAAGAAAACCAAAATTCTCCCAATACCCCCACACTTAAAACACAACATTGTCCTCAATGTTGAAATAAAAGCAAAGGAACATAAGAGAATGACATAAAATAAATTAAAATGCAAAAAAATAAAAGATAACGAAAAAGAAAGCAAATCTGATTTTTTTTTCTTTTTGTGCTGGGTTGCCTCCCAGTAAGCGCTTTTGTTTTATGTCATTGGCTTGACATGTGGCATGCTCATTCTTCATAGATTGGTTCAGCTAACTCTACAGAAGCGGTGAGTTCTACCGTCCAACCTTCATAGAAAGGTTTCAAACGATGCCCATTTACCTTGAGTACTTTGTTGGTTTCTAAACTTGTAATTTCAACTGCACCATAAGAAAAAACATTAGAAACAACAAAGGGTCCAATCCAACGGGAGCGCAACTTTCCAGGAAAAAGTTTCAAACGCGAATGATAAAGAAGGACTTTTTCTCCAACATTAAACTCTTTTCTTGTAATCATTCGGTCATGGAGACTCTTAGTCTTTTCTTTGTAAATCCTTGCATTCTCATAAGCATCATTTCGAATCTCTTCCCATATAATTTCAATCTTTTTGGGCACTAAAAGGATAGGCGCCACCCAATCACTGTCCGTGATGGGGTGAATGACTCCTGCATCATTGGGAACAGTTTGCAAAGCTTGCAAATCCAATGTTGATTCATACATGTTTTGGGGAACACATATATGTCTTTCCATCTCTTCTATCTTGGTAAAATCATAGTTAAAGCTCAAAGCTACTCTTAATCCATCCTCACTATCAAAATCACAAACTTGCTGCACACACTTATCAACTTGGTTATAACATGTGATAGAATAAACATTGCTATAAGGATATGTCATTGCATCATGAAAATTAAATTCAATCTTTTCATCTCCTACTTCCATAGACAAAGTATCCTTACCACAATCAATCTTTGTATTGGCAGTTTTCAAGAATGGTCTCCCAATCAATATAGGAGTGTTGTTTGATGAATCACAAGAATCATGTTCCATATCAAGAATATAAAAATCACATGGAATGACCAAACTATCAATCTTGACTAGGACATCTTTTATCACACCAAGTGGGTAAACAAAACTACGATCCGCAAGTTGTATTACAATGCTAGTTTTATTCAAAGGCTCAGGACTAAGAGAATCATAAACATGTTTGGGCATAACACTAATGGATGCACCTAAATCACACAAGGCCTTTTTGAAACTAGCATTACCAATAACACATGGGATAGTAAACGCACCTGGGTCCTTTTGCTTCAAAGGCATATTCTTTTGAATAACAGCAGATACAACTTCACCCATACTTACCATTTCATGACCTTTCAGTTTGAAAGCTCTCTTGGTAGTACACAACTCCTTCAAAAATTTGGCATACTTGGGAATTTGCTTGATAACATCAAGCAAAAGAATGTTGAGTTCTACTTTCTTGAAAATCTCTAAAATCTCTTTTTCTTTGTCCTCTTTCTTTGACCTAGAAGAACTCACAGGAAAGGGTGGAATTGTTTTAAATCTGGAATTCATTAAGTGAGGAGTTACCTTTGGAGTGTTGGTCTTTGTTTCAGTTTGTGGAGAAGGAGGATGTTCCTTCTTTGTACTTAATTCAGTTTCTATCTCTTCTTCTTCCTCCATCTCAATTTGTTTTAACCTTTTCTCTTCAAGTTCTTTCCCACTTCGCAGCATGATCGCACTAACATTCTTTATTGGATTCCATGCTTGGGATGACAATTTTCCATCCATTTGTGCTTCCAATTTCCCCACAATTGAAGCTACTTGCCCCATTTGCTTCTCCAAGTTGTGAATACTTGACCTTGTTTCCTGTTGAAAAGACATGACATTTTGTTGCAAAGTCACAGTGTTAGAAGTCAAAGTTTTCATCATCTCACGAAGATCATCATTGGATGACGACCCCATAACATTGGAGTTTGTGAATGGAGGGGGCTGTCTTGCTTGATAATTCTGTTGGGATTGAAATCCATTGGGATGGAATTGTCGGCCTTGATTGCCTTGTTGAGGTTGGTTCCCATACCATAGGTTAGGATGATCTCTCCATCCAGAATTGTACGTGTGGGAAAAAGGATCATACTTACGCTGAGGTTGTCCATTAAATACTCCATCAACTGCATTAGCTTGTTCAATGTAATCTTCTTGCATTGTTGGGCACATATATGAAGTATGTCCTTGTAAGGACCATATGCTACAAGCTTTCACCTGTTGTACATTGCCACAAGCCAAAGAACGCACAAGAGAAGTAAGATCATTAACTTTATTCTCAAGGTTAGAAATACTTACCTCATTTACTCGTTTGTTTGCGAAGTCTCCACGAGTGCCAAACTGTTTTGAGTTGGCTGCCATGTTTGAGATTAATTGGCGTGCAGCCTCGGGTGTCTTATCTACCAATGCCCCTCCACTTGCAGCATCAATGATACTACGGTCAGTAGGTATCAATCCTTCATAGAAATATTGAATGAGCAGTTGATCGGGTATTTGATGATGAGGGCACTGAATACATAGTTGCTCAAATCTTTCCCAATACTCGAAAAGTGTCTCTCCATGAGATTGTCGAATCCCACATATTTCTTTTCTTATGTTGGCAACTCGAGATGTTGGGAAATACTTCTCAAGGAAGATCTTTTTCATGCCATTCCAAGTTCCAATTGAACCTGAGAGAATGGAGAAAAACCATGCTTTTGCTGCCCCTTTTAAAGAGAAAGGGAAAGCTTTCAACTTAACCTGTTCTTCATCAACTCCATTCGGTTTCATGCCAACACAAACCATATGGAACTCCTTGAGATGCGTATGAGGATCTTCTCCTGCAAGACCATTAAATGTTGGTAGCAAATGTATAAAACCAGATTTGAGCTCAAAGTTTACACTATTGTCGATGTTTATGCACAATGGCTGATTTTCCACGTTAGGAGAAGCAAGCTCCTTGAGTGTTTGTTGTCGTGCATTAGCCATGGTGTTGAGGCAAGTTTCCTTTCGTAACCTGCGTAAAGTTTTTTCTATTTCAAGATCTAACTGCACTTGACTTTGATTAGTAGAACGGGTTATTGGCATAAAGCATCAAGAAAACTCAATAGAAACCAACCACGCAAGAGATCGAAAACAATGCAAATTGTACGAAAATCTTACGTTAGAAAACTAAAACTGCCTAAAAACCCTAGAAAACAGCGGAATTTAGCCTTGATAGAGCGGGGCTAGTGGTGTACCACTAGTTCTGTTTAGAACGTCGTTTTCCTTTAAGAAACAAAAGGTTGAAACCTAATTCCACCAAAAAATCTGTTTTGAACAGTACCGTTGCCGTAAGTGAACAGTACCGCCGCAAGCAAAAATTTTGTTTCTCTTTTTTTTTTTCAGAAATATAAATAACAATCACAGCAACTAAAAATAACAGTAAAAACACAAGAATCAACTAAAATTACATTCCCCGGCAACGGCGCCAAAATTTGTTGCGATGTCGCGGTCGCACAAATTATTTACCCTAGCTTCAAACACAACACACAAGATAATATAGAGCAAGCAAGGGGTCGATCCCACGAGGAAGATTTATTTCAGATTTTTATGCTATACGTTATGCAATTTAGAGGGGTTGGATGTTATATAGGCTAAAGAAAAAATAAAACAAAAAACTATCAAACAAAATTTAATAAGATCAGAAAATTATCAAGAGAACAAACCTTGGTCGCAATCACACATCCACCTATAGAAATCAGAACTGATCCTTGAAACGAAATTCCAGTTTATATTCTAAATTTTTATCTTTTCTTAACGTTGGTTAATTAACGGATCCGCCGTATAACTAACCCTAACCAACAAATAATCACAGTGTCCGCACTAATGATTTAATCCAATGGCAGCCTTAAGATCTAGATAAATTCATTATCTTAACAACTAAGTTGTCTGCTTATGTTGCTTTGATCGAATATTCTCCCTAAGATTAATAACGTAGATCCGCTACAATTATTAAACTCAGTTGCTTCACAAGTTCATATACCACAACTCCGGTTTTAATATCAAACTTAGCAATAAATTGTCTATAATAATAACTTAGAGTCCGCTCTAGCAATTAAAATAAACAATCATAGGAAAAATAAGCATAGGAGAACAAACATATTCATCATATAAACTGAAAAGAAAAGGTAGAATACATCTCACAGTTCTTGAAATCCGAAGGTTTCCGTGTCCTTGCAACCAAGAAAATGAGTTTAGCCTTGCATGTTTATTGAACAACTAATCAAAAAGATGGAAGAATGCATGATTTAGGGTTTCTTAGAGTAGGGGGGCGTTTTTCTCCTCTTGGGTGGCTGCCCCCCTTCTCTTCTCTCATTCTTTTTATACGCTAGGAAACCCTAATCTCTATTTTACAAAATAGTCCTCCCTTAAGTAGACAATTTACATTTAAGTAGTTCAATAACTATTTTCCTAAAAAAGGAGAAATAAATTTGCATGAAATCTTCAAGCTTTGACTTAGAGGAGCTACATTGCTGAAATAAAAACTTGGATGTCGGTTTAGATGCTTCGGAATGTAATCTGGACTCGTTTCTTCACGAAACCTGTTTAATGGCAGAATTCAGTTGTCATCTTTGAAAAATCATATCTCCCTCATATGACATCGTTTTTGGCTGAAATTTGGAGCGTTTATAGAACTTTGAGTCAGGAATCCAAAACAATTGAGTTTGCATCAATTGGACTTTTGTAGCTCTAGATATTCAAGTCGGACTGACCGAAGGTCAACACTGGCAGATTGCGAGATTTGACTTTGAAAGCTGTGATTTCCATGCTCTTCCTTATTTTATTGTCTTGCCTTATATTTCCAGAAAGGTATGGATGTTAGCTTTTTAATGCCACTAGAATCACTTCATTTCGACCTTTAGAGCTCACGTTCTGCACAAAACATCGACTGAACGTCAAATCTGCCAATTACCTTCAATTTACTCCTTTTTGCATCTTTCATCCAAAAGTGCCTTCAAAACATAAAACAAAGAATATCAAGGCATTTTATATATAAAACATAGGCAAAACACTAGTTAAATGTGGGTGAAACTATCGAATAATATGGTTGCATCACTAACCCAAATTTTAAACATAGTCAAACCATTTTAGCAAGCAGGCCTGTAGTAGTGTTGGTTCACAAAATTTTGAACCCAAATTTTCCTCAAATTAGCATTTTTTGCTATAAATGCCTTTGCCAACATTTCATTTTGGACCAAATGATCAAATGCATCCCCAAGAGTGATCTCATCAAAGCCTTCAATTTTCATCACTTCTGTATACAGCGCATTAACATCAAGTTGATTTTTGCTGAGGCTTTGAATTGCAAATGCTACATCTCCAATCTGTTTAGACAACTTTTCAATACCATCATCTTCATACATGCGATTTCTCTTCCTATGTTGCCTCTTTTGTGTACTAGAGGAAGATGTTTCTTTTCCCTTATAACTTTCTTCATATTCCCTTCATTTTCAATTGAAATTGATTGCTCTTCAGTGTTCTCTTCCAAGTTGACATCAGCATATGATTTGGCATAATTTCCGGTTGCCATGTCTTTTCCAACAACAATTACCATTGCCTCATACATATCAAGTTTTTTGTTGAGGAACTTGTCATGATTGGGATGCGTCTGTTCATAAAGTTTAGAATATGCAATTTATTAGTTCATTGTATAACATTTTAGAAACAAAAGTAAATATAAAAATTACAAAGAGTATAATATTTATCATACCTTTACTTCTTCATCATATACATCTTTCAAAACTGTAATCATCTTCAAACAATCATCCCAGCCAAAGCCACTTTTATTTTTAAGTTTGGTTTTTATTCCCCGTTCTTTTTTCACCGTCTTTAAAGGTTGAAGAAGGTTTGCTTCCTTTAAGTGCCTCACAGAACTCTCCCCCCCGGTTTTGTCTCTCTGTCTCTCTTTGCTAACAGATTGATCGCCCCCCACCCCAACATAAATCGCCCCCCTTCATAGAAATCGATCGCCCCCCGTTCGTTTTTGATCTCATAGAAATCTCCCCCCCGTTTTGTCTCTCTGTCTCTCTTTGCTAACAGATTGATCTCCCCCCACCCCAACAGAAATCGCCCCCTTCACATAAATCGATCGCCCCCCTGTTTGTTTTGATCTCACAGAAATCGATCGCCCCCCCTCGTTTTGATCTCACAGAAATTGATCGCCCCCCCTCCCCGTTTTGGCCTCTCTGTCAACAGAAATCGATCGCCCCTCCCCACCCCGTTTTGGCCTCTCTTTGTTCACATAAAGCGATCCCCCCCTACCGCGTTGCCTCTCCATGTTAACAGAAATCTCCCCCCTGTTTTGCCTCACTGTTCACAGAAATCGCCCCCCCCCACTGTTTTGATCTCATAGAACACAGTTATCTCCCCCCCCCAGTTTTGTCTCTTTGTTTGTTTAGTGAGCTGCCGATTGTGATTCATGAAGAAGAAAATAGTAGCAGAAAAAATGTGTTTTTTTTTGGGTTGCTTGATTAGTTGAATGTGACGAGATTAAGATGAAGAGTTATGGAAAAAATATGACAGTAGCAGTAGCAGAAGCAGATTTATCAAGAATATCAAAGATTTATGCCATCATTTTTACAGATCTACGCAGAAGAAGATAAAAACATAAAGGAAATAAAGAGGAAAAAAAATACCTGAAATTAATTGGTCCAGAAAAATACTCTTGTTCCTGCTCAACTTCCAATTGATTTTGAAGAAAAAGAGATTGTGTGATTTTGAAGAAAAAGTTCTCAGAGCTGTGTATAAGAAAATGAACGTAGCTGGAAAAAAAGGAAAGTGTTTTCCTTTCTTTAACAGAAGGAAAACACTTTCCTTTGGTAACGTTACTTTTTTTAGTTTGACTGGAATTCATTTTCCTTTGACTACTTTTCCATATTGTTGCCAAACATAGGAAAACAAGGAAAGTGAATTCCAGGAATTCACTTTCGTGCAATCAAACACGCCCAAAAGAACATAAATAATGTAATAATCCAATGTGTAACCCACAATCATATGTTAAAGTGTGTGTGTGAAAATGAAGATTTAAGAATACTTGTTAAATGAGCATATGAGCAAAATCAAGTGATAACAATACGAGAGTTTGTAAATTTGAATATTTTAAGAAGTATTCTGATAGACCTTATTAAGAATGTTTACTAAGATACGTCTCAAGTCACTTTAACAAAAGAACTCATTTTACTTTTCCATCCTAGTAACAACAATTTTGCAAATAGTTTATAAAACAAAAAAAACATATTTTTTTTTAAAAAAATATATCAACCCTTTCCCCCCAACCAAAATGAGAAATTGTCTTCAATGTCCTAAAGTAGAAAGATAGAGTATAAAAGACATCACTTGAAATAGCGAACACTAACAAACCTGAAACACACTTAAACAAATATAAGAAACAACAAAATATAATAATAAAACCAAAAGACAAAGTTTTTACAAACGAAGGCTCAAATCCAATCTAAGCTTTTTACGGCTTTCCTTAGTTGATCAATTTATGCGAATCATGGAGGGATCAATTACAGGGATGAAAGATTGTAGTTGGTCAATCAATTGTTCAACAGTAGTAGCAGAGATTATGATTTGTCGTGTCGAAGATGTTAGGAATTGCTGTTCCACAGCATGATCAAGAAAAGACAACAACTTATCATAAAAACCATTAACATTTAACAGACCTATGAGTTTATGGTGAATGTGCAGTTAGGCCCAACAGAATAAATGAAAGATCTCTTCCAATGTGCCTAGACCACCTGGTAAGGCAATGAAGGCGTCAACATGGTTAAACATTGCTTTTATTTGATCAGATATTATGGGGACCTGTAATTCCTCTCTAATTATTTTTCCAATGATATCCCCTTGTGCTAAAGCTTTGGGGACAACCCCCAAAACTTGACTACCTCCTAAACATACAGCTATTGACACTTCCCCCATTAACCCAAGGCTGCCTCCTCCATACACTAAATGAATCTTTCGCTCAGTTAGTACCTAACCAAGATGATTTGCTGATTCTAAAAACTCTTTTTCTTTCCCAGAACTGGATCCACTGAAAACACAAATATTTCTTATATGATGACTTGAGGAACTTGCCATTTCTACACACTTCTATATTTGATGAATGTGTGGGTTTAATAGAAATGAAGGGAAGGAGGAGAAGAATTTATAGATGAGAAATTGAAAATAAATCATACCACCTATATGTAGACCAGCTATAGTCTCTCTCTCTCTCTCTCTCTATTTATTTATTTATTTTGAAAAAAAACATGTGTATGTACAGGTAGTTGTGATTGTGGCTCACATCTTTCATTAGTTTTATGTCCAAGAATGGCTTAAACGCCCTATATGGGTCGGGGATATGCTTCCTATCCAGTTTTCTTAAAAACTGGCAAACAAGGTCTTTTTTAGTCAGATTCCCAAGACTAAGTCGAGCATGTTTTTTATGGAATTATGGCCATAAATCATGAATTACACGATGCACATCTCCACTAGGGTGTGTCTCAAGAGTCAATATAAGATTATCTAAAGACCCCTTACTCAGGCCATCCTAAATGAATTGTATTTTATCTTCATGGTTTACAGATACCATTCCTAAAGAACGACATGTCGCATTACAAGTCCATCTGGCACATCTATGACAAACTTTTAGTCGTTTTGCATGACGTTTCTTCACAAAAGTGTTTTTACCTATTCTAGGCATGTATGAAATGAAAGAATTAGAGGACTCACCTGATAATCGGACCTTTGCTTCAATCAGCCATCGAATATCTTCAGGAATTTCATGATTCATTAACAACCTTAATCTTACACATCTAGCACGGTAAATTTTTGTAATCGCATTTTGAGGCAGAGCAGGAAAATACTTTTTCAATTTTTCAAGAGTGGTGTCCATTTTCAAATGAGAATTGGAGGAGAGATTCAAAGAAAGGAGAAAGAGCAAAGAATTGCACAAATATATACATAAATATCAGTTATCATGGGAAACTAAAAGAACCGACTTAAGAGTCATGGAGTACCGTTATCTGCCATTTGACCAGGGTGAGAGAAACTAGCAAAACAAAAATCACACAAAAAAAAGAAACACAAAAACAATGTGAGGAAAAAAATTCAATTTTTATATACAGGATCACCCAATTCAATAGCGTCATTTTCAACTGAAAAATTATCAAAGTAAACTTTCAAACGATGTCCATTTACCTTGAAAACATTATCATTCTTTGGATTCTCGATATCATAGACCCCATATGGATTCACATGTTTCACAATAAAAGGACCGCTCCATCTTGATCTTAGTTTTCCAGGAAATAAATAGAGTATAGAATTATAAAGCAAGACTTTTTGACCAACATTGAATGTTTTTCTCAGTATTTTCTTGTCATGAAACTCTTTGATTCTTGCTTTATGAATTCTTAAATTGTCAAATGCATCATTTCTTATTTCCTCAAGCTCATTTATTTGCAATTTTCGCAGCTGACTAGCATTATCAATGTTTGAATTGAAAGCTTTAATAGCCTAATAAGCTTTATGTTCAATTTCCACAGGCAAGTGACAAGGTTTTCCATAGACTAGTCTATAAGGTGACATACCTAATGATGTTTTATAAGTAGTTCGATAAGCCCAAAGTGCATCATTAAGTCTTAAAGACCAGTCTTTCCGATTGGGGTTCACTATTTTCTCTAAGATCTGTTTGATCTCACTATTAGCAAGTTCTACCTGTCCACTCGTTTGAGGGTGATGAGGGGTGGTGGCAACTTTATGTGTAATTCCATATTTCTTCATTAAAGACTCAAATGGCTTGTTGCAGAAATGTGTTCCACCATCACTTATCATGGCTCGAGAGATTCCAAATCGACTTAAAATGTTTTCTTTCAAAAACTTTATCAATTTTTTTTATCATTGTTTTGACTTGGAATTGCCTCTATCCATTTTGAAACATAATCTACTATGACTAATATGTACATGAAACCAAATGATGGAGGAAATGGACCCATGAAATCTATACCCCAACAGTAAAAGATCTCAATGACAAGAATAGGATTTAAAGGCATCATGTGACGTTTTGAAATAGATCCCAATTTTTGATAATTTTCACAAGTCTTGCAGAATGCATGTGAGTCCCTGAACATGGTGGGCCATTAAAATCCACTTTGTAAGATTTTTGTAGTTGTCTTTCTTGATGAAAAATGACCTCCATATGCCTTAGAATGACAAAATTTAATGACACTACTTACGTCATTGTCAAGAATGCATCTTTAAAATATTTGATAAGGATAATATTTGAATAAATAAGGGTCATCCCAATAAAAGTTCTTCATTTCGTTCAAGAACTTTCTTTTGTCTAAGGTACTCCAATGAGCTAGCAATTGTCTTGAAATAAGAAAATTAACAATATTAGAAAACCAAGGCATTGTAGAGACAGAAAATAAAGATTCATCAGGAAAGTAGTCATCGATTGGTGTGATGTCAGATCTCGAATCGGTTGTCAATCCTGACAAATGATTTGCGACAACATTTTCGATGCCTCTCTCGTCTTTGATTGTGATATCAAATTATTGAAGTAACAAAATCCACTGTACCAATCTAGCCTTAGAATCTTTCTTAGAGATAAGATATTTCAAAGCTACATGATCACTAAAAACGACAACAGGTGAGCCAACAAGATAACATATGAACTTGTCACATGCAAATACTACTACAAGTAATTCTTTTTCAGTGGTAGTGTAATTCATTTAAGCATTATTTAAAGTTTTACTTGTATAGTAAATCACATAAGGTTTCTTATCTTTGCTTTGTCCCAAGATAGCACCCTTGGCATAATCACTAGCGTCACACATTATTTCAAAAGGTAGTGACCAATCAGGAGGTTGAACAACATGAGCAGAAGTAAGCATGCTTTTAAGTTTAACAAAAGCTTTTTTACATTGTTCAGTCCATTCATAAACATTTTCCTTTGTTAGAAGGTTACATAATGGTTTAGATATTACACTAAAATCTTTGATGAACCTTCTGTAAGAACCAGCATGTCCTAAGAATGATATAACATCAATTCTTGATCTTTTAACGAAAAAGGAAAAAGCTTTAATCTAATGGTATTCATGCTACAATTTAAGTCATTATAGGTGTTACAAACTTCTTCAAATTCTATCAAATGCAAGTATGGATTTTCTACATCTAAGCCATGAAAAGAAGGTAAAAGTTGAATAATGCCTGGCTCAAAATTAAAATGAGATGCATCGGGAGGAAAAACTATGCATGAGGGTGCACTTGTTCTTGTGGGATTCATGTGGTCTCTAAGTGTTCTAACACGATTATTCTCATTATTCTCATTATGAAGTGACTGGTTATCTTCTTCGACCATATTTTCTGAAAATGACGAGGATACCCTACAAAGTCTACCACATAATGCACGTGACAAAACACTCATGCACGTGTAGAAAGAGAATAAAATGAAGAAGAAAACAAAAGAAAAAAAAACAAAGTTAGATACAAGAAAAGTGAAAAGAAAAAATAAAATAAATACTATAATTTGTTCAAGAATTTACCTCCCAGGCAACGGTGCCAAAAACTTGACACGACCAAAAGATTGATGTCGTCTCCCAAGTATAAGAGTGTCGAAGTAATAAATAACCCAGCAAAACCGGGGTCGAACCACAAGGAGGTTAATTGTATAAATTATAGACAACAATAATACAACAACAACAACAACAACAATAACAACAACAACAGTAGTAGTAGTAGTAATAATAAAGATGAAGAAGAAGTTGATGAGAACTTTGAGATTGAAGATTAATGTAAGGATCAAACAATGATAAAAACAAATGTCAAGGTTAGAAGATCCACTAATGGTATTTCAAACAAGTATAGTATAAACTCTTATTATTCAACTGGAAACCACACACAAAGGAGGTTCCTATCAAATGATTTATCATTAATAGCTCATTATAAATTATTAACATGATCATATTAATTATCTTATTTAAGTAACACCAAACTTTTAAATACTATCAGGAATTTATGATGCTAACTTATGTTAACAACAAATCAAGTTCCTTTCATAGCACAAGTGTAGGTAATACCATACGGTTGGGCTATGAGAGTGCCAAGCATTTGTTGTACCAAATATTATACAACACAAATCTAGATTAACCATTTAACAAGCAAGGTATTAAGAATTAGTACGATAAAAAGATAAGACATGTTAATATTAAACATTAAGGTCTATGTTGAGTTTACACTATACTTATTCTTACACCATTAGTGTAACCTTTTCACCTTGACATAATAAACTTAGCTAAACATAATAAAGAAGAGAAACATAAATAAACAAAACAAGAACATAAATAAGATACAAGTTAACTAAGTAAAGGAAAGGAAATGAAAAGCATAAACAAGATATTAAATTAATGAAAGCAAAACTTAAGAATTACAAAAAAAAATATAAAGAGAGAGAACAAGAACAAGATCTTGATTTGAACAACCAAGCCCCTAAATGCATGACAAATGCCTTCTTTTATAGGCCAAAATTTGGAACTATTGATTTGATGACTAAGTCTTGAGTGGGTGGCCAACTCTTAACTTGGTGAAAATCCTTATCTTCCTGTCTGAATAAAATGTCATTGCAAGCATTAGAACTGGAACCACCTGTGCGTATGAAAGTTATAGGAAATTGTCTTATATTTCTAAGAAAAAAAAATTGATGTCATTTGGACTTCTAGAACTCGAGATATGACCGAATTACCGAATAGTGTTCCAGTTTGGACTGCACCAACATCTCTTTTCTAAGTTTGACCCTCTCTTTGTCCTTTCAATTCCAATACTTAAACTCATCAATCAATCCTTTCATTTATGTGATAGGCCTGCATTTAAGATGAAGATTTACCATAAATTAAAGGTATCTTATATTATTAGGTATGTTATTATAAAACATGCTTTAGTTAAGGAGTTATTGATACTTCAAGTGCAAAATGATGAAATAAAACCTTGATAAAAATGCACTTTTAAGTACTAATCAGCAGCTATGGAATCGCTACTTGGTGACAAGGAGGTCTGGTCGACCTTACTTGAGTTTCGGCTCAAAAGGGACATAACTTTTGATCTGACTGTTGAATTGAACTCAAATTTTTAGAGGGGTTTCCAAAGGCTTTTTGCCTTGGGTAAGGTATGAAATTGCTACTTAGTGACGAGAAGGTCTAGTCGACCAGCCTTGAGTATCAGCTCAAAAGGGCTATAACTTTTGATACGACCGCTAGATCGCGCTCAAATTTTTATAACGGTTTCCAGAGGTTGTTTCCATCATGGTAGTTATAAAATCGCTACTCCATGATGAGGAGGTCTGGTCGGCCATACTTGAGTATAGGCTCAGAAGGGGCATAACTTTTGATTCACCTGTTGGATCGCGCTCAAATTTTTACAAGGGTTTCTATAGGCTGTTTTCCTGTAGTAAGGTATGAAATCGCTGCTCCGTGATGAGGAAGTCTGGTCGGCCACCCTTGATAATCAATTTAAAAAGGCCATAAATTTGATCCGACAATTGGATCCCACTCATATTTTTACAAGGGGTTTTCTGAGTTTGTTTTCCTTGATGTAGCGATGGAATCATTATTCAGTTACAAGGAGGTCTAGTCAGCCATACTTGAGTATTGGCTCAGAAGGAGCATAACTTTTGATTCAACCGTTGAACCACACTCAAATTTTTAGAGGGGTTCCTAGAGGTTGTTTTTCTTGGGTAAGGTATGAAATCGCTACTCACTAACAAAGATGTTTGGCGGCCACCCTTGAGTATCATGTCAAAAGTTCTATAACTTTTGATCCGATCATTGGATCGCGCTCCAAATTTTACAAGGGTTTCGAGAGGTTGTTTTCCTTGGGGTAGTTATGGAATCACTACTCCATGACAGTGAGGTCTGCTCAGCCAGCCTTGAGTATCAACTTAAAAGGGGTATGACTTTTGATCTGACTGTTGAATCGCACTCAAAATTTTAGAGGGGTTTCTAGAGGTTGTTTTCCTTGGGTAAGGTATGAAATCGCTACTCAGTGACAAGGATGTATGGTCGACTAGCGTTAAGTATTAGCTCAAAAAGGCCATAACTTTTGATATGACCGTTGGATTGCACTCCAAATTTTATAGGCGTTTCGAGAGGTTGTTTTCCTTGGGGTAGTTATGAAATAGCTACTCCGTGATGGTGAGGTCTACTCAGTTAGCCTTGAGTATCTGCTCAAAAGGGGCATAACTTTTGATCTAACTGCTGGATTGCGCTCAAATTTTAACAGGGGTTTCCAGAGGCTGTTTCCATCGGGGTAGCTATGAAATTGCTAATAGGTGATGTTGAGGTCTGCTCTACCAGTCTTAAGTATCGACTCAAAAGGGCCATAACTTTTAATCTGACCGTTGGATCACACTTAATGTTTACAGAGGTTTCTAGGGGTTGTTTTCCTTAGGTAAGCTATGGAATCACTACTCACTGATGAGGATGTATGGTTGGCTACCCTTGAGTATCGGCTCAAAAGGGCCATAACTTTTGATCCGATTGTTGGATTGCGCTCAAATGTTTTCAGGGGTTTCCTGAGGTTCTTTTCCTTGGGAAAGCTATGGAATTGCTACTCCATGACGAGGAAGTCTAGTTGGTCACCCTTGAATATTAACTTTTGATCCGATAATTGGATCGAGCACAAGTATTTACTCGAGTTTCTAGCGGCTATTTTCCTCATGGTAGCTATGGAATCTTTACTTCGTGACAAGGAGGTCTGGTTGGCCTTTCTTAAGTATCATGTAAACCCTAGGAAAAAATCAAGGCTGGATTAAATTAAAGAAAATAAACTAAACTAAAAGTTGTGGGGGAAAAATGATGCAATTAAAGAAAATGGGGCTTAAATGCTAAGATAATTTTAGATCATAAATTCTCCTCCTCTCACTAAAAATCTAAAGCAATCCTAAGGAAAGAAAAGAGGTAGTTTTTGTATGCATTTTTGCAAATAAAAAAGAAACACCAAAATTTCAATAACTCATCCAAGATTAAGGGTTATAGGTAGAATAAACACTGGTGGGTAAGGGATTAATAAGAAAATTTGAACAAGAAGAGAAGAAGGGAGGGCTAGTTGTCATTTGAAAGAAGAGGAGGGAGTTGAAGATCAAAACCTTGATTCTTACTGGGTAAGGTGTTCTAAAAATGGCCTTATGAGTCCTTTCAAAGTCGATTATGAATTGATGCTTGTATGTTGACTAACTAAGGAAATTGGTCTTGCTTAATTTGGAGTTATAAAACTCTAGCTATGGGTCACCTACCGAGATTGGGTCATGACAGACCCTGTAAGGTAGTAGGTATGGTTTGTTAATGAGCCATTTGTACCCTTGTGTCAATTTGTAGCCTTCCTTCAGAGAACTTGTAGCCTCATGTCTTAGCTTTCCAATGAGACCAATATCGCTTAAAATGGAGTTCTATAACTCTAGATATAGTTAAAAATATGAGGAGAGGTCACATAGTAACAGTTCAATATCAAGACAATAACAATTGGACACTAACAATCAAATGTTTGTTGATGAACAATTTTGAGTGTCTTAAAGGCAGAACTAGGTTCTCCTTCCTTTAGAGAACTTGTATTCTCGTGTCTTAGCTTTCCAACCATACCAATGTCTCTTGAAATGGAGTTCTATAACTATAGATATAGGTAAAACTCTGAGTAGAGATTGACAGTAACAGTTCAATATCAAGATAGTAACACTTGGACAGTAACAGTCCAATGTTTGTTGATTAGCTATTTTGATTGTCTTAAGGTTCTCCTTGTTTCAAAGAACTTGTAGCCACGTGTCTTAGGTTTCCAACGATACCAATGTCTCTTGAAATGGAGTTCTATAATTCTAGATATATTTAAAAATCTAAGGAGACCACTATCGCTTGAAATGGATTTCTATAACTTTAGATATAGTTAACAATCTGAGGAGATCTCGAACAGTAACAGTTCAATATCAAGACAGAAACAGTTGGACAGTAACAGTCCAATGTTTGTTGATGAGCAATTTTTACTATTTTAAAGGCAGAACTACGTTCTCCTTCCTGTAAAGAACTTGCACCCTCGCGTCTTAGCTTTCCAACGATTCCAATCTCGCTTGAAACAAAGTTTTATAACTCAAGATATAGTTAAGAATATGAGTAGACGTCGGACAATAATTGTTCAATATCAAGATAGTAACAGTTGGACAGTAACAGTCCAATGTTTGTTGATGAGAAATTTTTACTTTCTTGGAGGCCGAACTTGCTTCTACTTCCTTCAGAGAACTTGTATCCTTGTGTCTTAGCTTTTCAACCATACCAATGTCTCTTGAAATGAAGTTCTAGAATTCTAGATATTTTACAAATTTGAGGAGAGCTCGCATAGTAATAGTTCAATATGAAGACAATAACAGTTGGACAGTTACAATCCAATGTTTGTTGATGAGAAATTTTTATTGTCTTAAAGGTAGAACTAGGTTCTCCTTCTTTTAGAGAACTTGTAGTCTCGTGTCTTAGCTTTCAAAGGAGACCAATATCGCTTAAAATGGAGTTCTATAACTCTAGATATAGTTAACAATATGAGGAGAGCTTGAACTATAACAGTTCATTAGCAAGACAGGAACAGTTGGACAGTAACAATCCAATGTTTGTTGATGAGAAATTTTGATCGTCTTAAAGGCCGAACTAGGTTCTCCTTGTTTCAGAGAGCTTGTAGCATCGTGTTTTAGCTTTCAAAGGAGACTAATCTCATTTGAAATTGAGTTCTATAACTCAAGATATAATTAAAAATTTGAGGAGATGTCGGATAGTAACTGTTCAATATCAAGACAGTAATAATCCAATGTTTGTTGATGAGCAATTTTTACTTTCTTGGAGGCCGAACAGGGTTCTACTTCTTACAAAGAACTTGTATTCTCGTGTCTTAGCTTTCCAACCATACCAATGTCTCTTGAAATGGAGTTCTATAACTGTAGATATAGGTAAAACTCTGAGTAGAAGTCAGACAGTAACAGTTCAATATCAAGATAAGGATTTTCACCAAGTCAAGAGTTGGCCACCCACTCAACAATTAGTCATCAAATCAATATTTCCAAATTTTGGCCTATAAAAGGAGGCATTTTCCATGCATTTAGGCATCTTGGTGTTCAGATCAAGATCATGCTCTTTCTCTCTTTCTTTGTATTTTGTAATGTTTAAGTTTTATTTTATGTTATATTAATCTCTTGTTTATGCTTTTCATTTCCTTTCCTTTATTTATATAATTATGTGATGCGAACCTCATGATCACGTGGTCACGCAACCCACACGCAAAGACACCAATTCCCGGAAAGCCAAGTAAATCGGGTTTGATAGGAGTGTGACACAAGGATAACTTGTACCAAGGCACCAACACTATTGGAAACAGAGACCCCCACCCAACGAATATTGATTCGCGAAAGAGAAGTATAAGGATGACGCCACGAAGACAGTTGTTCTTCGATAAGTCGTTTTCAGTTCTTTAGAGAACCATGGAACGAAGATTATCTCACCAACACACACACAAAGTGCGGTAAACAAAATTTTTTATTAATATGAATTGTCTGACCTTACATGTCTGGTTATGCCCTTATTTATAGTGACTACAAACTAAAATAAACCCTAATGGACCCCTTTTGTGGACTTATATGATGCCCACTTACAATTAAACCCAAATAATATAAATAAACCCTAAACTAAGAAGAAAATAACAATAAAATAAATAAATCCAAATTTAATATCCTAAATATGATAGGATCAGATTCTACCCCTTTAGAAGTCCTATATAAGCTAGGAGAATCAAATCTGAAGGTAGAATTAGTTCTGAAATCTTCTTTCCTTTTTGTAGCAAAACCCGTACAGCCTCTGTTGACCCGTGTTTGGATGCCTTGCCGAACTCCAATTGATATGATATTTTAACCCAAGGTACAAAAACATGTCAAGAGCCCCCATGTAAAATTTCAGCTCGATCCAACGGTAGGATTGAGAATTATGACTATTTCCGTAAAACTGGATAATTGCGCATTTTATGTCAAAATCCAAATTTGACCTTGCCTGGATCGTATCATTCGCTCTCTCTCTTCAAGATGATTCATCTTCGAATCACCAACAAGTTGAATGGACAATTCCTTAGCCTCATTTTGAAGCCTTTGGAATTCTTTTCTTGCCAACAATTGTCGCCAACAACTTTGGATGAAAGTAGCACTCGTTCTCTTTTGTATTTCATCATTGCAACATTTTTTCTCCTCTCTTTTTGAAGCTTGCTGCGCATTGACTGCTGTCGTTAACACATCAAGTTCTTGCTTCATCTCCCTGAGAATATGAGATAGACTCTTGGATTCTTTTTTTAGAACACCAATCTCTTTATTTCTGTCCCTTTGATACCACCTCTCCTTTTGAATCCTCCTTTTCTTTCGCCATAACAACTCATCAAAATACATGAAATCCCTTCGGTTTCTAGGCTGTCGAAAACCTTCCCGATAGCCTATGGTCTCATCCTTAAAACTACCATCACCATTATCATCAACGTCCTCCTCAAAATACTCATAGTCATCCCACTTTGGCCTTTCAGCCCCACTGCCATGGTTTGATTTCAATTCAGCCCCAACCTTTCTCACATCTTGGGTACATGTTCCAGCCATGTTACCATGTTTTGCCACCTTCTCAAGTCTGTCACACACATTCCCCATCGTGAAATTCATTCTTTCCATCATCTTTGTCATGGCTTGCATATGGAATTTAAGTTCTCCCTCGGGATGGGGTGGTGTGTTGTTTTGATACGACATGATAGTACCTTCAAAAATTGGTTAGTGGTAAAAAAAAAATATCCTCACGTCGCTCGTGTTTCACTCAAAACTCTTAATATCCTCAAACTCTCACACCTCTCATCTCACCTTTTTGTGGTTCTTATAGAACTGAAACCAACACCAAATAGAACCAATTTTAGCAGCGCAATCCAAATATGTATATATGACTCAAGAAGCAATAAAAACCAGAAAACAAGCAAAAACAAAACTGTGATGATAGTCTCACGAGTAGAAAGCGAATCTATCCGAAATACAAACGAAACTGAAGACTCGAATAGAAATTGAAAAGAAATATGAAAAATATGATGAAACGGCACCCAAATAAGTTGGATATGTTGAACATATACTGCAAGGAATGAAAATAACAGAAAGAAAGTGAATTTCAAAAGTTGACGCAAAACAGACTTGTTTACAATGAGTTAAGTCCGAATCTGGAACCTAAAGTCATTGATGTCCAATTGAGCTAAAATTTCAGATATAGTGCTCTACCAACCCAAATAGACAGAATATGAAATTTGAGCAATATAAAATTTGATAAGGTTTGATAGACTAACGCAAAAACGTTATGAATCAGACCTAATTAGACCCGAATTTGAAACCCAAAGCAAACGATATCCAATTGACCCCAAAATAAATATATGGTGCGATTAGGGTCCCACTAATAACATAATCAAATTTGAGCTCATTCCGAGTTGATTTGGTCAAATGTTCCTTCGTTTAGTTTTATGTGGCAGAAACAAACGAATGCCTTTTTGAATGACTTTTTTTCTCTCTCTTTTTTTTTTTACCACTGATATATTTTGGTTAGGAACCAAACGAAATAACCTTTTTTTTTTTTTTGCTGATATGATACCAAATTAAGAGAAGAAGAAATTGGACACTAAGGAATTTTTTTTTTTTTGCGGAAACAATAAGAAACGAAAATTTCAGAAGGATATAACCTGATTAATGGAGCCAAGCTCTGATACCAAATGATGCGAACCTCATGATCACATGGTCTTGCAACCCACACGCAAAGACACCAATTCCCGGAAAGCCAACTAAATCAAATTTGATAGGAGTGTGACACAAAGATAACTTGTACCTAGGCACCAGCACTATTGGAAACAGAGACCCCCACCCAATGAATATCGATTCGCGAACGAGAAGTTTAAGGATGACGCCACGAAGACAGTTGTTCTTCGATAAGTCATTTTCAGTTCTTTAGAGAACCATGGAATGGAGATTATCTCACCAACACACACACACACAAAGCGCGGCAAACAAGAAGTTTTATTAATATGAATTGTCTGACCTTACATGTCTGGTTATGCCCTTATTTATAGTGACTACAAACTAAAATAAACCCTAATGGACCCCTTATGTGGACTTATATGATGCCCACTTACAATTAAACCCAAATAATATAAATAAACCCTAAACTAAGAAGAAAATAACAATAAAATAAATAAATCCGAATTTAATATCCTAAATATGATAGGATCAAATTCTACCCCTTTAGAAGTCCTATATAAGCTAGGAGAATCAAATCTGAAGGTAGAATTAGTTCTGAAATCTTCTTTCCTTTTTGTAGCTAGGATGAATAAGGAATCCTTGTAAGAAAAGGATTCTGAAACATTTATGAATCCTTGCCACACTTGGAAACTATGTTACATCCCATTAAAGACCTTTGTAGAATTAGGAGATTCACAAAATAAGCTGCCGCATCCTTTTAGGAAAAGAATCCTAGCCAAATAGGAAGTCCACAAGTCAAACGGAAGTAAATAACAAAACCCGTACAACCTCTGTTGACTCGTGTTTGGATGCCTTGCCGAACTCCAATTGATATGATATTTTAACCCAAGGTACAAAAACATGTCAGGAGCCTCCACGTAAAATTTCAGCCCGATCCAACTGTAGGATTGAGAATTATGACTATTTCCGTAAAACTGGATAGTTGCGTATTTTATGTCAAAATCCGAATTTGACCTTGCCTGGATCGTATCATTATGTTCTTATCTTGTTTATTTATGTTTCTTTCTTTCATTATGTTTAGCTAAATCTATTATGTCAAGGTGAAAAGGTTACACTAATGGTGTAAGAATAAGTATAATATAAACTCAACATGGACTTTAATGCTTGATACTAACATGTTTTATATTTATTATCTTGCTCACTCTTAATACATTGCTTGTTAAATGGTTAATCTAGATTTATGTTGAACAACCCTTGATACAACAAATGCTTGGCACTTTCATAGCCCAACCGTATGGTATAACCTACACCTATGCTATGAAAGGAACTTGATTTGTTGTTAACATAAGTTATCACCATGAATACCTGATAATATTTACAAGTATTGGCATTACTTGAATAAGATAATTAATGTAATCATGTTAACAATTATAATCTGATTGGAACCTCCTTTATGTGTGGTTTCTAGTTGAGTAATAAGAGTTTATACTATACTTGTTTGAAGTACCATTAGTGGATCCTCTAACATTGATATTTGTTTTTATTATTGTTTAATCCTCACATTAATCTTACATCTCAAAGTCCTCTTTATTATTACTATTACTATTATTAATATCATTGCTACTACTACCACTATTATTACTATTATTAGTATTATTGTTGTTATTTATAATTTATATAGTTAACCTCCTTGTGGTTCGACCCTGGTCTTGCCGAGTTATTTATTACTTCGATACTCTAACACTTGGGAGAAGACATCAATCTTTTGGTCGTGTCAAGTTTTTGGCGCCGTTGCCGGGGAGGTAAATTCTTGTATAAATTATAATATTTATTTTATTTTCTCTTTTCACTTTTCATTTTATCTAACTTTTATTTCTTTTGTTTTGTTTTGTTTCTTTTTCTTCTCTTTTCTTTTCTTCCTTTATTCTTCTCTTACACGTGTATAAGAGTTTGGTCACGTACATTAAGTGGTAGGCTTTGTAGGGTATCCTTATTATTTTTAGAAAATATGGCCGAAGAAGATAATCAATCGCTTCATAATGAGAATAATGAGAATAACCATATGAGAACACTTAGAGACCACATGAATCCCACAAGAACAAGTGCACCATCATGCATAGTTTTCCCTCCTAATGCATCTCATTTTAATTTTAAGCCAGACATTATTCAACTTTTACCTTCTTTTCATGGCTTAGACCTAGAAAATTCATACTTGTATTTAAGAGAATTTAAGGAGGTCTGTAACACCTATAATGACTCAAATTGTAGCATGAGCACCATTAGATTAAAGCTTTTTCCTTTTTCATTAAAAGATAAAGCTAAAACATGGCTACAAAATTTGAGATCATGATCTATTCGTGCTTGGGATGAAATGCAACAATAATTTTTTAAAAAAAATTTACGTCTCACAGAACAAACTATTTCAAAAGACAAACCATCACTTTCACTCAAAAGCAAGGAGAAACATTTTACCAATGTTGGGATAGGTATCCAGACTTGCTTAATACTTGCCCTCGTCATGGTTTTGAAACATGGAGATTGGTTTCATATTTGTATGAAGGGTTAACACCTAAAGATAGGCAAATGGTTGAATTGATATGCAATAAAACTTTTGATGATAAAGACCCTAATGAAGCAATGGAGTACCTAGACTTGCTAGCCGAAAATGCTCAAAATTAGGACACCACAGGTACTTATGAGGCACCAAGTAAAACTCAACCTCATACATCTAGTGGAGGTATGCACAACCTTAGGGAAGATCATGACCTCCAAGCCAAGTTTGCATATTTAGCTAGAAAAATCGAAGCACTTGAATTGAAAAAGAGTGGTCAATTAAAATCTGTTCAAGACATTGTGTGTCAAATCTGTGAAACCAATGAACACTCAACAAATGATTGTCCAACTTTGCCTTCTTTTAGGGAATGCCTCCATGAACAAGCCCATGCTTTAAACAGTTTCAAAAGGCCCAAACATAACCCATACTCACAAACATATAACCTTTGTTGGAGAAATCACTGAAATTTTAGTTGGAAGAGTGATAACAATAATACATAAACTTTACAACCATTGTTTCAAGCACACCATAATTTCCAAAATTCTCGTGGAGATGCACCTCCTTATGCTCCACCTCCTAGAAGAAATCTTGAGGAAACATTGCATGCATTCATTGAAAAGCAAGAGGCAATCAACACTCAACTTACTTAAGGCATGAAAAATTTTAAAGATACTCTTGCAAAGTTAACATCTGCTCTCAGTTTTCAAGAGAAAGGTAAGTTTCCATCTCAACCACAGGAAAATCTAAAAGGGCAATACAATGCAAATGCAAGTAGTTCTGGAAGCCAGCACATCTATCAAATCAAATCAGTCATCACTCTTCGTAGTGGTAAGATTATTTAAAAACCCACTCTTGAACCTTGTGAGAATGATAATGAGTCTATCTTTGAGGGTAAGGAAGGGGTTGAATCTGAACATTGCAAAGAAAAGGATGATTTCCCACCAGCACTCCCATTTCCTCATGCCATGACCAAACAAAGGAAAGTCAACCATAACTCTAAAATCTTTGAAACTTTCAAACATGTAAGGATCAATATACTTTTGTTAGATGCTATTAAACAAGTTCATTTCTATGCTAAATTTTTAAAAGATCTGTGCACTGTGAAGAGAAAATTGAATGTGAAAAAGCAAGCATTTTTAGCAGAACAAGTAAGTGCTATTCTTCAGAACAATAATGCTTTGAAATATAAAGACCTTAGTTGTCCTATGATTTCTTGCTTTATTGGAGAACATAAAATTGAAAAAGCCTTACTTTATCTTGGAGCTACTGTGAATTTACTTCCATATTTAGTCTTTCAAAGTCTCAATCTAGGTGAGTTAAAACCAACTTTTGTAACTCTTTTACTTACTGATAGATCTATAAAAGTGCCTAGAGGAATAGTTGAGGATGTGTTAGTACAAGTTGATAAATTCATTTACCCTGTAGATTTTGTTATCTTGGATACACAACTTGTTAAAACATGTAATTCAATTCCTGTCATTTTAGGACGTCCATTTCTTGCCATTTCTAATGAATTAATTAATTATAGGAATGGACTGATGAAGCTATCATTTGGAAACATGACATTGGAGATGAATATTTTCAACATTTACAAGCAACCTGGAGATGATAATGATTTACAGGAAGTGGACTTTATTGAAAAATTAGTTCATGATCAATTTCAAACCACTACCAGTGAAACTGAGATTGATGAATCTGATGATTTGCAAAAGGTCTATTTTCAGGAAGAATCAAAGGCATGCAATTGGAGACCACAAATTGAAGAATTGCCACCACGATCAATTGAGCCCATACCTTCAAGTGTTCAACCACCAAAACCTGATTTGAAGTCGTTACCATTTAATCTCAAATACTCATTTTTGGGAGAAAATGAAACTTTTCCGATAATAATCTCTTCCAAACTTAATGCACATCAAGAAGGTAAGTTATTACAAACTCTGAAAATGCACAAAAATACATTAGGATGGACCATAACTGACATAAAAAGAATTAGCCCTTTGATTTGCACACACAGGATTTATTTGGAGGAAAATGCTAAACCCTCTAGAGAAATGCAACGAAGACTTAATCCTAATATGAAAGAAGTAGTGAAAAATGAAGTCATTAAGCTTCTAGATAATGGAATCATTTATCCTATTTCTGACACCAAATGGGTAAGTCCTACCCAAGTTGTACCCAAAAAGTCTAGAGTCACTGTGATAACAAATGAGAAAAATGAGTTAATTCCATCTAGGACTATTACTGGTTGGCGCATGTGCATTGACTATAGGAAACTTAATTTAATGACTAGAAAAGATCATTTCCCTTTACCTTTCATGGATCAAATCCTAGAAAGAGTTGCAGGTCATGAATTTTATTATTTCCTAGATGGCTATTCAGGTTACAATCAAATTAAAATTGCATTGGAAGATCAAGAAAAGACTACTTTCACATGTTCATTTGGTACTTTTGCATATCGAAGGATGTCTTTTGGATTATGTAATGCACCAGCAACGTTTCAAAGATGCATGCTTAGCATATTCAGTGATATAGTTGAACGTTTTCTTGAGATTTTTATGGATGATTTTTCTGTTTTTGGTGATTCATTTGATGATTGTTTGACTAACTTAGAAAAGGTTTTGAGGAGGTATAAAGAGAAGAATCTTGTACTGAATTGGGAAAAATGTCACTTTATGGTAACAAATGGCATTGTACTTAGTCACATTGTTTCATCGAAAGGAATTGAGGTTGACAAATCTAAAATCGAGTTAATTGCCAACTTACCAACACCAAAATCTGTTAAAGATGTTAGATCAATTTTAGGACTTGCTGGTTTTTACTGAAGGTTCATCAAAGATTTTAGTTTAATATCTAAGCCCTTGAGTAACCTTCTAACAAAGGATAACATTTTTGAATGTACTGAACATTGTGAAGAAGCCTTTGTTAAACTAAAAAAATTGCTTACTTCTGCTCCTATCATTCAACCTCCTGATTGGTCATTACTTTTTGAAATAATGTGTGACGCTAGTGATTATGCTATGGGTGCTGTCTTGGGACAAAGAAAAGATAAGAAACCCTATGTGATTTACTATTTAAGTAAAACTTTAAATAGTGCTCAAATGAATTACATCACCACTGAAAAAGAATTACTTGCAGTAGTATCTGCATGTGATAAATTCAGGTCTTATCTTATTGGCTCACTATTGTTGTTTTTAGTGATCATGCAGCATTGAAATATCTTCTTTCTAAGAAAGATTCTAAGGCTAGATTGGTGTGGTGGATTTTTTTACTTCAAGAATTTGATATCACAATCAAAGACAAGAAAGACATCAAAAATGTTGTCGCAGATCATTTGTCAAGATTGACAACAGATTCGAAATCTGATATCACACCAATCGATAACTAGTTTCCCGATGAATCTTTACTTTTCGTTTCTACAATGCCTTGGTTTGCTAATATTGTTAATTTTCTTGTTTCAGGACAATTGCCAGCTTATTAGAGTACCCAAGACAAAAGAAAGTTCTTGAACGAAGTGAAGAACTTTTATTGGGATGACCCTTATTTATTCAAATATTGTCCTAATCAAATATTTCGAAGATGCATTCCTGACAATGAGGTAAGTAGTGTCATTAAATTTTGTCATTCTGAGGCATGTGGGGGTCATTTCTTATAAAAAAGACAACTGCAAAAATCTTACAAAGTGGATTTTACTCGCCCACCATGTTCAAGGACTCACATTCATTCTGCAAGACTTGTGAAAATGGTCAAAAGTTGGGATCTATTTCAAAACATCACATGATGCCTTTAAATCCTATTCTTGTCATTGAGGTCTTTGACTGTTGGGGTATAGATTTCATTGGTCCATTTCCTCCATCATTTGGTTTCGTGTACATATTAGTCGTAGTAGATTATGTTTCAAAATGGATAGAGGCAATTCCAAGTTGAAACAATGATCACAAAACAATGATAAAGTTTTTAAAAGACAATATTTTGAGTCGATTTGGAATCCCTCGAGCCATGATAAATGATGGTGGAATACATTTCTGCAACAAGCCATTTGATTCTTTAATGAAGAAATATGGAATCACACACAAAGTTGCCACCCCTTCTCACCCTCAGACAAGTGGACAAGTAGAGCTTGCTAATAGGGAGATCAAATAGATCTTAGAGAAAATAGTAAACCCTAATAGGAAAGACTGGTTTTTAAGACTTAATGATGCACTTTGGGCTTATCAAACCGCTTATAAAACATCATTAGGTTGGTCACCTTATAGACTAGTCTATGGAAAACCTTGTCACTTGCCTGTGGAAAATATTAATAAACCTTCTTTTTATGTACTTAATGTATGAAAACATAGATGATGGGGCTTTTGTTGGAAGAAAACAATATTATGTTCTAATGTTTAAGGTTAAGTTCCTTGGGTTGGGATTATTATTTTATTTTCTTTTTTTTCTTTTTTTTTTCTTTCTTTTTTTTTCTTTTATTATTATTATGTTCTAATGTATGAAAATGAAGGTTTAAGAATACTTGTTTAATGAGTATATAAGCAGGATCAAGTGATAACAATGTGAGAGTTTGTAAACCTAAATATTTCAAGAAGTATTTTGATAGACCTTGGTGATGATACTTACTAAGATGCGTCTTAAGAGTCAGTAAAATTTCCTCTTTACTCTGCCATCCTAATAACAATTTTGTCAAATGGTTTTAATAATAGCAAAAACAGTTAGTAAGTTAGTTTTTTTTTTTTTTAATGTCAACTACTACTACCCTCTCCCCTTAATTAAAATGAGACATTGTCCTAAGGTAGAAAGATAGAGTATAGAAGACATCACCTGAAACAACGAATAATAACAAACCTAAAACACACTTATACAAATATAAGAAGTAACAAAACAAAATGATATGCTATTAATAAAACCAAAAGACACAAGGTTTCACAAATGAAGGCTCAAATCTAATATAAGCTTTTTACGGCTTTCCTTAGTTTACCAATTTAGGCGACTCATACAGGGATCAATGATAGGGATGAAAGATTGTAGTTGTTCAATCAATTGTTCAGCAGTAGCATCAGAGATTATGATTTGTTGTGCCGAAGATGTTAGAAATTCCTGTTCCACAGCTTGATCAAGAAAAGACAACAATTTATCATAGAAACCATTAACATTTAACAAACCTATAGGTTTATTGTGAATGTGCAGTTGGGCCCAAGAGGAAATATGAAAGAGCTCTTCCAATGTGCCTAGACCATCTAGTAAGGCAATGAAGGCATCAACATGGTTAAACATGGCATTCAGTCGATAAGACATTGTGGGGACCTGTAGTTCCTCTCCAATTGTTTTTCCAATGATGTCCCCATTTGCTAAAGCTTTAGGGATAACCCTCAAAACTTGACTGCCTCCTAAAAATACAGCCATTGACACACCCCCCATTAAACCAAGGCTACCTCCCCCATACATACACTAAATGAATCTTTCTCTCAGCTAGTACCTGACCAAGATGATTTGCTGATTCTAAAAACTCTTTTTCTTTCCCAGGACTGGATCCACCGAAAACACAAATATATTTCTTATGTGATGACTTGAGAAACCTGCCATATATATACACTTCTATATTTGATGAATGTATGGGTTGAGTAGAAATGAAGGAAAGTAAGAGAAGAATTTATAAATGAGAAATTGAAAATGCAATCATACCACTTATATGTAGGCCAATTGTAGTCTCACACATGCTCTCTCTCTTTACTAATTATTTATTTTGAAAAATCATGTGCATGTACAGGTAGTTATGATTGTTGCTCACATCTTCCCTTCATTTTACGTCCAAGAACGGCTTAAACGCCCTCTATGGGTCGGGGATAAGCTTCTCATCTAGTTTTCTTAAAAACTAGCAAACAGGGTCTTTTTTAGTCAGATTTCCAAGACTAAGTCTATAAACACCTAAAAGAAATATATATATATATATATATATATATATATAGAGAGAGAGAGAGAGAGAAATGATGACTCAGTTTTCGCTACCAATTTCTTGATCGGCAGCGACGCAGTTTCCACTGCCCATTTCTTGATCTGCAGCGACGCGGTTTCTGCTGTCGATTTCTTGATCGGCAGTAACGCAATTTCCGCTACCGATTTTGGAATGGCAGTGACGCAGTTTTCGCTACTGATGCAGAAATCGGCTGTGACACAGTTTTCGCTACCCATTTCTTGATCGATAGCGATGTAGTTTCTCCTGCTGATTTCTTGATCGGCGGCGATGTAGTTTTCGTTGCTGATTTCTCGATCAACAGCGATGCAGAGCTGGGACGGAGGGGTAAAACCGGTTTTAGATAGACCAAAACAAGGATAAGAACACATCTAAACCAACCCCCAAACAACCCACCTCATTTGATGGGGAGTATAAATACAAGGAGGAGAGAGAGGATGATCCATCCTCTTCCCAAAACAGCAGCTGCCTGTCGTTCTTCCCTTCCTCTTTCATAACAGAAACCTAAATCAAACTGATTAGTACTTAAAAGTGCATGTTTATCAAGGTTTTATATCATCATTTTGCACATGAAGTATCAATAACTCCTTAACTAAAGCATGTTTTATAATAACAAGTTTAATATTATAAGATACCTTAATTTATGGTAAATGCTCATTTTAAATGCAGGACTATCACATAAATAAAAGGATTGATTGATGAGTTTAAGCATTGAAAGTTAAAGGACAAAGAGATGGCCAAACTTAGAAAAGAGATGTCGGTGCAGTCCAAACCGGAACATTGCTCGGTAATTGGATCATATCTGGAGCTCTAGATTTCGGATTTAGGTCCACTTTATATGGATGGAAAGGTAAGACAAAATCCTACAACTTTCATGCGGAGCCCAAGATTTGAAAAGGTCGTTTTGAAGTCTAAATTGAAGGAACAACGAAGAAGTCCGAAGCTGTCCTGCAGCCCAAACACTATTTAGTGTTCAGCCCATATCTTGAGTTCTAGAAGTCTAAATGACCTCATCTTTTTTTTGTTGGAAAGCTGAGACAATTTCCTAGAACATTCTTGAGGATTCTGGGCAAATTATGATGTTAGCAATGACGTCTTGATCAGACAAGAAGATAAGGATTGTTATCTAGTCAAGATGTGGCCACCCACTCATCAATTAGTCAACAAATCAATAGTTCCAAATTTTGGCCTATAAAAGGAGGCACTTACCATGTATTGAGGCATCTTGGTTTCCAGATCAAGATCATGCTCTTGCTTTCTCTCTTTGTATTGCTTATGTTTTGCTTTCATTAATATCAAGTTTATGCACTTCATTTCCTTTCTTTTACTTAGTTAACCTCTTTCTCCTTTATGTTCTTATCTTGTTCATTTATGTTTCTTTCTTTCATTATGTTTAGCTAAGTTAATTATGTCAAGGTGAAAAGGGTACACTAATGGTGTAAGAACAAGTATAATATAAACTTAACATGGACCTTAACGTTGGATACTAACATGTTTTATATTTGTTATCTTGTTCACTTTAATACTTTGCTTGTTAAATGGTTAATCTAGATTTATGTTGTGTAACACTTGGTACAACAAATACTTGGCACTTTCATAGCCCATACTGTATGGTTTAACCGACACCTGAGCTATGAAAGGAACTTGATTTGTTGTTAACATAAGTTATAATCATGAATGCCTGCCAACATTTACAAGTATTAGCTTTATTCGAATAAGATAATTAATGTAATCATGTTAACAATTTATAATCTAATTGGAACCTCCTTTATGTGTGGTTTCCAATTGAGTAATAAGAGTTTATATTATACTTGTTTGAAGTACCATTAGTGGATCCTCTAACCTTGACATTTGTTTTTATCATTGTTTAATCCTTACGTTAATCTTTTATCTCAAAGTTCTCATTAATTTCTTCATCTTCTGTTGTTATTATTATTATCATTGTTATTATTATTATTATTTACATTTTGTTTGTATTATATAATATATATCTTTGATCTTTTCATAAAGTCAGTATATAGGCTGGAAACCTGTGACCCGATCTTTAGATCATTCTCAGGTATAACAACGCCACGTACTGAGTATTATTATTATTATTACTATTACTAGTAGTACTATTGTTATTATTATCGTTATTATTGTTATTGTTGCGTTGTTATTTATAATTTATACAATTAACCTCTCTGTGGTTCGACCCCGGTCTTGCCGGGTTATTTATTACTTCGACACTCCTGCACTTGGGAAAAGACATCAAGCTTTTGGTCGTGTCAAGTTTTTGGCGCCGTTGCCGGGGAGGTAAATTCTTGTATAAATTATAATATTTATTTTATTTTCTCTTTTCACTTTTCATTTTATTTAACTTTGTTTCTTTTGTTTTCTTTTGTTTCTTTTTCTTCTCTTTTCTTTTCTTCCTTTTATTCTCTGCTTACAAGTGTATGAGAGTTTGGTCACGTACATTAAGTGGTCGACTTTGTAGGGTATCCTCATCATTTTCAGAAAATATGGCCGAAGAAGATAATCAATCACTTCATAATGAGAATAATGAGAATAACCGTATGAGAACACTTAGAGACCACATGAATCCCACAAGAACAAGTGCACCCTCATGCATAGTTTTCCCTCCTGATGCATCTCATTTTAATTTTAAGCCAGGCATTATTCAACTTTTACCATCTTTTCATGGCTTAGACTTAGAAAATCCATACTTGCATTTAAGGGAATTTGAGGAGGTCTGTAATACCTATAATGACTCAAATTGTAGCATGAACACCATTCGATTAAAGCTTTTTCCTTTTTCATTAAAAGATAAAGCTAAAACATGGCTACAAAATTTGAGACCGGGATCCATTCGTGCTTGGGATGATATGCAACAACAATTTTTAAAGAAGTTTTTTCCATCTCACAGAACAAACTCTTTCAAAAGACAAATCATCACTTTCACTCAAAAGCCAGGAGAAACATTTTACCAATGTTGGGATAGGTATCGAGATTTGCTTAATACTTGCCCACATCATGGTTTTGAAACATGGAGATTGGTTTCACATTTTTATGAGGGTTTAACACCTAGAGATAGGCAAATGGTTGAATTGATGTGCAATGGAACTTTTGAAGATAAAGACCCTAATGAAGCAATGGAGTACCTAGACTTGCTAGCCGAAAATGCTCAAAATTGGGACACCACAGGTACTTATGAGGCACCAAGTAAAACTCAACCTCATACATCTAGTGGAGGTATGCACAACCTTAGGGAAGATCATGATCTCCAAGCCAAGTTTGCATCTTTAGCTAGAAAAGTCGAGGCACTAGAATTAAAAAAGAGTGGTCAATTAAAATCTGTTCAAGACATTGTATGTCAAATCTGTGAAACAAATGAGCATGCAACAAATAATTGTCCAACTTTGCCTTCTTTCAAGGAATGCCTCCATGAACAAGCCCATGCTTTAAACAGTTTCCAAAGACCCAACCATAACCCATACTCACAAACATATAACCCTGGTTGGAGAAATCACCCAAATTTCAGTTGGAAGAGTGACAACAATAATACACAAACTTCACAGCCACCGTTTCAAGCACACCATAATTTCCAAAATTCTCATGGATATGCACCTCCTTATGCTCCACCTCCTAGAAGAAATTTTGAGAAAATATTGCATGCATTCATTGAAAAGCAGGAGACAATCAACACTCAACTTGCTCAAAGCATGACAGATTTTAAAGATGCTCTTGCAAAATTAACATCTGCTCTCAGTTTCCAAGAGAAAGGTAAGTTTCCTTCTCAACCACAACAAAATCCAAAGGGGCAATACAATGCAAATGCAAGTGGTTCTGGAAGCCAACACATGGATCAAGTCAAATCAGTCATCACTCTTCGTAGTGGTAAGGTTATTGAAAAACCCATTCTTGAACCTTGTGAGAAAGATGATGAGTCTATCTCTGAGGGTAAGGAAGGGGTTGAACCTAAAAATTGCAAAGAAAAGGCTGATTCCCCGCCAGCACTTCCATTTCCTCATGCCATGATCAAACAAAGGAAAGTTAGTCACAACTCTGAAATCTTTGAAATTTTCAAACAGGTAAGGATCAATATACCTTTGTTGGATGCTATTAAACAGGTTCCTTCCTATGCTAAATTTTTGAAAGATTTGTGCACTGTGAAGAGAAAACTGAATGTGAAAAAGAAAGCCTTTTTAGCCGAACAAGTAAGTGCCATTCTTCAAAACAATAATGCTTTGAAATATAAAGACCCTGGTTGTCCTACAATTTCTTGCTTTATTGGAGAACATAAAATTGAAAGAGCCTTACTTGATCTTGGAGCTAGTGTGAATTTACTTCCATATTCAGTTTTTCAAAGTCTCAATCTAGGTGAGTTAAAACCAACTTCTGTAACTCTTTTACTCGCTGATAGATCTGTAAAAGTGCCTAGAGGAATAATTGAAGATGTGTTAGTACAAGTCGATAAATTCATTTATCCTGTGGATTTTATTGTCTTGGACACGCAACCTGTTGAAGCATGTAATTCATTTCCTATTATTTTAGGACGTCCGTTTCTTGCAACTTCTAATGCATTGATTAATTGTAGGAATGGACTCATGAAGTTATCTTTTGGAAACATGACATTAGAGATGAATATTTTCAACGTTTGCAAGCAGCCTGGAGATGATAATGATTTACAAGAAGTAGATCATATTGAAGAATTAGTTCATGATCAACTTGAATCTACTTTGAGTAAAATTGAGTTGGATGAATATGAAGATTTGCAAATGATTTATTCTCAGGAAGAAATCACGGATGAAAAAGGCACCGAAAATATTTATGCCGATCTTTTGTCAAGAGTGACAACAGATTTGATATCTGACATCACACCAATCGATGATTACTTTCCTGAAGAATCCTTACTTTCTCTCAGTTCAATGCCTTGGTTTGCTAAAAATATCAATTTTCTTGCAACAGGAGATTTGCCAGCTCACTGGAGTACCGAAGACAAAGGAAAGTTTTTGAACGAAGTGAAGAACTTTTACTTAGATGACCCTTACTTATTCAAAAATTGTCCTGATCAAATATTTCAAAAATGCATTCCCGACAATGAGGTAAGTAATGTCATTAAACTTTGTCATTCTGAAGCATGTGGGAGTCAATTCTCATCAAGAGAGACGATTGCAAAAATCTTACAAAATGGATTTTATTGGCCCACCATGTTTAAGGACACACATGCATTCTGCAAAACTTGTGAAAATTGTCAAAAAGTTGATACTGGTCAAAAAGTTTTGCTTTATAATTCTCAACTCCATTTATTTCCTGAAAAACTAAGATCAAGATGGAGCGGTCCATTTATTTTGAAACATGTGTATCCTTATGGGGCCCTTGATATTGAGAATCCAAAGAATGACAATGTTTTGAAGGTAAATGAACATCGTTTAAAAGCTTACTTTGATGAGTTTCCTAGTGAAAATGAATCCATTGGTTTGAATAATCTTATTGATAAAGGTTGATTATTTTGTTTTTCTCACATTTTTTTTGTTGCTTTTTAGTGTGACTTTTGTTTTGCTAGTCTCTCACCCCGGTCAAATGGCGGATAACGGTACTCCGTGACTCTTAAGTCGGTTCTTTCAGTTTCCCAAATAACTGATATCTGTATATGTTTGTATAATTCTTAGCTCTTTCTTCCTTCTTTGAATCGCTTCTCTAATTCTCTTTTGAAAATGGACACCACTCTTGAAAAGTTGAAAAGGTATTTTCCCGCTTTGCCTCCAAATGCGATTAATAACATTTACCGTGCTAGGTGTGCAAGATTGAGGTTGTTAATGAATCATGGAATTCCTGAAGATATCCGTTGGTTAATTGAAGCAAAGGTTCGATTATCAGGTGAGTCATCCAATTCTTTCATTTCACACATGCCTGGAACAGGTAAAAGCACTTTTGCAAAGAAACGTCGTGCAAAACGACTGAAAGTCTGTCATCGATGTGCTAGATGGACTTGTAATATGACATGTCGTTCTTTAGGAATGGTATCTGTAAACCGTGAAGATAAGATACAATTCATTAAGGATGGCCTGAGTAAGGGGTCTTTAGATAATCTTTTGTTGACCCTTGAGACGCATCCTAGTGGAGATGTGCATCGTGTAATTCATGATTTATGGCCACAATTCCATAAAGAACATGATCGACTTAGTCTTGGGAATCTGACTAAAAAAGACCCTGTTTGCCAGTTTTTAAGAAAACTGGATGGGAAGCCTATCCCCGACCCATAGAGGGCGTTTAAGCCGTTCTTGGACGTAAAACCAAGGGAAGATGTGAGCCACAATCACAACTACCTGTACATACATGCTTTGTCAAAATAAAGTAAAAAGCTTAGATTAGATTTGAGCCTTCATCTGTGAAACCTTATGTCTTTTGGTTTTATTAATAGCATATTATTTTGTTTTGTTACTTCTTATGTTTGTTTAAGTGTATTTCAGGTTTGTCATTGTTCGTTGTTTCAGGTGATGTCTTTTATACTCTATCTTTCTACCTTCGAACATTGAGGACAATGTCTCGTTTTGGTTGGGGGGAGAGGGTAGTAGTTTAAAAACCAAAAAAAAAAAAAAAAAAAAAATACTAACTTGCTAACTGTTTTTGCTATTATTAAAACCATTTGACAAAATTGTTATTAGGATGGCAGAGTATGGAATCAATTTTATTGACTCTAGAGACGCATCTTAGTAAGTTTCATTACCAAGGTCTATCATAATACTTCTTGAAATATTCAGGTTTACAAACTCTCACATTGTTATCACTTGATTCTGCTCATATACTCATTTAACAAGTATTATTAAACCTTCATTTTCACACACACACTTTAACATATGATTGTGGGTTGCACATTGGATTATTACAGTAATTATGTTCTTTTGTTGAAGGTAACAACTAAGGGTAAAGGATAGTATATAATTTGCAAAAAAAAAAAAAAAAAAAAAAGAAGAAAAAGAAAAAAAAAAGAAAAAGAAAAAGAAAAGATAGTATTGATGATAATAAAACGTGGATAAGTTTGGTTTCGTAGCCTTCATAACCTAAGCAATTAAGCCCGAAGGGGTGTTTTAACACCTAATACCCTAAAGTCAACTGACTTGGGAGCTATTGGCCCAAAGCTTGTTACATGGGTTAAGGAGAAAAGCTTAAGGGAATCAAACATTGCACTATCTACGTATTAGTATCTGCAACCCGAGTTGTTAAGCTCGTAGGGGTGTGTCAACACCTAATGCCCTAAGACCAACTGGTCTGGGAGTCATTAGCCTAAAACTCGTTACATGGGTTAAAGATACATTGTGTTTTAAGTTGTATGTGTATATAAATAAAAAGAAAAAAAAAAGAAAAAAAAAGAGAAAAAAAAAATCCCAACCCAAGGAAGTTCACCTTAAACATTTGAACATAATATTGTTTTCTTCCAACAAAAGCCCCATCATCTATGTTTTCATTGAGCACACAAAAAGAAGGTTTATTAATATCTTGTTTAAGAAGTATGAAGCAGGAATATAAATTTAATGAGAGTTTGTTTATCTGGATAGATTAATGGAAGTTGAATGATGAATGCCTTGCTTTGTGGAACTTGCAAATTGTTTCTCTATTTTAACGCTTTAGATTACTAGGGACTAGTAATAAGCTGGTTGGGGGGTGTGATTAGTACTTAAAAGTGCATGTTTATCAAGGTTTTATATCATCATTTTGCACATGAAGTATCAATAACTCCTTAACTAAAGCATGTTTTATAATAACAAGTTTAATATTATAAGATACCTTAATTTATGGTAAATGCTCATTTTAAATGCAGGACTATCACATAAATAAAAGGATTGATTGATGAGTTTAAGCATTGAAAGTTAAAGGACAAAGAGATGGCCAAACTTAGAAAAGAGATGTCGGTGCAGTCCAAACCGGAACATTGCTCGGTAATTGGATCATATCTGGAGCTCTAGATTTCGGATTTAGGTCCACTTTATATGGATGGAAAGGTAAGACAAAATCCTACAACTTTCATGCGGAGCCCAAGATTTGAAAAGGTCGTTTTGAAGTCTAAATTGAAGGAACAACGAAGAAGTCCGAAGCTGTCCTGCAGCCCAAACACTATTTAGTGTTCAGCCCATATCTTGAGTTCTAGAAGTCTAAATGACCTCATCTTTTTTTTGTTGGAAAGCTGAGACAATTTCCTAGAACATTCTTGAGGATTCTGGGCAAATTATGATGTTAGCAATGACGTCTTGATCAGACAAGAAGATAAGGATTGTTATCTAGTCAAGATGTGGCCACCCACTCATCAATTAGTCAACAAATCAATAGTTCCAAATTTTGGCCTATAAAAGGAGGCACTTACCATGTATTGAGGCATCTTGGTTTCCAGATCAAGATCATGCTCTTGCTTTCTCTCTTTGTATTGCTTATGTTTTGCTTTCATTAATATCAAGTTTATGCACTTCATTTCCTTTCTTTTACTTAGTTAACCTCTTTCTCCTTTATGTTCTTATCTTGTTCATTTATGTTTCTTTCTTTCATTATGTTTAGCTAAGTTAATTATGTCAAGGTGAAAAGGGTACACTAATGGTGTAAGAACAAGTATAATATAAACTTAACATGGACCTTAACGTTGGATACTAACATGTTTTATATTTGTTATCTTGTTCACTTTAATACTTTGCTTGTTAAATGGTTAATCTAGATTTATGTTGTGTAACACTTGGTACAACAAATACTTGGCACTTTCATAGCCCATACTGTATGGTTTAACCGACACCTGAGCTATGAAAGGAACTTGATTTGTTGTTAACATAAGTTATAATCATGAATGCCTGCCAACATTTACAAGTATTAGCTTTATTCGAATAAGATAATTAATGTAATCATGTTAACAATTTATAATCTAATTGGAACCTCCTTTATGTGTGGTTTCCAATTGAGTAATAAGAGTTTATATTATACTTGTTTGAAGTACCATTAGTGGATCCTCTAACCTTGACATTTGTTTTTATCATTGTTTAATCCTTACGTTAATCTTTTATCTCAAAGTTCTCATTAATTTCTTCATCTTCTGTTGTTATTATTATTATCATTGTTATTATTATTATTATTTACATTTTGTTTGTATTATATAATATATATCTTTGATCTTTTCATAAAGTCAGTATATAGGCTGGAAACCTGTGACCCGATCTTTAGATCATTCTCAGGTATAACAACGCCACGTACTGAGTATTATTATTATTATTACTATTACTAGTAGTACTATTGTTATTATTATCGTTATTATTGTTATTGTTGCGTTGTTATTTATAATTTATACAATTAACCTCTCTGTGGTTCGACCCCGGTCTTGCCGGGTTATTTATTACTTCGACACTCCTGCACTTGGGAAAAGACATCAAGCTTTTGGTCGTGTCACAAACCAGTAGAGAGTGCGTTGTGAATGTGTGAGGGAAAGATGAGACCTTGAGAGAAGATTGGACAGCTGCCTAGAGGAAAAGAAAAAGAGGGCTGGAAAATGTGAGAGGAAGAAGAAAGAGGAGAACCAACAGGAGAAGAGAAAAAACAGTGTCAAACCTTCCTCAAACTTAGTTAAATTTGAAAGGTATCGGTCATGAAACTCCCTTCCTTTTCTCCTTAAGACCAAAAACGGAAATGAAGAAGAAAACCCTAAGAAAATTGACCTAAGACCTAAGCTAGCTGTGAAGGAAACTGAAATTAACTAGGAGAACAAGGAAACAGAAATGAAATGAAGCCAATTTCAGAACATCTAACAAAGAAAAATAAATAAAATGGAAATAACAAATCATGGTAGAGGGCTGACTTTAACTATGGGGTGGGCCAGCATGTATGTGTGTGTTCTACTGGGATTTTGTTTAAGGATTATGTGCTGAAATTATTGGTTTCAATGTGTGTGTACTGCTGGAATTTATTGGAAGATTATATGCTGAAATTAATGGTTTTCAATGTGTGTGTTCTGCTGGATTTTGTTTAAGGATTATGTGCTGAAATTGATGGTTTCAATGTGTGTGTTCTGCTGGAATTTATTGAAAGATTATATGCTGTAATTAATGGTGTTCAATGTGTGTGTTCTGCTGTGATTTTGTTTAAGGATTATGTGTTGAAATTGATGGTTTCAATGTGTGTGTTCTGCTGGAATTTATTGAAAGATTATATGTTGTAATTGATGGTTTTGATGTGTGTGTTATGCTGGAACTTAGTGTCAGTGTATATGCTAGGGTTGTTACAACATGTGTGGTGTGTGTACATGCCAAAATGTATGTTGTGCAGCGAAATTCTGATTCGCTGCCAAAACTGCGTTAGCTGCAGTGAATTAGCATTCGCTACCGATTTGTGTGTTGTGCAGCGAAACTCTGATTCGCTGCCGAAACTGAGTCTTTTGCATCGAATTACCATTCACAACCGAGTTGTGTTGTGCAGCGAAACTGTGATTCGCTGCCGAAACTGTGTCCGCTACAACGAATTAGCATTCGCTACCGAGCTATGTGTTGTGCAGCGAAACTGTGATTCACTGCCGAAACTGAGTCTTCTACAGCGAATTAGCATTCGTTGCCGAATTGTGTGTTGTGCAGCGAAACTCTGATTCGCTACCAAAACTGTATCGGCTGCAGCGAATTAGCATTTGCTGCCAATTTGTGTGTTATGCAGCGAAACTTTGATTCGCTGCCGAAACTGTGTCGGCTGTAGCGAATTAGCATTCGCTGCCGAGTTGTGCGTTGTGCAGCGAAACTATGATTCTCTGCAGAAACTGTGGCGCCAACAGCGAAACAGTTTTCGCTGCCGAACTGGCTGCCGGCAGTGAAACAATTCTCGCTGCTGAACTGGCAGCCTGCAGCGAACCAGTTCTCGCTGCCAAAGTGGGCAGCCTGCAGCGAACCAGTTCTCACTGCCGATTTCTACAATAAGCCTCCTAGGCTGAAATGATGTAAATGTTAGTAACAATTTCATGGTATGATGATGTAAAATATGGAACACTTGAATGTGAACATATGAACTCTTGAAATAAGTGTGGTGATGAATGTGTTTCAAAAAAATACAACTGTACTGATTTGTGACCATTGATGTTTTAGGTGGCGTGGTCGGGATTGGACCATTATCAAGACAAGAATAACCCACAAGTGGAGCAGGTAGGTGACTTGTACCTTTCTTTTTTTACGTTGAATATTGAGATACCTTAACATGATTATTACCATATTGTTAGAACCGATATTAGATTGTCAAACGCTTAAATGTTGACTAATGGTTTATTAGCTTTGGCTAATGGCATCCGAATGGATGACCGGGATGAAGGACTGATTTGCTTTGGCTAATGGCATCTGGATGGATGGCTGGGACAAATAAATGATTAGCTTCAGCTAATGGCATCCGAATGGATGACCAGGATGAAGGACTGATTAGCTTTGGCTAATGGCATCCGAATGGATGGGCGGGACAAAGAATGATTAGCTTCGGTTAATGGCATCTGGATGGATGGCCGAGATAAATGAATGATTAGTTTTGGCTAATGGCATCCAGAAGGATGGCCGGGACGAACAATTGATTAGCTTCGGCTAATGGCATCCGGATGGATGACCAAGACAAATGAATGATTAACTTCGGCTAATGGCATCCGAAAGGATGACCGGGACGAACGATTGATTAGCTTTGGCTAATGGCATCCGAAGTGGATGACCGGGGTGAGTGAACGATTAACCTCAGCAAATGATGCCTTAAGAGGATAGCCGGGTTTAAGATTATGGTTGATTGCAAAAAAATAAAAATAAAAATAAAATTGGTGCATCTATATGTACTACTAGCTGTTTATACCAAGTACATGAAGAAATTATAAATGTTAATGCTTCATTTAACTGCCAGACCGTTTAGTTACCATTATTATTATTATTAAGTAATTGCATACTCTTAAATGTTTTGTACTGCTGCAGGGATGTCATACCAACGAGATGTCTAGGAAACCCGATACACGGGAACCTACTTTTGCAAGGAATCATGTAGATGTATTCTAAATCACAATGTATTTTGTATGAATCAATGTACTGAATGTATAACTTTTATTAGATCCTTTTGTTTAAATTTGTAATGGCTATTAGTAGGATAGGAATGCAAACTCATGTCTATGTATATATTTTAATATGAACTTCAAATCATGCAACCATAATATTACGTGTTTGTGTAAGATTCACTTTTAAATGAAATGTTGATTGTATGGATTGTATTTTGATGATGTGAGGGATCAGGTTCACTGATTACCGGCACCATGTCTGTTAAGTATATAAAAAAAAAATTTACTGTTGTTTTGGGCTTGAAAAGCCGGGTTGTTACAAAGTCAAGCATGTTCTTTATGGAATTATGGCCATAAATCATGAATTACATGATGCACATCTCCACTAGGATGCGTCTCAAGGGTCAATAGAAGATTATCTAAAGACCCCTTACTCAGGCCATCCTTAATGAATTGTATTTTATTTTTACGGTTTACAGATACCATTCCTAAAGAACGACATGTCACATTACAAGTCCATCTGGCACATCTGTGATAGACTTTCAGTCGTTTTGCACAACGTTTCTTTGCAAAAGTGCTTTTACCTGTTTCAGGCATGTGTGAAATGAAAGAATTTGAGGACTCACCTAATAATTGGACCTTTGCTTCAATTAGCCAGCAAATATCTTTAGGAATTCCATGATTCATTAACAACCTCAATCTTGCACACCTAGCATGGTAAAGTTTTGTAATCGCATTTGGAGGCAAAGCGGGAAAATACATTTTCAATTTTTCAAGAGTGGTGTCCATTTTCAAATGAGAATTGGGGAAAAGATTCAAAGAAGGGAGAAAGAGGAAAGAATTGTACAAATATATACATATATTAGTTATTAAGGGAAACTGAAAGAACTGACTTAAGTCACTGAGTACCGTTATCTGCTATTTGACCAGGGTGAGAGAGAGACTAGCAAAATAAAAGTTACACCAAAACAAAACACCAAACAATGTGAGAAAAAGAATCAATCTTTATATACAAGATCACTTAATTCAATAGAGTCATTTTCAACCGAAAAATTATCAAAATAAACTTTCAAACGTTGCCCATTTACTTTGAAAACTTTGCCATTCTTTGGATTCTTGATATCACAGGCCCCATGTGGATACACATGTTTCACAATAAAAGGATCGCTCCATCTTGATCTTAGTTTTCCAGGAAATAAATGGAGTTGAGAATTATAAAACAAGACTTTTTGACCAACATTGAATGTTTTTCTTAGTATTTTCTTATCATGAAACTCTTTGATTGTTGATTTATGAATTCTTGAATTCTCATATGCATCATTTCTTATTTCCTCAAGCTATGAAGCAGAAATATAAATTTAATGAGAGTTTGTTTATCTGGATAGATTAATGGAAGTTCAATGAAGAATGCATTGCTTTGTGGAATTTGCAAAAAAAAAAATTCTATTTTAACGATTTAATTACTAGGGACTAGTAATAAGTTGGTTGGGGGTGTGATTAGTATTTAAAAGTGCATTTTTATCAAGGTTTTATATCATCATTTTGCACTTGAAGTATCAATAAGTCCTTAACTAATAATATAAGATACCTTTAATTTATGGTAAATGTTCATCTTCAATGCAGGCCTATCATATAAATGAAAGGATTGATTAATGAGTGTAAGTATTGAAATTGAAAGGACAAAGAGAGGGCCAAACTTATAAAAGAGATGTTGGTGCAGTCCAAACTAAAACACTGTTCGGTAATTGGGTCATATCTCGAGTTCTATAACTTAAGATATGGTTATGAATTTGAGTAGAGGTCGGATAGAAAAATTTCAATATCAAGACAGTAACAGTCCAATGTTTGTTGATGAGCAATTTTTACTTTCTTAGAGGCCGAACTGGGTTCTACTCCCTTTAGAGAACTTGTAGCCTCGTGTCTTAGCTTTCCAACCTTACCAATGTCTCTTGAAAAGGAGTTCTATAACTCTAGATATAGCTACAAATCTGAGGAGAGGTCGCGTAGTAACAGTTCAATATGAAGACAGTAATAGTGGGATAGTTACTTTCCAATGTTTGTTGATGAGCAATTTTGATTGTCTTAAAGGCAAAACTAGGTTCTCATTATTTCAGAGAACTTTTTGCCTCGTGTCTTAGCTTTCAAAGGAGACCAATATCACTTGAAATGGAGTTCTATAACTCTATATATAGTTAAAAATCTGAGGAGAGCTCGAACTGTAACAGTTCATTATGAAGACAGAAACTGTTGGACAGCAACAGTCCAATGTTTGTTGATGAGCAATTTTTAATATTTTAAAGGCAGAACTAGGTTCTCCTTCCTTCAGAGAACTTGCACCCTCGCGTCTTAGCTTTCCAACGATACCAATCTAGCTTGAAATTGAGTTCTATAACTCAAGATATAGTTAAGAATTTGAGTAGAGGTCGGACAATAACTATTCAATAACAAGACAATAATAGTTGGACAGTAACAATCTAATGTTTGTTGATGAGCAATTTTTACTATTTTAAAGGCAGAACTAGGTTCTTCTTGTTTCAGATAACTTGTAGCCTCGTGTCTTATCTTTCAAAGGAGACCAATATCGCTTGAAATAGAGTTCTATAACTCTATATATAGCTAACAATCAAAGGAGAGCATGAACAATAACAGTTCATTAGCAAGACAGGAACAGTTGGACAATAACAATCCAATGTTTATTAATGAGCAATTGTGATTGTCTTAAAGGTAGAACTAGGTTCTCGTTGTTTAAGAGAACTTCTAGCCTCATGTCTTAGCTTTCAAATGAGACCAATATCGCTTGAAATGGAGCTCTATAATTGTAGATATAGTTAAAAATCTAAGGAGAGATCAGACAGTAAAAGTTCAATATCAAGATGGTAACAGTTGGACAATAATAGTCCAATGTTGGTTGATGAGCAATTGTGATTGTCTTAAAGGCAGAACTAGGTTCTCATTGTTTTAGAGAACTTCTAGCCTCGTGTCTTAGCTTTCAAATGAGACCAATATCGCTTAAAATGGAGTTTTATAAATGTAGATATAGTTAAAATCTAAAGAGAGGTCGGACAGTAAAAGTTCAATATCAAGACGGTAATAGTTGGACAGTAACTGTCCAATGTTTGTTGATGAGAAATCTTTACTTTCTTAAAGGCTGAATTGGGTTCTACTTCCTCAAGGAACTTGTATTCTCGTGTCTTAGCTTTCTAACCATTCCAATGTCTCTTAAAATGGAGTTCTATAACTATAGATATAGTTAAGAATCTGAGTAGAGGTCGGATAATAACTGTTCAATATCAAGACAATAATAGTTGGACAGTACCGGTCCAATGTTTGTTAATGAGCAATTTTGATTGTCTTAAAGGCAGAACTAGATTCTCCTTCCTTTAGAGAACTTTGACCCACGCATCTAAGCTTTCGAACGATACCAATGTCTCTTGAAATGGAGTTCTATAACTGCAGATATAGGTAAATATCTCAGGAGAGGTCGAACAATATCAGTTCAATATCAAGACGGTAACAGTTGGACAATAACAATCAAATGTTTGTTTATGAGCAATTTTTTCTATTTTAAAGGCAGAACTAGGTTTTCCTTCCATCAAAGAACTTGTACACACGGGTCTAAGCTTTCCAACGATACCAATGTCTCTTGAAATGGAGTTTATTACTCTAGATATAGTTAAATATCTCAGGAGAGGTCGAACAGTAAAAGTTCAATATCAAGACGTTAATAGTTGGACAATAACAGTCGAATGTTTGTTGATGAGCAATTTTGATAGTCTTAGATGCCGAACTGGGTTCTACTTCCTTTAGAGAACTTGTACCCTAGAGTTTTAGCTTTCTAGCAATACCAATGTCTTTGAAATGGAGTTCTATAACTCAAGATATAGTTAAAAATCTGAGGAGAGGTTGGACAGTAATTGTTCAATATCAAGACAGCAACAGTTGGACAGTAAAAGTCCAGTCTTTGATGATGAGCAATTTTGATTGTCTTAAAGGTAGAACTAGGATCTCCTTGTTTCAGAGAACTTGTATCCTCGTGTCTTAGCTTTCCAACCATACCAATGTCTCTTGAAATGAAGTTCTAGAATTCTAGATAGTTTTACAAATTTGAGGAGACCTCGCGTAGTAATATTTCAATATGAAGACAATAACAGTTGGACAGTTACAATCCAATGTTTGTTGATGAGAAATTTTTATTTTCTTAAAGGCAGAACTAGGTTCTCCTTCTTTTAGAGAACTTGTAGTCTCGTGTCTTAGCTTTCAAAGGAGACCAATATCGCTTGAAATGGAGTTCTATAACTCTAGATATAGTTAACAATCTGAGGAGAGCTTGAACAGTAACAGTTCATAATCAAGACAGTAATAGTTGTACAGTAACAGTTCAATGTTTGTTGATGAGCAATTTTGACAGTCTTAGAAGCCAAACTGGGTTCTACTTACTTAGAGAACTTGTACCTTAGTGTCTTAGCTTTCCAGCGATACCAATGTCTCTTGAAATGGAGATCTATAACTCAAGATATAGATAAAAATCTTAGGAGAGGTCAGAGAGTAACGGTTCAATATCAAGACAATAAAAGTTGGACAGTAACAGACCAATGTTTGTTGATGAGCAATTTTTACTGTTTTAAACGCAAAACTAGGTTCTCCTTCCTTTAGAGAACTTACACCCTCGCATCTAAGCTTTCCAACGAAACTAATCTCGCTTGAAATGGAGTTCTGTAACTCAAGATATAGTTAAAAATATAAGGAGAGGTCATACAATAACTGTTCAATTTCAAGATAGTAATAGTCCAATGTTTGTTGATAAGCAATTTTTACTTTCTTAGAGGCCAAACTAGGTTCTCCTTGATTCAGAGAACTTGTAGCCTTGTGTCTTAGCTTTCAAAAGAGACCAATATTGCTTGAAATGGAGTTCTATAACTCTAGATATAGTTAACAATCTAAGAAGAGCTCGAACAGTAACACTTCAATAACAAGACAGGAACAGTTGAACTGTAACAGGCCAATGTTTGTTGATGAGCAATTTTTACTGTTTTAAAGGTAGAACTAGGTTCTCCTTCCTTTAGAGAACTTGCACCCTAGTGTCTTAGCTTTCAAATGATACCTATCTCGCTTGAAATAGATTTCTATAAATCAAGATATAGTTCAGAATCTGAGTAGAGCTAGAACAGTAACAGTTCATTAGCAAGACAGGAACAATTGGACAGTAACAATCCAAAGTTTATTGATGAGCAATTTTGATTGTCTTAAAGGTAGAACTAGGTTCTCCTTATTTCAGAGAACTTCTAGCCTCGTGTCTAGCTTTCAAATGAGACCAATATCGCTTGAAATGTAGTTCTGTAACTCTAGATATAGTAAATAATTTGAGGAGAGCTCGAACAGTAATAGTTCATCATCAAGACAGGAACAGTGGGACAATAACAGTCAAATGTTTGTTGATGAGTAATTTTTACTCTTTTAAAGCAAGAACTAGGTTCTCCTTCCTTTAAAGTACTTGCATCATCACATCTAAGCTTTCCAACGATACCAATGTCGCTTAAAGTGGAGTTCTATAACTCAAGATATAGTTAAGACTATGAGGAGAGGTCGAACAGAAACTGGTCATTTTCAAGACACTAATAGTTGGACAGTAACAGTTCAATGTTTATTGATGATCAATTTTGATTGTCTTAAAGGTAGAACTAGGTTCTCCTTGTTTCACATAACTTGTAGCCTCATCTCTTAGCTTTCAAATGAGAGCAATATCGCTTGAAATGGAGTTTTATAACTCTATATGTAGTTAACAATTTGAGGAGAGCTGGAACAGTAACAATACATTATCAAGAAAGGAACAATTGGACAATAATAGTCCAGTGTTTGTTGATGAGCAATTTTTACTATTTCAAAGGCGGAACTAGGTTCTCCTTCCTTCAAAGAACTTGCACCCTCACGTCTTAGCTTTCCAACGATACCAATCTCGCTTGAAATTGAGTTCTATAACTCAAGATATAGTTAAGAATCTGAGTAGAGGTCAAACAGTAATTGTTCAATATTAAGACAGTTACAGTTGGATAGTAACCGTCCAATGTTTGTTGATGAACAATTTTTACCGTCTTAGAGGCCGAAATGGGTTCAACTTCCTTCAGATAACTTGTACCCTCGCGCCTTAGCTTTCCAACGATACGAATCTCGCTTGAAATGGAGTTCTATAACTCAAGATATAGTTACAAATCTGAGGAGAGGTCGGATAGTAATAGTTCACTATCAAGATACTAACAGTTGGACAATAACAATCCAATATTTGTGGATGAGCAATTTGTATTGTCTTAAAGGCAGAACTAGGTCCTCCTTGTTTCGGAGAACTTGTAGCCTCATGTCTTAGCTTTCAAAGGAGACCAATATCATTTGAAATGGAGTTTTATAACTCTAGATATAGTTAACAATCTAAGGTGAGCTCAAACAGTAACAGTTCATTAGCAAGACAGGAACAGTTGGACAGTAACAGTCAAATGTTTGTTGATGAGCAATTTTTACTGTTTTAAAGGTAGAGCTAGGTTCTCTTACCTTCAGAGAACTTGCACCCTTGTGTCTTTGCTTTCCAAAGATACCAATCTCACTTGAAATAGAGTTTTATAAGTCAAGATATAGTTCAGAATCTAAGTAGAGCTCGAACAATAACAGTTCATCAGCAAGACAGGAACAGTCGGACAGTAACAGTCCAATATTGATGAGCAATATTTACTTTTTTAGAGGTCGAACTGGGTTCTACTTCCTTCAAAGAACTTGTACCCTCATGTATTAGCTTTTCAAAAATACCAATCTCACTTGAAATGGAGTTTTATAACTCTAGATATAGTTACAAATATGAGGAGAGTTCGGACAGTAACAGTTCAATATGAAGACAATAATAGTTAGACAGTAACAGTCTAATGTTTGTTGATGAGCAATTTTCATTGTCTTAGAGGCAGAACTAGGTTCTTTTTATTTCAGAGAACTTGTAGCCTCATGTCTTAGCTTCCAAATCAGACCAATATCGCTTAAAATGGAGTTCTATAACTCTAGATATAGTTAACAATCTAAGGAGAGCTCGAACAGTAACAGTTCATTAGCAAAATAGGAACAATTGGACAGTAACAGTCAAATGTTTGTTGATGAGCAATTTTTACTGTTTCAAATGTAGAACTAGGTTCTCCTTCCTTCAGAGAACTTGCACCCTCACGTCTTAGCTTTCCAACGATACCAATCTCACTTGAAATGAAGTTCTATAACTCAAGATATAGTTAAAACTCCGAGGAGAGGTCGGACAGAAACTGGTCATTATCAAGACACTAACAGTTGGACAATAACAATCTAATGTTTGTTGATGAGCAATTTTGATTGTCTTAAAGGCAAAACTAGGTTCTCCTTATTTCAGAGAACTTGTTGCCTTGTGTATTAGCTTTCAAAGGAGACCAATATTGTAACGCCCTGTAATTTAGTACATTCATAAAAGAACTTTGAGCATTAACTTTTTTAAAAAAATGGGGTTTTTTTTTTTTTTTATCCACCGAACTTATCTGAAACTTGCCGAAATTTCCACTGAAATTTTGGCAGACTTTCCTTCATATCTGGAGGTCCCAAGTTATCGACAATCATCCTGTACAATTATACTTCAATCACATCATAATCATGTAGAACCTCAACAACACATCATTCATGGTACATGCCTCACATTTCGCATGCTCATTTCTTTCCCATTAACACACGTAATTCATAATAATTGCAAGTAAACAAACTAAGATTACAACTACAGAATAATACATTTTTATGTCCCGACACTTAATGTAAAAAGAGTACTATTACATATTAAGTCATTTAGTTCCTTAATGACAAAATACATTAATGTTCATCTTCTTATTCAATCATGCAAAAGGAAACTAGAGGACCTGAAACGCTACTCCTGGCATGAATCTGAAGGACCTGCAATTTCATAATGTATATAATAAATATAGCATAAAAGGAAAATCACACAATACATGCACGAAGTTAAACATATATTCAACGATATGCAATCATAGTTCCTTGAAATTCTCATTTATCCTTCCATTATTACATCTCTATCCATCCTTCCTAGAATCATTCAACATTTTCATTTTGTGTCTTGTTTCACCTCATGAGCGCATTTAATTCATTATAATAATTCAACATTTTCATTTTTGTGTCTTGTTTCACCTCATGAGCACATTTAATTCATTATAATATCTACCATGTGATTTCTCTCCCTCTTACTCTATCTCTTTATATCAATTTCAATCCCAACATCTATTATACCCATTAATTATGGCTTTTCCATATAAGTTGTCAAACTCAACATGATTTTGGTCCAATTTTAGTTTATAAATATATTCCACTTACATATTTCTTGTGCCCATTTCAACACATTCCAATGTTTCTTTAGATTTTCAGTAAAATCTCTCATTATCATGGAACCTGCCATCATTTTCACAATATTCACATCCGATCCATCTTCGAATAATATGACTATTATTGGCATTTTATTACACTATTATAATTATCACTAAATTCTTATCATGCCAGTAACAACATGAAACCTTAATACAACATATAACCTTAATACAACATATTTACATTATTGGTCATAATTTCTTAGACATCCTCCCTGTGCGCAGGACATGATTCTCAAATTATATCAATTACAATTCCTTAAGTAATTCAAAATACATCATATATATATATATATATAACATTGCATTCCTTAAGTGTATAACACCTACCATGGTTAATGAACTTCTGCTCTCACATCCCAAGCGATACGATATTTGCCTCCATCCTTCACAAGAATTAGATCCTCATCAGTTTCTCTTTTTTTTTTTTCTCCAATAATCCATGATATAAACACAAATTACCATTTTTGTTTAACAATTAGGTATCATCCAACATTCCATTTATAATCTGACAAGTCAGTCATCCTGACACTATTAACACCACACAAGTAAGTTTAATTCAAGTTGTATATTCTGGTCATTAGAAAACAAAACTAATGCCACAAGCCCATCACCGGGTAACTAGTTTCTCCGCCCATCTTATTCCATAATTTCCAATCAATATCCGCCTCTTCAAGGCCGAATGAATAATCCTATCAAGATGTCAATCCCCATTTCATTAATATTTTTAATTATTACCTCTCCCCTAAAACTTGGAAGGGAATGCTGATACTAATAAATTTTCATTAGTGTTATTAGTCTCTCAAATTAGGATCGGCTAATCAAGCTCATTATAAACGTCAAAATTAATACCATTGATTGATGTTATCGACTATTTCTAACATGAAATAGCCAATCAGATTTTTCTTTCCATAATATCTTGGAATATTTCCGGAAATGTTGATGTCAAGATTCTTGATATCATTAGCTTTAACTTCAAGAATAACTAGTCAAGTTTCGTGTGATTGCCGATATGGATAGCACCGGTCAATATCATTAACTATTCTCACCCAAATAGTTAATCAAGTTCAGTATCCCTCGTTTTCAGGGATGATTATGCCGATGTTAGTAAACCTTACTACCATCATTAGCCTTCGCATTCGGGACCGGCTAATCAAGTTTCGTGTGATTGCTGATATTAACAGCACCGGTCAATATCATTAACCTTTCACTCACCCCGGTCATCCACTTTGGATGCCATTAGCCAAAGCTAATCATTCATTTGTCCCGGCCATCCATCCGGATGCCATTAGCCGAAGCTAATCATTCGTTGTCCCGGCCATCCATGCGGATGCCATTAGCCGAAGCTAATCATTCGTTGTCTCGGCCATCCATTCGGATGCCATTAGCCGAAGCTAATCATTCATTTTTCCCAGCCATCCATCCGGATGCCATTAGCCGAAGCTAATCATTCATTGTCCCGGCCATCCATTCGGATGCCATTAGCCGAAGCTAATCATTCATTTGTCCTGGCTATCCATTTGGATGCCATTAGCTGAAGCTAATCAGTCCTTCATCCCGGTCATCCATTCAGATGCCATTAGCCGAAGCTAATCAACCATTTGTCAACATTTAAGCCCGATGTTAGTAAACCTTACTAACATCATTAGCCTCCGCATTCAGGACCGGCTAATCAAGTTCGAGGAATGATCATCAACGAAGTCTATTAGTGTAATTCATATTCTTAACCCAGTCAAGTACTCAAATCCATTTTTAATTTCTCGTTTATTTCACTTTATCCTCTCTCTTTGTGGTTTCATCCATAGACGCAAAGACCACGAATTTAATAAGTTCGTAAATTAACGCTACGTAAAAAGTGTAGGTATAGAACACCTACCAGCTGCAGAAGCTCAACTCGCTCTTCCTTGTTGTTGTTGTGCCCCTCCTGCAAAGCTCCTACTATACGAGCTCCTGAGAAGTCGAGTGAATGCTTCTCCTGAAATTTGGAGACCTGCTATTCAGGAAGTACATAACGGCTGACAAACAAGGCTGTCTTGAAGGGTGATTTTCCAGAAATGTTCCTCCGGTGGTGATTTTCCAGAAATGTTCCTCCGGTGACAGCCCTCAAACAACGTCTGAAATTTGGAGACCTGCTGTTCAAGAAGTACAATTTCTGGTAGGAGTGTTCTTTTCCGATCTAAACCGTTCAGAATTTATATAACATCTGGATGAACAACATATCCAAAATCCAGACCAATCCAACAGTGAAATAATGATATAGCAGCTGACGAACAAGGTTGTCTTGAAGTGTGATTTTCTAGAAATGTTCCTCCGGTGACAGCCCTCAAACGAAGTCTGATATTTACAATCCCTCCGATCAGAATGTAGGTGACATTAAGCATAATAACATATCCAAAAATCAATTTAATCCAACGGTGGAAAGTCAAACTATGGCTGCCGAAGTGCCTGCCCTTTGCTACTTTAACTTATTTCAATGAATTCTTGCAAAAATTTACAAAAATCATGTCCTCCTCTTCCAATTTCCAGCTTCTTCTCTTTGTTTCTCTCAAGCTCTATACCTCTCTAAGTTGTTATTTAATTTGTTTTCTTGGATATGATCCTCCTAAGAACACTCCCTTTTGATTTAGTTTGAAAAGCCCAAATTCATCCACGTGTATAGGACTACAACTTTGATGAAGGAGTCGGAGTGAGATAAAATCCTTTTATATAACAGAATCTAGTAGTAATTTTGTTGGTTAAAAGGGATCTCTGGATCTAACTCAAAAACTGATGAATGCCGAGAATCCTGATATGACTGAGAGTATGAACTAAGAGCAAAAATCACAAAAACTAGGCCAAAAATAGAGTTTTTTTAGTGCAGACTCGGGTCAATATCCTTCTCGCGGTAGAATTCTCTTAAAATTATGATATGACTGAGAGTATGAACTCCATGCTTTTCTAAGAAACGGTTTCAATATCAGGTCACCGGCCCCTCTTAAAATTCTTAGAAAACTCCACGCTTTTCTAAGAAATGGTCTCAATATCGGGTGACCTGCCCATCTTAAAATTCTTAGAAAACTCCACGCTTTTCTAAGAAAAAGTCTCAATATCAAGTGACCGGCCCATGTTAAAATTCTTAGAAAACTCCACGCTTTTCTAAGAAATGGTCTCAAAATCGGGTGACCAGCCTATCTTAAAATTCTTAGAAAACTCCACACTTTTCTAAGAAATGGTTTCAATATCAGGTCACCGACCCCTCTTAAAATTCTTAGAAAACTCCACGCTTTTCTAAGAAACAGTCTTAATATCAAGTGACCGGCCCATGTTAAAATTCTTAGAAAACTCCACTCTTTTCTAAGGAATAATCTCAATATTGGGTGACCGGCCCATCTTAAAATTCTTAGAAAACTCCACTCTTTTCTAAGAAATGGTTTCAATATCAGGTCACCGACCCCTCTTAAAATTCTTAGAAAACTCCACGCTTTTCTAAGAAACAGTCTTAATATCAAGTGACCGGCCCATGTTAAAATTCTTAGAAAACTCCACTCTTTTCTAAGGAATAATCTCAATATTGGGTGACCGGCCCATCTTAAAATTCTTAGAAAACTCCATGCTTTTCTAAGAAACGGTTTCAATATCAGGCGACCGGCCCCCTCTTAAAATTCTAAGAAAACTCCATGCTTTTCTAAGAAATGGTCTCATTATCGGGTGACTGGCACATCTAAAAATTCTTAGAAAACTCCACGCTTTTCTAAGAAATGGTCTTAATATCGGGTGACTTGCCCATCTCAAACTTCAAAAGAAAACATCTTACCTTGAGGAAATGAAACAGTGCTGGTTTATAATTCATATTCTTTTCCATAGCTTTGTTGATTTGAGATTCTATCTCTTAGTGATTCCCAAAAACTTGGAACTAATTTGGGCTTTCATCCCACCTTTTCTGCCAGGTTAGTGTTATGAAAAATAACATGCATGTTTTTATTACTTGTCTTGGAAACATAGGCCCCCCTTTCGTTATAAACTTCTTCGATCTCTTGTTTCCATTTGTTTGTCCAACCTTTTCTCTTGAACTAGAATGTGCTCCACACACTATATTTCATATCCTCTTGGTGAAGAGATCTCTCGTTCCTTATGAGGCCCTTTCTTGCTCCATTGAGTATTGTCCTTTATTATTATTTTTGACAAGAAACTCAAAAGTTTTGGTTTTGTTCATGAAAACTGCAACCTTCAATGCAAAACAATACTCGTAAAAAATTCATAAGTTTTTATGATGATACCCTTTTGGGCTTTGGTTCACTATGGACCTCTATGTGCATTTTTCTTGCCCCCAGTGTGGTGTGTAATACGTGTTAGTTTTAAAATTGGTTTGGTTCCCTCTAATTGATGGAGTTATTTCCTTAGTCATACTTAAAAAAAAAATTTATTTTAAGTAAAAGCTTTCAAATGCTATGAGATCATACGTTTTATGAAAAAAAGGGGTCTTTACAAAGAGAATTCATGGCCGAACTTTATTTTATTGACTGGGAAGCATAGTATTTCTTTATACAATCGGCATTTATAGGTTTACCTAGATCTTCTCCATCCATTTTAGATAACAATAAAGCTCCTCCCGAGAACGCTTTCTTTACCACCAAAGGGCCCTCATTGTTTGGCGCCCATTTACTTTGATCTTCTCCTGGTAAAAGGCAATATTTTCTTTAGTACAAGATCTCCTTCATGGAATCCTCGAGGTCGAACCTTCTTGTCATATGATTTGGCCCTCCTTCTTTGATAGAGTTGATGATGACAGATTGCGGCTAACCTCTTTTCACTTATCAGATTCAATTGTTCATATCTAACATTTGCCCATTATACCTCTTCTAGCTCAAAGTCTATCAATACTCTCAATGAGGGGATTTCCACTTCTAAAGGCATCACCGCCTCCATTCCATATACCAACGTATACGAAGTGGCTCTTACTAAGGTTCAGACTGCGGTACGGTACGTGTGAAAGGCAAATGGCAACATCTCATGCCAATCCTTGTAAGTGACTACCATCTTCTAAATAATCTTCTTGATATTTTCGTTAGCAGCTTCTATCACACTATTCATCTTCGGCATGTATGGCGAGGAATTAAAATACTTGATTTTTCCATTTAGCGTAGAGTTCTATTATCATCCTGCTATTGAAGTTCTGGGCATTATTAATTTTTCTAGTGGACCATATCGACAGATCAAATATCTTTCCATAAATTTCTTCACCACTTTTTTTTCACGTCATCCAAACATCTCAACAAAGTTTCGTCAAATGATTTCTTATACAAAGTTTCCCTATCAAGATAGAAATCCATTGCCAAACTCCTCAAAGTCTTCTTGTCGATTGTGGATGCCCCCATGGGATATGTCTGGTTTTGGATGAAATTCTTGATATCATAGTACCGAGGGTTTCCATCTATTTCCCTTTCGACTAAGTAGCAATGAGTTGAGTTATTTCTTATATCAATGTGTATCGGTTGTACCTTGTGCCCAAAGTCTAATCTAGCCATAGAAGCTGGTGTGACCAAAACATCAGAATGGTTTCCTTCTCTTTCTAGATGGGTGAACTTTATTTCCTCAAATTCTCTAGCAAATTAGACAGGTATTCTTGGTAAGGTCTCAACTTCTCATCCTTGGTTTGCCCTTTTCATTTCACTTGACAAATAATCAAAATCGAGTCTCCAATACACATCTATCTTTATGATGTTTAGCTCCAATGCAACCTCTAAAATCGAGAATGCAAGCTTCATACTCAGTTGTGTTGTTAGTGCACCCAAATTGCGACTTAACTAAAACTGGATATTGTTTCTTATTAGGATAGATTAGCACTACCCCCACATTATTACCACAACACCATCAAAGTACATAATCCACCAATCTGATTTCCCTTCCTTAATTGAAAGCACATCTTTATCAGAAAAATCAAATTTTAACTACTCATAATCTTTCCACAGCCTGGTCAGCTAGGTGATCGGCGATGACATTCATGGCTTTCCTTGTCATATATACTATGTCATACTTAGTTAGTAGAACTTGTCATTTTACAATTCAGCTTGATAGATAGGGGTGGGTTCAGTAGGTACTGCTTGATTTTCATGAAAGCTTCTTCACACTCTTATTCCAAATTCCAAGATTCTTCTTCCTTAACAATTGAAGATGAGGTCATAAGTTGTGGTTAATTGGAATATAAACCGAGCAATGTAATTTAACCTTCCCAAGAACCTCCTTACATCCTTTCTTAGTCTTGGGAGTTGGCATAGATTGAATAACCTTCACTTAAACAGGGTCCACTTCTATCCCTTTGTCACTCATCATAAATCCCAAGAACTTCCTAGATTTCACCCTGAATGCACACCTTGCATGGTTAAGCCTCAACTTTGTACTTCCTTAGTTTTTTCAAATAATTCCTTCAATATTTGGACATGATTCTCTCCCTCTCTAGATCATGTCATCCACGTATACTTTAATCTCTTTTTGCATCATGTTGTGAAATAGGGCCACCATGGCCCTTTGGTAGGTGACCCCGACATTTTTTTTAACCTAAATATCATGACTTTGTAGCAAAAGGTTCCTTATAGTGTTACAATGGTTGCCTTCTCCTTATCCTATTGTGCCATTTTCATCTGATTGTAGCGTAAAAATCCATCCATAAAGGAATATATGGAGCTACAAGTCCATAAAGTCCACACAAACTCTGATTTCATCTTCCTCTTTGGGTACTACCACTATGTTGGACACACATTGAGGATACTTGACTACTTTCTAGAAAACCAACATCCCACTGCTTTTTAAATTCTGTCTTTACCTTGATCAAGGCATCTTGATGAGTTCTTCCCAACTTTTGCTTAACCGATTTGCATCTTTCTAATAGTAGTACCCTATCCACCAGGCATATCTATATAATCTCGGAGTAATACAATCAAATCTTCTCACTTTAGGAGTGATCACAATCCTTATCCTTAGTTTTTTCTTATAATTTTTCATTACCCACATTTATTGTTTCAAATTCCTCTCTAGCGGGTTTCCAAGCTTATTCATAGTGTCCTATTAATTTTGTGAATTCCCTAATGTTATTTTCATCTAATTCTTCCTCTTCTACATCTACTATGTATTCTTTAAAATCCAGTCATTCATTCTCAGTGTAAAGTGTAGATGTTGTTATGGAAGATCCACTTTGAAAACGGAAAGTGATGTGTAAAAACACCAAGATGAACTTTTGAAAATGCATGATCTCATTAAAGGGAAAAATTTGTTTCAAAACATTTGCTCGAGCAAACCGATTGGGTGCACAACATTATTCCAAATTCCTTCAAGCTCTTTTTGGTACTAAGTTCCTAGGTGTGACCTTACTTCATTTTTTCATCCTTTTCCTTAGTCAAGTGTTGTGGATTCTAGAAGAGGGACCTACGTTTCTAGGTCTATAGATACGTGCATAAATGTATAAGAAAATGCATGATACAATGCATGATTGTGATAAGAATGCTTTCTATATTGGGTATGGATGCAGCCTTCTTGTGAGCGAATAATAGCCACCACCTTATAAACATAGGTTCTCTTGTCACATTGCTAGGATTACTACCTTTCAAGTCATTTGCTTGAATCATATTCACCAAGAGACAGATTTTGCACAAGAAGATTGGTCAACTCCCTTTTCATTAATGCTTGATAAGTTTATTACATTTAGAAATACAATATTTTAATCCCTTTCCTTAACAAACTCTCTGACCAAAGGTAAAAAGGCAAAGCCGCGGTTCTCAATCTTTCTTTAACAAATTTTTCTTGGTAATATTTTGCGCTTCCTTGGCAATCGTTAAAGTCAATCTCCATTGCTTCAAGTTCAGAGCAATTTTGCATCCAATCCAAACTCATCCTTCCTAGCTCCTTCTCACTTTCTTCCCTAGTAATCTTCTCCTCACCTAGTTTTAACTCAAGCTTTGTTATTCGCGCATCTCTAGATTGTATTTACTCATCTAGAAATGCTCTCCTTTTATCTTCTTCTAGCATCATTTCTTCCAACATTGCCTTGTCTTTTCTGCTTTTGCTCAACTCTATTCGAAGTTTTTCCACTTGCCTTCTCAACTCGTCTTCATTGTTAACCCTTTTTCTCTTAATAGGCTCTTCTACAACTTGAGGAGATTTGGCTCATACACAAGGCATGGCTGAAGCAGCTAAGTCTCTCCATTTTGCATATCCTTCGCTTGCACTTGGATCTTTTAAACCTTCTATCTCAAACAAAACCAGATGCTTCCAATCTTGTTTGATGATCTCCAAAACTTCTTGTGCAATGGGATCTTTGAACAAACCAAAGAATTGAGCAATTCCCATAGTCCTTAGAATAAACTGCATGCCCCCAAGTTGCCTTACCACTAGGGCAGGAGCATAACTCACATAACCTGTAATCCCTACCAATGGCACCCAACGTCTTTGTCCACAACTCATTAGGACTTCCACTATCGTTACCCATGGGGCTCTCCACTTAAAATCAATATTAGGCAAACCTTCTAATTTGTCAACCCAACCTTGGTTGTCTAGATCTCCCTATTCTTCTTCTTCTACTAACTTCAGGGGTCTTTGGGTGAACCATAAAAAATTATTGAAGACAGGCTTTTTTTTTGTTTCGATATGGCTAACCATTCAAATATACAACAATTGCATGCAACATCTCATTGCTTCTTTTCCGGTCCTCTTACAATGGTTAAGTGTCAAGATGGTTTCGGCTAAAATCAGCCACTAGATTGATTTGTGTATTCTCATACTCTACATAAGCAGCAGCGACCTCCAAACTCAACTACACCCATCTAGCTTGAGAGCAACACAAGGCCAAAAATGCCCAAGGCAATCAATCTCTTTTTTTCTAATCCTGACTTCTTTTCCAGTTCAATTTCTAGCATCCTCCATTTTAGACCGGTTGCATTCTTTTCCAAAAACTTTTCTAAGTTGGCGATTTTGAGCAGTTTTGACAGTTCGGGGATGATCTTGCCAGATCTCAAAGGAAAATAAATCATATACAGATTGTTTGGAAACTTAGTCAACATTTCATATTCCTCCTTAGTGGGACATAGGTCTATGCTTCTAAAAGAAAAACACTAGTAGTCTGGATCCAAAAATGAACTAAGGCTCGCACAGCCGGGCTTAAAACTTCTACCCTTGCAATTTCCACTAAACGTCCGTATTTCCTAAAAAATACATCTTTATCTACATTCTGAAAATGAGTCATTAACTTGTTCACCTCATTCAAAATGCAATTCAGGTTCTTGATTGGTGACATCTTCTTAGCATCGCTTCTAAGGCAGTCTCCTTCAGTCAATTGTGACAGTTCAGAATTTTTCCCATATTCTATGATGGAAAATTTAGCGATGGTGGCCCTTTCGTTCACAAGTCCTGCAATTCAAGATGCTTTGGGGTTAGAATTGTTTTGATGCAAAAGATATCCTGGAGCATACAATCTAAGGATAGGTTCTAGTTCCTTTACGTGAGACATGGGGTAGGTTTACTACTTGGTTTCTAAAAAAGGGTCTCCTGTTGTCCTAGTGATCACCCTCGTAAAGGCAATTTGGGGGTTCAACAGATGGTGGGATGGCACGTGTACCAATCACTATCAGTCTAAACACTCAGCAAAGAGTTGGGGTTTACACAAACTTAAACCTTGACTCAAGTCATAAGGCAAGCTGCTAGTTCCCCACTTAACTTTTTGTTTTTTTGTATAAAGGAGTTGCCACTTAGTATTTTGGTCACTAGGAACCCTAACTGGTCTTTCAAAGATTCTAAGGCAAGGGACTGGTTGCATAAAGGGAAGATATTAGCACCCCTAGTACGCCCTACCTAAGGTAAGCTGCTTAGTGTTTGGTTTGCTTTATAATTGCTACGGTGTTGATGTTTTGTAATCCCATCAATTTTTTTAGGTTTGATTCAAACAAAATTTATTAGGATAGAAATCCAAGGAGATTCCATGTGCTTTGAAAGCTTATTTTTCCCTTAGTATTTCAAGAGTTTTGCGACTCGTAAATCACAAGGAGGAGGGACAAAAATTTTAGAAATCTAAGGAAATTCAAGGCGCTTTAAAAGCCTGTTTTTGCCTTAGTGTTTCATACTCTCATGGCTCGTAAACCATGGAGTAAAATTGAAATGTCCTTGATTATAATCAAGGCTTCTTTCAAGGATGTTTGATGACTTATTATTCCTAGAAAATTATTTTGGATATTTACCACTTAGGGTTTCTTTATCCAAATATTAACAGTGAATAATAACAAGTTATTCCCAATAATATTTTGGATATTCATCCCTTTGGGATTTCTTTATCCAAACATTAACGATGAATAATAAATGAATTCCCCCTAAAAATAAGATTTTTGTATTTTTTGGAATATTGACCAATACCCTTTGGAGTTTTACAAACATGTTGTAAAATCCAGAAATGCAAGAAAATAATTTTTTTGTTGTGTTTAAGAAATCCATGCGAAAACACATTTTTGAAAGTTCAAATATTCATTTTTTTAAGACATTAAAAAAACATGTTAGGGTATTGTTCGTATGCAACACACAAGAAAATATTTTTTCAGACATATATATTCTTAAAATTTTGCAAGAAAAAAAAACTGAACAATTCGAAAAAAATACAAAGATGGCCCTTCAAAGCTAAATTATCTTCAAATAAAATCTGGTCTATCAATTTAAACCCCAAAATCAAACTCAATCATTGTTCAAGTGAAAACACGAAGATTGTCATTCAAAAGCCAAAAGAAAAACGCCCCCCTGAACCTGCCTGAAAGTACTGCAAACGCTGAGGGTTTCCCCATATTTCAATTTCTTCTCCGAGCCAAAACTTTATTTAGGAGCAAAGGTACCCATCCCAGATTATAAGGCAAAAAAAAAAAAAGCATTTGAACTGAAAAGTGGGCTGATGACAGCCCCCCACGGTTCCTCATGCAGGAAGATTCAATACCAGTTGATTCCCTTATCCCAGATTATAAAGCAGGAAAAAAAAAACATTTGCAGGTCTCACTAGTTTTGGCTATAGAAGATGAAATACAAAACCTCAAATGAACGTTTCTGTCAATGTTTAGCAGCCAAACTTCCTCTCTATATGCTGCAGATCTCCCCGTTTCTTCCTTCTTTTTTTCTTCCTCTCCGTTCTTTTTCTGGCTGGCTTCCCTTCCACAACAACGCAAGGATGAAGGAAGAAACTCCCTCTATTCTATGCGTTCTTTTTTTCTCCTAACTGCCTACCTCTCTTGCTTTTTTTGTCTTTCTTTTTCTCTTATTTTTTTGCTCTTCTTTGCTGCTCTTTTTTTTTTTCCCCTCTCTCTCTGCTGCCATCTTCCTTCTTCCTTTAGGTCAGCAGAGGCATAGTATATATAGTCTATACACAGCTCTTATTAGGAAAGATACAATGCATTAATCTAGGATGCAAATCCCAGCTGATTTGCAGCCAAATAATACAAATGAGGAAACTACAATATTCTCATTGATTATGTGCTGATTCTAGTAATTTCTTTCCAACATTAACACATCATCCCAGCCATCTATGTTAGGGATAAAATCCCAGCCATTAGATTATGGTGAGGTTATTCTCTTTATGGCATTTTGTAGCTGTCAAAGGTTGCTGTCTCCTATGAATTATAGTTGCACAAAAACGTGATTTTCCTCATTCGGTGTGGTAGAAATCCCGTCATTTATGATGATCTAGCTTCCTCTCCAACTTCCAATATCCTTCTTCAATTAAAATCTTCATTTTAACACTTTTCGATTTAGTCCTTGGTCCAAAAAAAATCCTTCGAATCAGTCCCGCAAACTTAGGCTATATCCTTCCCGCGACAGAATTTCTACCTTCACGTTAGATATTCAAATGGAAATATCTTGGGCTTCTGATATCAAAATCAAGTGATTCAAAAACCCAAATTCATCTACGCGTATAGGACTACAACTTTGAGGAAGGAGTCGGAGTGAGATAAAATCCTTTTATAGAACAGAATCTAGCAGTAATTTGGTTGGTCAAAAGGGATCTCCGGATCTAACTCAAAAACTAATGAATGCCGAGAATCCTGATATGACTGAGAGTATGAACTAAGAACAAAAATCACAAAAACTAGGCCAAAAATAGAGTTTTTTTAGTGTAGACTCAGGTCAATATCTTTCTCGCTGCAGAATTCTCTACCTTCACGCTAGATATTCAAACGGGAACATCTTGAGCCTCTGATATAGGAATCAAGTGATTCAAAAGCTCAAATGCATCTACGCGTCTAGGACTACAACTTTGATGAAGGAGTCGAAGTGAGATAAAATCTTTTTACAGAACAGAAATTGGCAGTAATCTAGTTGGTCAAAAAGGTGCTTGATCTGACAATGCTGAGCATCCAAATCTGACTGAGAATCTGCCCTAAGAACAATGATCCCTAGGACCTAATAAAGGTGTACGTCAATTTTTCAACATGTAATGAGTGACAGAATATACCTAGGATGGTCAGATATCGTACGAAACTGAGTCAGAATCAGAGCCTAAGTTGGAACAAAAAATTACGACAACAGCAGAACCATTTTTTAGTGCAAATTCTGAAGGATTTATTCAACCTCAAAAACAAGATAACGAAGGAATGAATTTAGCATTCTAGTCAATCTAAGAAACCTGATGATTTTGGCAACAAAGGGGAAGGATAAAGAGAGCAGAAAACAGCTCAAACAGGGTTTCGAAAAAAAATATTTCTTTTTCTGCTTTTATCAATTTTTCCAACAAACATGAGCTACACTCGGTTCAAAATGGGTATACACCGTCTCCAGCACTTGGGGTCCAAAATTGAGTAACAACATGCACCATAAGGAAAAACATTAGAAACAACAAAGGGTCCAATCCAACGGGAGCGCAACTTTCCAGGAAAAAGTTTCAAACGCGAATGATAAAGAAGGACTTTTTCTCCAACATTAAACTCTTTTCTTATAATCATTCGGTCATGGAGACTCTTAGTCTTTTCTTTGTAAATCCTTGCATTCTCATAAGCATCATTTCAAATCTCTTCCAATGTAATTCCAATCTTTTTGGGCACCAAAAGGATAGGCGTCACCCATTCATTGTCCGTGATAGGGTAAATGACTCTTGCATATTGGGAACAATTTGCAAAGCTTGCAAATCCAATGCTGAATCATGTATGTTTTGGGGAACACATATGTGCCTCTCCATCTCTTCTATCACGGTAACATCATAACCATAGCTCAAAGCTACTCTTAATCCATCCTTATAATCAAAATCAAAAACTTGCTGCACACACTTATCAACTTAGTCATAGCATGTAATAGAATAAACATTGCTATAAGGATATTTCATTGCGTCATGAAAATTAAATTCAATATTTTCATCTCCTACTTCCATAGACAAAGTATTCTTACCACAATCAATTTTTGTATTGGCAGTTTTCAAGAATGGCCTCCCAAATAATATAAGAATGTTGTTTGATGAATCACAAGAATCATGTTCCATATCAAGAATATAAAAATCACATGGAATGACCAAACTATCAATCTTGACTAGGACATCTTCTATCACACCAAGTGGGTAAACAAAACTATGATCCGCAAGTTGTATTACAATGCTAATTTTATTCAAAGGCTCAAGACTAAGAGAATCATAAACATGTTTAGGCATAACACTAATGGATGCACCTAAATCGCACAAAGCTCTTTTAAAACTAGCATTACCAATAACACATGGGATAGTAAATGCACCTGGGTCTTTTTGCTTCAAAGGCATATTGAAACAACCCGGCTTTTCAAGCCCAAAACAACAGTAATTTTACACACACACACACACACACACACTTAACACACATGGTGCCGGTAATCAGTGAACCTGATCCCTCACATCATCAAAATACAATCCATACAATCAACATTTCATTTAAAAGTGAATCTTACACAAACACGTAATATTATGGTTGCATGATTAGAAGTTCATATTAAAAATATACAGACATAGACATGAGTTTGCATTCCTATCCTGCTAGTAGCCATTACAAATTTAAACAAAAGGATCTAATAAAAGTTATACATTCAGTACATTGATTCATACAAAATACATTGTGATTTAGAATGCATCTACATGATTTCTTGCAAAAGTAGGATCCCGTGTATCGGGTTTCCTAGACATCTCGTTGGTGTGACGTCCCTGCAGCAGTACAAAACATTTAAGAGAATGCAATTTCTTAATAATAATAGTAATGGTAACTAAACGGTCTGGTAGTTAAATGAAGCATTAACATTTATAATTTCTTCATGTACTTGGTATAAACAGCTTGTAGAACATGTAGATGCACCAATTTTTTTTGCAATCAACCATAATCTTAAACCTGGCTATCCTCTTAGGGCATCATTTGTTGAGGTTAACCGTTCACTCACCCCGGTCATCCACTTCGGATGCCATTAGCCAAAGCTAATCAATCGTTCATCCCGGTCATCCTTTCGGATGCCATTAGCCGAAGCTAATCATTCATTTGTCCTGGTCATCCATCCGGATGCCATTAGCCAAAGCTAATCATTCATTTGTCCCGACCATCCTTTCAGATGCCATTAGCCGAAGCTAATCATTCATTTGTCCCGGCCATCCATTCGGATGCCATTAGCCGAAGCTAATCATGCATTTGTCCCGGCCATCCATTCGAATGTCATTAGCCGAAGTTAATCAACCATTTGTCAACATTTAAGCGTTCAACAATCTAATATCGGTTCTAACACAATATGGTAATATTCATGTTAAAGTATTTCAATATTCAACGTATGAAAAAGGAAAGTGCAAGTCACCTATCTGCTCCACTTGTGGGTTGTTCTTGTCTTGACGATGGTTCAATCCCGACCGCACCACCTAAGACATCAATGGTCACAAATCAGTACATTTGTATTTTTTTTTTTAATCATATTCATCACCACACTTATTTCAAGAGTTCATATGTTCACATTCAAGTGTTCCATATTTTACACCATCATACCATGAAATTGTTACTAGCATTTAAGTCATTTCTGCCTAGGAGGCTTATTGTTGAAATCAGTAGAAAGAACTGGTTCGCTGCAGGCTGCCCAATTTGGCAACGAGAAGTGGTTCGCTACCGGTAGCCAGTTCGGCAGCGAAAACTGTTTCGCTGCCATCAACCAGTTCGGCAGCAAAAACTATTTCGTTGCTGGCGCCACAGTTTCGGCAACAAATCACAGTTTCATTGGAAAACACACAACTCGACAGCGAATGCTAATTCGCTACAGCTGACACGGTTTCGGCAGCAAATCAGAGTTTCGCTGCACAACACATAATTCGACAACGAACGCTAATTCGCTGCAGCCGACACAGTTTCGGCAGCGAATCAGAGTTTCGTTGCACAACACACAACTTGACAGCGAATGCTAATTCGCTGCAAAAGACTTAGTTTCGGTAGCGAATCAGAGTTTTGCTGCACAACACACAATTCGGCAGCGAATTAGCATTCGCTGCAGCCAACACAGTTTCGGCAGCAAATAACAGTTTCGCTGCAGTTGACACAATTCGACATCGAATACTAATTCACTGCAAGAGACTCAGTTTCGACAGCGAATGCTAATTCACTGCAGTCAACACAGTTTCGGCAGCTAATCAGAGTTTCGCTGCAGCTGACACAATTCGGCAGCGAATACTAATTCGGTGCAGGAGACTCAGTTTTGACAGCGAATACTAATTCGCTGCAGCCGACGCAGTTTTGGCAGCAAATCAGAGTTTCGCTGTACGACACACAATTCGGTAGCGAATACTAATTCGCTGCAGGAGACTCAGTTTCAGCAGCGAATGCTAATTCGCTGCCGCCGACGCAGTTTTGGCAGCGAATCAGAATTTCACTGCACAACACACATTTTGGGTATGAACACACATCACATATGCTGTAACAACCCCATCATATACATTGTGACTAAGTTCCAGCAAAACACACACATCGAAACCATCAATTTCAGCACATAATCCTTCAACAAAATCCCAGCAGAACACACATATTGAAAACCATCAATTACAGCATATAATCTTTCAATAAGTTCCAGCTTCATTTCATTTCAGTTTCCTTCACATCTAGCTTAGGTCTTAGGTCAATTTTCTTAGGGTTTTCTTCTTCATTTCCGTTTCTGGTCTTAAGGAGAAGAGGAAGGGAGTTTCATGACCTATACCTTTCGAATCTAACTAAGTTTGAGGAAGGTTTTGACACTATTCTTTCTCTTCTCCTACTGATTCTCCTCCTTCCTCTCACGTTTTCCAGCCCTCCTTTTTCCTTTCCTCTAGGCAGTTGTCCAATCTTCTCTCAAGGTCTCACCTTTCCCTCACACGTTCACAAAGCACTCTCTACTGGTTTGGTTTAGGTTTCTGTTGTGAAAGAGGAAAGGAAGAACGACATGCAGCTGTTATTTTGGGAAGAGGATGGATCATCCTCTCTCTCCTCCTTGTATTTATACTCCCCATCAAATGAGGTGGATTGTTTGGGGGTTGGTTTGGATGTGTTCTTATCCTTATTTTGGTCTATCTAAAACCAGTTTTACCCCTCCCTCTCAGCTTTGCGTCGCTGCCGATCAAGAAATCAGAAGAGAAAACTGCATCGCTGTCGATTTTTGCCTCGGCAACAAAAATTGCGTCGCTGCCGATCTAGAAATCAGCAACGGAAACTGCGTCGCTCCTGATTTCTGCATCGGCAGCAAAAACTGTGTTGCAGCCGATCAAGAAATCGACAGCAGAAACTGCGTTGCTGCCGATCAAGAAAAGGGGCAGCGAAAACTGTGTCGCTGCCGATTTCTGCATCGGCAGCAAAAACTACGTCGCTGCCGATCAAGAAATCGGCAGCGGAAACTGCGTCGCTGTCGATCAAGAAATCGGCAGCGAAAACTGAGTCATCAATTCTATATATATATTTTCTTTTGGGTGTTTACACATATTCTTTTGAACAACAGTAGATGCAACTTCAGTTTGAAAGCTCTCTTGGTAGTACACAACTCCTTCAAAAATTTGGCATACTTGGGAATTTTCTTGATAACATCAAGCAAAGGAATGTTGAGTTCTATTTTTTTGAAAACCTCTAAAATCTCTTTTTCTTTGTCCTCTTTCTTTGACCTAGAAGAACTCACAGGAAAGGGTGGGATTGTTTTGAAACTAGAATTCATTGAGTGAGGAGTTAACTTTGGAGTGTTGGTCGATGTTTCAGTTTGTGGAGGAGGAGGATGTTCCTTCTTTGTACTCAATTCAGTTTCTATCTCTTCTTCTTCTTCCATCTCAATTTGTTTCGACCTTTTCTCTTCAAGTTCTTTCCCACTTCACAACATGATCACACTAACATTTTCTATTGGATTCCAATTTTCCATTCATTTGTGCTTCCAATTTCCCCACACTTGAAGCTATTTGCCCCACTTGCTTCTCCAAGTTGTGAATACTTGACCTTGTTTCCTGTTGAAAAGACATGACATTTTGTTGCAAAGTCACAGTGTTAGAAGCCAAAGTTTTCATCATCTCACGAAGATCATCACTGGATGACGACCCCATAACATTGGAGTTTGTAAATTGAGGGGGTTGTCTGGCTTGATAATTCTGTTGGGGCTGAAATCCATGGGAATGGAATTGTCTGCCTTGATTAACATTGGAGTTTGTAAATGGAGGGGGTTGTCTTGCTTGATAATTCTGTTGGGGCTGAAATCTATGGGAATGGAATTGTCGGCCTTGGTTGCCTTGTTGAGACTGGTTCTCATACTGTAGGTTGGGATGATCTCTCCATCTAGGATTGTACGTGTGGGAAAAAGGATCATACTTGTCATAACCCAATTTTTGACCATTCTTATTTTTATTATTATTATTTTATTTACTGAAAAGGATTAAAAAAAATGATGATGATAAGAAAAATAATAATGATGATGATAAGAAAAATAATGATGATGAAAAAAGTAAAATGAAATAAAATGAAGAATGAATTAAAATTTGGGTTAAGGGAATCATGGTTGGAAGTTTTGGGGTTTAATGAAACTTTGTAATTAATCCAATCAAGGGTTTAATTGGAAAATTGATAAGTTTTGAGACTTAATTGAGCTTGGAATTAATTTAATTAATCCAATTAAGGGTTTAATTGGAGAATTAATAAGTTTTGAGACTTAATTGAGCTTGAAATTAATTTAATTAATCCAATTAAGGGTTTAATTGGAGAATTGATAAGTTTTTGGACTTAATTAAGCTTGAAATTAATTTAATTAATCCAATCGGGGACTTAATCGAAGAAATATCAAAGTTTGGGGTTTAATTGGGGTCCAAATTGCAAACATTAAAATCCAAGGACTAGATTGAAAATGACACGGAAATGCAAGGATCTAATTACATTTTAACCAGGGACTTGATTGCAAAATGACAAGAATTACAGGGACCAAATTGAAGACAGCCTTTAGAACTGGAAAACGGAGTCGTTTTGCAGCGACTGTTCACTGTCTTCTTCCTCCGTTTCATCAGTTTCCAGCCAACGCTTGAGTTTCATCATTGAAGGCAACCAGTTACAGGGCATTTAAGTGGCGACCGTTACAGCGCCGATCGATCTTTGGCCTTATAAAAGCTGGGCAAAGGCAACCTCGCGGGGGGACCAGGGGTTGGAGAGTTAGAGAGAGAGAGGGACGAACGAAAACCAGAAGAGAGAAACACACATATACCAGCCGAATTTTTTAAGCTTTTTGAGAACCCCACACCACACACCAGAAGTAAACCTTTCCCTCACCAATATCAGCCTAAAACAGCAAACACAGTAGAGAGGGAACCAGAGGAGATTTTTGGGACTGAAAAGAAAGAAGAAAAGAGAAAGCCATGCACGGCAGGAAGAATTGGACCGAAAACCAGAGGAGAGAACCGGAGCAGAACCCATAGGAAAAACTCAGAATACAGGGGAACAACACTGCGACATACGAAGAAAATAGAAGAAGGACCGGAGGCAAAGACCCAGTTGGTTACATTGTAATGGGTTACCTGCCCAGTTGGTTACATTGTAATGGGTTACCTGCCTAGTTGGTATATTGTAATGGGTTACCAACCCAAATGGTCACATTGTAATGGGTTACCTGCCCAGGTGGTATATTGTAATGGGTTACCAACCCAGATGGTCACATTGTAATGGGTTACCTACCCAGTTGGTATATTGTAATGGGTTACCACCCAGATGGTCACATTGTAATGGGTTACCTGCCCAGTTGGTATATTGTAATGGGTTACCAACCCAGTTGGTCACATTGTAATGGGTTACCTGCCCAGTTGGTCACATTGTAATGGGTTACCTGCCTAGTTGGTATATTGTAGATGGTCACATTGTAATGGGTTTACCAGCCCAGTTGGTATATTGTAATGGGTTACCAGCCCAGGTGGTCACATTGTAATGGGTTACCTGCCCAGGTGGTCACATTGTAATGGGTTACTAGCCCAGATGGTCACATTGTAATGGGTTACCTGCCCAGTGAGAAAAAATACGAGGATTTTTCAAAAATGGTCTAATTCACATAGATTTGAAGGAGGTGGAAAAAATGACATGATAGGGCTCGAAGGCGCACTATTCCAAAAGATGGAAGCTCGAAGGAAATGAGGGCTCGAGGTGCGCTCGAAAGGGAATGAGGGCTCGAAAACGCACTCAAAAGGAGGTAGGATAGGAAATGCACTACCTTTGATGGTGGAGGGCTTGAAGGCGCGCTCGAAAAGAAATGAGGTGAGGGCTCGAAGGCGCACTCAAAAGGAGGTAGGATAGGAAATGCATTACCTTTGATGGTCGAGGGCTCGAATGCGCGCTCGAAAAGAAATGAGGTGAGGGCTCGAAGGTGCACTCAAAAGGAGGTAGGATAGGAAATGCACTACCTTTGATGAATCGAGGGCTCAAAGGCGCACTCGAAAAGAGATGAGGCGAGGGCTCGAAGGCGCGCTCGAATGAAGATAAGACGAGGGCTCGAAGGTGCGCTTGAATTGAGGTAGGATATGAAATGCACTACCTATGATGGTCGATGGCTCGAAGGCGCACTCGAAAAAGGTGGAAAAACACAGATATTTTTCAGGTGGCCTAATTCTCATGGGTGGCCTGCCCAGGATGAAAAATTCTCAAAAAATGAAAAATTTTCAAAAGCAAATTCAATCTTGGCCATTTCAAGTTGGCCTTCCACTTGATGGATTTCGTTGGAATTTTCTCATATGAAATTTGCAAAACTCATTATCCAATGTCTCAAAGTTTAGATGATATGCATGCATCTTTACCTGATTTGAAATATAGGTCCCCCATTTCTTCTTAGTCTTCTCGTTGCTTGGTTAGTGAGATCTTGCTATCCTGATTTGAGTCATCTTTGGCTTTCTAGTCCACTCGAGTTAGCCCATGTAAGTCTATTTCCATATTTGTTTGCACAGCTCAGCCTTTGTGGTGCCCATCGTGACCCACTTGCTTGCTAAAGATTTTCTGATTCGTCAAATAATTTGAGAGGACCAATCATTACTCCTCGTTTCACTACTAGAAACATTCGGTGTCACTTGCTGAAAGGATCAAACTGTATTTCATAAACCAAAATGCCCCCTCGTCTTGTTGTAGGAAATGTTCCATCTCCTTTTCTAGAATTTTTCCTTCTAAGCACAATGTTGCCCCCTTGTATTGGTCATTGCCCCTAAGTGTGCTCTGTCAGTGACTTAGACAAATTATGGTTTTAAGAGGCCATTCTTTCATTTCTCTCCTTTTCAGTTTGGTGAAAGAATATGGGTCTAGAATGAATCTTGAAATCTTGATCTTACATTTTGAAAACAAAAATTATTTTGATGTGAGTCTAAAACAATTTGCTTTTGAAATCTTGCAACTCCTTGGTTATTTTCTTTCTTGGAAAAGAGATTATTTGCTCTTGTGTTTGGCAATGATATCTTCGGTGAAAATACATCATGAGATGACCTTTTTTCAAAGTGAAGGGCTCGAGAAAAAACTCGAGGTTTTGTTTTGAGAAAAATTTGTCTTTTTTTGAACACTCATTTTTATCAGCATGAATAATAATGAATAGCTTGTTCTTGATGTCATGAATCTTATGAAAAAATATTCTTTGCATTTTGAGAGCATTGTTTATTGTTCTAGGTTACTTGCTTGCTTGATTTAGAAAGGACTTTTACAGGGACGTAACGTAGGCTGTGGTTCTTGGTTGTAAGAGAAAAGGATTCATAAGGCTCAAAGAGTGTTTCAGGGTTTCAAAGACTGAAGATCACTATCAATAGTTTGACTTTTGGCGTCATTCATATTTTCTTTTGCCGCTCTTCTTTGATTTGCCCCTCTTTTTTCTTTTTCATTGCTTTGCTAGAGCATACTCATTTTATCTTGATTATCACTTTTTCTTGTGATTTGGGCGTGCCCCCTAGCATTTGAGTTTCTTGGACTCTTTTGGCTCTTGGCTTTCTCACGGCTTTATCATCTTTCTTGATCATTGAAATTTCACTTGCCCCTAGTGTAGGGTGTGATCTTAGTCGGGATTTTTATGAAAGAAAAAAATTATTCAGGCTCAAAAAGGGATCGCAAGGGATGTACTTATTTCAGAACGTGAAAGGAATAACAAAGATGGCCTTTCCTCATTTCAAGCTCAAGCAGCTATGATCAATAAACTTTGACCTCATCTAGTGTGATGGTTTAGTCTTTGCAAAGATGTATTTCATGAGTTATGAGCAACAAGTTCACTACATATCATTATTCATACATTTAAAAACACATGATTCAAGAGTCGTGGGGTAAGGGTATTTATTCATTTCTTTTTTCTTTCTTCTTTTTAGAGTTTGATCACCTTTATGAAGGAGTTGCTTGATTCAATTGTCATTCTACAAGTAGAATGTCAAAAAATATCGTTTTTGAATAAACATCAAATTATTTTTTGAAATCAAAATCCAGATCAATTTTTTTCAAAACTCCAATAGGGAAACTGATTTTTGTTAAAAGAGATGAATTGCGTCCTATGAGATCGCACAAGGCTTCAAAGATGTGTTTGTGAATCTTTATAAGAAAACTCTCTCAGAAAAAAAAAAATAATGATAATCGTAAACATGATTGAATGACAAACTCATTATTTCATTGAAATTTTGGAAAATAAGTTCAACAAGAAAGAACTTATGACAACATCTTGGCTGTGAATACTGGCATGATAACATATAAAGGGGCTAAACATTTAGTGATCATTGATTGGAATTTCTAGAATCAATCATTCATTCTCCTTGACAAGGGCGTCTTTTCAACAATCAATTGAAGTCATTTGTAGATCATTCTTGACCTAATATCACCATAGCTTTATCTTCAAGATAGTTGATTTCTGAGAGTTGGTGTGAAGCAATTAACTATAGGAATGATAAGTGTCTTGGCAACCACCTTCAGTGAAACCGTTCTTCTCAATCGGGTTAGCAATCTTACCTAACCCAATGGCTTGTTCAAATCTCTCAGTTATAATAACCAAGTCAGTGAAATGTCATGCAGAGCTTCTAAGCAGGTACTCGAAGTATGGAGCTTTAAAGGTGTTGGAAAATAAATTGATCATCTCTTTTTTCCAACATGGGATAATTAACTTGTGCAGCTACCTCACTCCATCTCCGGGCGTATTCTCTTATGGACTCCTTATTGTTCTTCTCCATAGCTTGCAAGCTTAAACGATCAGGGCCCACGTCTATATTGAACTTATATTGCCTCATGAAGGCATCAACTAAGTCCTTCCATTTTTTAACCTTGGTATTGTCCAACCTCATATACCAGGTGAGGGTAGTGTCACTCAAGCTTTCTTGGAAGAAATGAATCAGCAGTTTCTCATCATCAACCACCTCGGCCATTTTGTTGCAGTATGCTTTAAGATGAGTTATAGGGCATTGAGTTCCCGTATATTTGACAAATTTTGGCACTCTAAACTTTTTGAAAATGACAATGTTGGGCACCAAACACATCTCAGCAGCCTTTATAGGATCATATAGGCAAATTCCCTCCAATGCTCTCAATCTTTGCTCTAGGGCAACTAATTTGTTCATACCATCTTCTTTTACCCTCTTGCCCTTTTGAGATTCCTTCTCTGTAGAATCAATGGTAAACGACATTCCCGTGGGTATGCTGGTTGAAAATGCATGGCTTGTTGAAAATCAGATGAACAACCCATTTGCCCCCAGATTCTATGGATTGAAGGGATTTACGAGCATAGATTCAGGCTGAGCTATAAGTGTTGCTTTTCTGGATTTATCTCTCAAGGCTTGCTCGAGTAGACTAGGAAGCCTTGCGACTTCTTCCTTAAGATTGTCCACCTCTTGGATGTTGGGCTTCCAATTGGGCTCTTTCTTCGTTTTCCATTTGTCTTTTCCCCGAACGAGTGTTATAGATGGGTTTCAATGGGGAACCTATATTTCAACCTGCTAAATGTAAATCATGCAATTATGCAAAAATGCTGATGCAAATAAAAAAATACATATGAAATGCGGACTTGCCCTTCACGGGGTGACAACCTAATAGAAAGATCCTAATTATTCAGTGCATTAAAGGGTTGGTCCTTATCGAGTCTCAAAGGGTCTCTCGCATGCTCAGTGATCGTCCATGAAAGGTCGATATGAGGCTTACAAGTAGTGTGAAGATAGAGGCCCTGAGTAATAATAGTTTGGCATATCAACCACTTCCAAGTAAACAATCAAGCGAGAGTTGGATGGTTTTCACGAGTCTTACCCAGGCTAAAGCCATTGGGGTACCGTTACTTCCCCACTTATCCTAGGTTGTAAAGTGTGTGCTCCCAAAGTGATGCATGACAACAAAACAAGGATGCATGCGAAAGCAATAAATGCAGGAAAAAATAAACAAATAAACACTAAAAAATAATAATAATAAATAGCATTAATAAGACAAAAGACAAAGCTTAATCCTAAGTCCCCAGTGGAGTCGCCATTCTGTCGCACTCGACATCGCGCGGCCCTAAAATATATAATTCTCGATTATGGAAAAAAGAACAGATTCTGGCATCCGGTTCTTTTAGAAAAATGTCTTGTTTTAAGAGTCGCCACCTAGTATTATGGTCACTAGGAACCCTAACTGGTCAACAGAGATTCTATGGTTCGGACTGGTTACGTAAAAGGGAAGATATTATCACCCCTTAAACGTCCTGCCTAAGGCAGGCTGCATTGCTAGTTTTCGTCTTAAATTGCTAAATGTTTATTAGTTTAAGCTATGAAAATTTGCTTATAATTTTCCTGACTCTGGCGCCAGTGAATATTCAACTACGAATATTTCCAACTCTGTAGTTGGTATATATTACGTAGCTATTAAAATAAATTAGATCAATATTTTATTTTATTCCTGACTCTGGCGATAGTGAATAAATTAAGAAAATAATAGAAATTTAGCAATTTAAGACGAAACTAGCAATGCAGCCTGCCTTAGGCAGGACGTTTAAGGGGTGATAAGAGCTTCCCTTTACGTAACAAGTCACGAATACCAATATAGTTACCACTGACCATAATAGAATACTGGAGACGCCGACAAAAAAAACATTTTCTAAAAGAACCGATGCCCGAACCAATCTTTTTTCCAGAATCGAAATATCTGGGGGTGCATACTTATCTGCGCACAAGCCGTATGCTTTTTAATGCTCCATCAAATCTCCAGCTTGTGCTTGCAATGTAATCCTCTTGCATTGTTGGGCACATATCTTAAGCATGTCCTTGTACAGAGCAGTGGCTACAAGTTTTCACCTGTTGTACATTGCCACAAGCCAAAGAACACACAAGAGCAGTAAGATCATTAACTTTATTCTCAATGTTAGAAATACTTATCTCATTTACTTGTTTGTTTGCGAAGTCTCCACGGGTGCCAAACGGTTTCGAGTGGGCTACCATGTTTGAGATCAATTGGAGTGCAGCCTCGGGTGTGTTATCTATCAATGCCCTCCACTTGCAGCATCAATGATACTACGGTCAGTATCATCAATCCTTCATAGAAATATTGAATGAGCAACTGATCAAGTATTTGATGATGAGGGCATTGAATACATAGTTGCTCAAATCTTTCCCAATACTCGGAAAGTGTCTCTTCATGAGATTGTCGAATCCCACATATTTCTTTCGTTATGTTGGCAACTCGAGATGTTGGGAAATACTTCTCAAGGAAGATCTTTTGCATGCCATTCCAAGTTCCAATTGAACTTGGGAGAATGAAGAAAAAGCCATGCCTTTGCTGCCCTTTTTAAAGAGAAAGGGAAAGCTTTCAACTTAACCTGTTCTTCGTCAACTCCATTCGGTTTCATACCAACACAAACCATAAGGAACTCCTTGAGATGAATATGAGGATCGTCTCCTACAAGACCATTAAATGTTGGTAGCAAATGTATAAAACCAGATTTGAGCTCAAAGTTTACATTATTGTCGATGTTTATGCCAATGGTTGATTGTCCACGTTAGGAGCAGCAAGCTCCATGAGTGTTTGTTGTCGTGCATTAGCCATGGTGTTGAGGTGAGCTTCCTTTCGTAACCTGCGTAAAGTTTTTTCTATTTCGAGATCTAACTACACTTGACTTTGATTAGTAGAACGGGTTACTGACATAAATCATCAAGAAAACTCAAAAGAAATCAATCATGCAAGATATCAAAAACAATGCAAATTGTACGAAAATCGTACGCTAAAAAACTAAAATTGCCTAAAAACCCTAGAACACAGTGGGGTGGGGCTAGTGGTAAACCACTAGTCTTGTTCTGAACATCATTTCCCTTCAGGAAACGAAAGGTAGAAACCTAATTCCACAAACAATTCTGTTTTGAACAGTACTACTACTGCCGCAAGTGAACAGTACTGCTGCAAGCAAAAATTCTGTTTCTATGTTATTTTTTTCAGAAATATAAATAACAATCACAGCAACTAAAAATAACAGTAAAAGCACAAGAATCAATTAAAATTACTTCCCCGGCAACGGCGCCAAAATTTGTTGCGATGTCACGGTCGCACAAATTAATTACCCTAGCTTCAAACACAACACACAAGATATTATAGAGCAAGCAAGGGGTCGATCCCATGAGGAAGATTTAGTTCAGATTTTTATGCTATACGTTATGCAATTTGGGGGGGTTTGGATGTTATATAGGCTAAAGCAAAATAAAACAGAAAACTATCAAACATAATTTAATAAAATCAGAAAATTATCAAGAGAACAAACCTTGGTAGCAATCACGCATCCACCTATAGAAATCAGAACTGATCCTTGAAACGAAACTCCAGCTTATATTCTGAATTTTTATCTTTTTTTAACATTGGTTAATTAACGGATCCGTCGTATAACTAACAGTAACCAACAAACAATCACAGTGTCCGCACTAATGATTTAATCCAATGGTAGCCTTAAGATCTAGATAAATTCATTAATCTTAACAACCAAGTTGTCTGCTTGTGTTGCTTTGATCGAATGTTCTCCCTAAGTTTAATAACGTAGTTCCGCTAACAATTATCAAGCTTAGTTGCTTCACAGGTTTATATAGCACAACTCCGGTTTTGATATCAAACTTAGCAATAGATTGTTCACAATAATAACTTAGAGTATGCTCTAGGCAAATTAAGATAAACAATCATAGGAAATATGCATAGGAAAAAAAACATACTCATTCATAATACAAACTGAAAATAAATGGAAGAATAAATCTCACAGTTCTTGAAATCTGAAGGTTTATGTGTCCTTGCAATCAAGAAAACAAGTTCAGCCTTGCATGTTTGTTGGAATAACTAATCAAAAAAGATGGAAGAATGCATGATTTAGGGTTTCTTAGACTAAAGGGGTTTTTTTCTCTTGTTGGCTGGCTGCCCCCCTTCTCTTCTCTCATTCTTTTTATATGCTAGGAAACCCTAATCACTATTTTTACAAAATAGTCCTCCCTTAAGTAGACAATTTACATTTAAGTAGTTCAATAACTATTTTCCTAAAAAAGGAGAAATAACTTTGCATGAAATCTTCAAGCTTTGACTTAGAGAGCTACATTGCTAAAATAAAAACTTGGATGTCGGTTTAGATGCTTCGGAACGTAATTTTGACTCGTTTCTTCACAAAACTTGTTTGCTTGCAGAATTCAGTTGTCATCTTTGAAAAATCATATCTCCCTCATATGACATCTTTTTTGGCTGAACTTTGGAGCGTTTATAGGTCTTTGAGTCAGGAATCCAAAACAATTGAGTTTGCATCAATTGGACTTTTGTAGCTCTAGATATTCAAGTCGGAATGACCGAAGGTCAACACAGGCAGATTGTGAGATTTGACTTTGAAAGCTGCGATTTCCATGCTCTTCCTTATTTTTTTGTGCTTTCCTTGGATTTCCAAAAAGGTATGGGATTGTTAGCTTTTTTAATGCCACTAGAATCACTTCATTTCGATCTTTAGAGCTCACGTTCTGAACAAAACATGACTAAACATCAAATCTGCCAATTACCTTCAATTTACTCCTTTTTGCATGTTTCATCCAAAAGTGCCTTCAAAACATAAAACAAAGAATATCAAGGCATTTTATATATAAAACATAGGCAAAACACTAGTTAAATGTGGGTGAAACTATCGAATAATATGGTTGCATCACCTTTGATTAAAACTAGCATTGTAATACAACTTGCGGATTGTAGATTTTGTTTATCCACTTGGTTATTCCATGTGATTTTTATATTCTTGATATGGAATGTGATTCTTGTGATTCATCAAACAACACTCCTATATTGTTTGGGAAAATTGCTAATACAAAAATTGATTATGGTAAGGATACTTTGTTTATGGAAGTAGGAGATGAAAACGTTGAATTTAATTTTCATGATGCAATGAAATATCCTTACAATAATGTTTATTCTATCACATGCTATGACCAAGTTGATAAGTGTGTGCAACAAGTTTTTGATTTTGATTGTAAGGATGGATTAAGTTGTGGCTTTGAGCTATGCTTGTGATTTAACCGAGATAGAAGAGATGGAGAGGCACATATGTGTTCCCAAAACGTGTAAGAATCAGCATTGGCTTTGCAAGGTTTGCTAACCATTCCCTATGGTAATGTCTTTGTTGATTTAGTACTTTCACATAAAAAAGCTTTTGCCATCTATTTTGAAGGCCCCTAAGTTAGAGTTGAAATCTTTGCTTGATAGTCTAAAGTATTGGATTCATTGGAGACAACAATACACTTCATGTTATCATAGCAAACGGGTTGAAAAGTGTATAAGAAGAAAAACTTGTGAAGTTGTTTATGCAATCACAAAACGGCAATTGGATAGACTTTAGCCGACATGAAGGGCATTAGTCCCTCGATGTGTATGCATCATATATTATTGGAGGACAATGTGAAACCAACAAGGGAAATACAAAGGAGGTTAAATTCACCTATGATAGAGATAGAGAAAGTTGAATTTTTGAAACTATTAGATGCAGGAGTCATTTACCCCATCACGGAAAATAAATGGGTTGCGCCAATTCATGTGATGCCTAAAAAAATCAAAATCATGTTGGTAAAGAAAAACATGATGAACTCATTCCTACTAGTATCTCGAGTGGAAGGAGAATGTGTGTTGATTATAGAAAGCTTAATCTTTCTACATGCAAAGATCATTTCCCATTACCATTCATGGACCAAATGCTTGAGCGTTTTAGCAGGTAAGTCTTTCTATTGCTTTCTTGATGGATATAGTGTGTAACGACCCAGCTTTTTCAAAGCTAAAATTGATGATTTTTTTAATCGTTTCGGTTTTCTAGATGTTTTTCACCTTTTCATTCTTTAGATTTATCATTGCATTTTGTTCATTAACAAGGCAACAATCTACATAGGATAATGATTAGTACTTAAAAGTGCATTTTGATCAAGGTTTTATATCATCATATTACACTTAAAGTATCATTAAATTCCCTAACTTGAGCATGTTTTTATAATAGCAAGTCCGATAACATAAGATATCTTTAATTTATGGTAAATGCTCATTTTAAATGTAGACATATCTCACAATTTAAAAGATTGATTGATGTGTTTAACTATTGAAAGTGAAAAAACAAAGAGAGGGCTAAGCTTAAAGAAGAGATGCTGGTTCAATTTAAACTAAAACATCATTCGGATTATTAGATCATAACTGGAGCTGTAGAACTTGGATTTAAGTATGGTTTATATAGATGGAAAGCTAAGAGACATAAACCTAAAATTTTTATGAAAAGTCCAAGATTCCTGATTAATACTTAAAAGTGAATGTTTATCAAGGGTTTATATCATTATTTTGCACTTGAAGTATCAATAACTCCTTAACTAAAGCATGTTTTATAATAACAAGTCTAATACTATAAGATACCTTAATATATGGTAAATGTTCATCTTAAATGCAGGAATCAAAGGATTGATTGATGAACTCAACTACTGAAATTTGTGAAGATAAAGAGAGGGTGAAGCTTAGAAAAGAGATGTTGGTGCGTCCAAATTGGAACACTGTTCGGTAATTGGGTCATATCTCGAGTTCTAAAAGTCCAAATGATCTCAAATTTTTACACAAATTTGGTAAGACATAGGCCTACAACTTTCATGTGGACACCAAGATCTAAGAAGGCCGTTTTCAAGTCCAAATTATAGCAACAACAGAGAAGTCCGAAGCTGTCCTACAGCCTAGACACTGTTCAGTGTTCAAGCCATATCTTGAGTTCTAGAAGTCCAAATGACCTCATCTATTTTTTCTTGGAAAGCTAAGAGAATTTCCTAGAACTTTCATGATTTCATATGGTTCCAGTTCTGATGTTAGTAATGACGTTTTATTCAGACAAGAAGATAAGGCTTTTCAACCAACTCCAAGATATGGCCACCACACTCAACAATTATTCATCAAATCAATAGTTCCAAATTTTGGCCAATAAAAGGAGGCATTTTCCATGCATTTAGGCATCTTGGTGTTCAGATCAAGATCATGCTCTTGCTCTCTTTCTTTGTATTTTGTAATGTTTAAGTTTCATTTGATGCTATATTAATTTCTTGTTTATGCTCTTCATTTCCTTTCCTTCAATTTGTATAATTATGTTCTTATCTTGTTTATTTATGTTTCTTTCTTTCATTATGTTTAGCTAAAATCTATTATGTCAAGGTGAAAAGGGTACACTAATGGTGTAAGAATAAGTATAGTATAAACTCAACATGGACTTTAATGCTTGATTTTAACATGTTTTATATTTGTTACCTTGTTCACTTTTAATACTTTGCTTGTTAAATGGTTTAATCTAGATTTATGTTGTATAACACTTTGGTATAACAAATACTTAGCGCTTTTTCATAGCCCATACTGTATGGTATAATCGACACCTGAGCTATGAAAGGAACTTGATTTGTTGTTAATTTAAGTTATAATCATGAATGCCTAACAACATTTACAAGTATTAACCATCATTCGAAATAAGATAACTAATGTAATCATGTTAATAATTTATAATTTGATTGGAACCTCCTTCGTGTGTGGTTTTCAAGTTGAGTAATAAGAGTTTATACTATACTTGTTTAAAATACCATTAGTGGATCCTCTAACCTTGACATTTGTTTTTATCATTGTTTAATCCTCACAGTAATTTTCCATCTCAAAGTTCTCACTAATTTCTTCTTCTTCTTCTTCTTCTTCTTCTTCTTCTTCTTCTTCTTCTTTTACTATTATTATTATTATTATTATTATTATTATTTACATTCTTGTTATATTTTATGTACGTTAAGTATGCTCTGTGTTTGATCAAGGATCTTGACATTGTTGGTCTTGCCTTGTTCATTCGCATCAGAAATCTGTTTATATTATATAATATATCTCTTTGATCTTTTTATAAACTCAGTATATAGGCTGGAAACCTGTGACCCGATCTTTTAGATCATTCTCAGGTATAACAATGCCACGTACTGAGTATTATTATTATTATTATTACTATTAATATTGTTATTACTATTATTGTTTATATTATTATTGTTGTTGTTGTTGTTGTATTGTTATTTATAATTTATACAATTAACCTCTCTGTGATTTGACCCTAGTTTTGCCAGGTTATTTATTACTTCGACACTCTTGCACTTGGGAGAAGACATCAAACTTTTGGTCGTGTCAAGTTTTTGGAGCCGTTGCCGGGGAGGTAAATTCTTGTATAAATTATAATATTTATTTTAATTTCTCTTTTCATTTTTCATTTTATCTAACTTTTGTTTCTTTTGTTTTCTTTTGTTTCTTTTTCTTCTCTTTTCTTTTCTTGCTTTTATTCTCTTCTTACACGTGCATGAGAGTTTGGTCACGTACATTAAGTGGTCAACTTTGTAGGGTATCCTCATCATTTTCAAAAAATATGGCCGAAGAAGATAATCAATCGCTTCATAATGAGAATAATGAGAATAACCGTATGAGAACACTTAGAGATCACATGAATCCCACAAGAACAAGTGCACCCTCATGCATAGTTTTCCCTCCTGATGCATCTCATTTTAATTTTAAGCCAGACATTATTCAACTTTTACCTTCTTTTCATGGCTTAGACCTAGAAAATCCATACTTGCATTTAAGAGAATTTGAGGAGCTCTGTAATACCTATAATGACTCAAATTGTAGCATGAACACCATTAGATTAAAGCTTTTTTCCTTTTTCATTAAAAGATAAAGCTAAAACATGGCTACAAAATTTGAGGACCAGGATCTATTCGTGCTTGGGATGAAATGCAACAACAATTTTTAAAGAAGTTTTTTCCATCTCATAGAACAAACTCTTTCAAAAGACAAATCATCACTTTCACTCAAAAGCCAGGAGAAACATTTTACCAATGTTGGGATAGGTATCGAGACTTGCTTAATACTTGCCCTCATCATGGTTTTGAAACATGGAGATAGGTTTCACATTTTTATGAAGGTTTAACACCTAGAGATAGGCAAATGGTTGAATTGATGTGCAATGGAACTTTCAAAGATAAAGACCCTAATGAAGCAATGGAGTATCTAGACTTGCTAGCCAAAAATGCTTAAAATTGGGACACCACAAGTACTTATAAGGCACCAAGTAAAACTCAACCTCATACATTTAATGGAGGTATGCACAACCTTAGAGAAAATCATGACCTCCAAGCCAAGTTTGCAATCTTTAGCTAGAAAAGTCGAAGCACTTGAATTGAAAAAAGAGTGGTCAATTAAAATCTGTTCAAGACATTGTGTGTCAAATCTGTGAAACCAAGGAACACTCAACAAATGATTGTCCAACTTTGCCTTCTTTTAGGGAATGCCTCCATGAACAAGCCCATGCTTTAAACAGTTTTCCAAAGGCCCAACCATAACCCATACTCACAAACGTATAACCCTGGTTTGGAGAAATCACCTAAATTTCAGTTGGAAGAGTGATAGCAATAATACACAAACTTCATAGCCACCGTTTCAAGCACACCATAATTTCCAAAATTCTCATGGATATGTACCTCCTTATGCTCCACCTCCTAGAAGAAATCTTGAGGAAACATTGCATGCATTCATGGAAAAGCAAAAGGCAATCAACACTCAACTTTGTTGGATCAATATACCTTTGTTGGATCAATATCCCCACCAGCACTCCCATTTCCTCATGCCGATGAGAAAACAAAAGGAAAGTCAATCACAACTCTGAAATCTTTGAAACTTTCAAACAGGTAAGGATCAATATACCTTTGTTGGATGCTATTAAACAGGTTCCTTCCTATGCTAAATTTTTGAAAAATCTGTGCACTGTGAAGAGAAAACTGAATGTGAAAAAGAAAGCATTTTTAGCCGAACAAGTAAGTGCCATTCTTCAGAACAATAATGCTTTGAAATATAAAGACCCTGGTTGTCCTACAATTTCTTGCTTTATTGGAGAACATAAAATTGAAAGAAGCCTTACTTGATCTTGGGGCTAGTGTGAATTTACTTCCATATTCAGTCTTTCAAAGTCTCAATCTAGGTGAGTTAAAACCAAACCTCTGTAACTCTTTTACTTGCCGATAGATCTGTAAAAGTGTCCTAAAGGAATAATTGAGGATGTGTTAGTACAAGTTGATAAATTCAATTTACCTTGTAGATTTTGTTGTCTTGGATACACAACCTGTTGAAGCATGTAATTCAATTCCTGTCATTTTAGGACGTCCATTTCTTGCCACTTCTAAAGCATTGATTAATTGTAGGAATGGACTGATGAAGCTATCATTTGGAAACATGGACATTGGAGATGAATATTTTCAACATTTACAAGCAACCTGGAGATGATAAATGATTTACTGGAAGTGGACTTTATTGAAAAATTAGTTCATGATCAATTTCAAACCACTACCAGTGAAACTGAGATTGATGAATCTGATGATTTGCAAAAGGTCTATTTTCAGGAAGAATCAAAGGCATGCAATTGGAGACCACAAATTGAAGAATTGCCACCACGATCAATTGAGCCCATACCTTCAAGTGTTCAACCACCAAAACCTGATTTGAAGTCGTTACCATTTAATCTCAAATACTCATTTTTGGAGAAAATGAAACTTTTCCGATATAATCTCTTCCAAACTTAATGCACATCAAGAAGGTAAGTTATTACAAACTCTGAAAATGCACAAAAATACATTAGGATGGACCATAACTGACATAAAAGGAATTAGCCCTTTGATTTGCACACACAGGATTTATTTGGAGGAAAATGCTAAACCCTCTAGAGAAATGCAACGAAGACTTAATCCTAATATGAAAGAAGTAGTGAAAAATTGAAGTCATTAAGCTTCTAGATAATGGAATCATTTATCCTATATCTGGCACACCAAAATGGGTAAGTCCTACCTCAAGTTGTACCCAAAAAGTCTAGAGTCACTGTGATAACAAATGAGAAAAAATGGAGTTTAAATCCAACTAGGACTTATTACAGGTTAGCGCATAGTGCATTGACTATAGGAAACTATAATTTTACATGACTAAGAAAAGATCATTTCCCTTTACCTTATCATGGATCAAAATCCTAGAAAGAGTTGCAGAGGTCATTGAATTTTATTATTTCCTAGATGGCTATTCAGGTTACAATCAAATTTAAAAAAAAAAAAATTGCATTGGAAGATCAAGAAAAGACCTACCTGTTCACACTGATCCATGTTGGTACTTTATGCATATCGATAGGATGTCTTTTGGATTATGTAATGCACCA
>CM055351.1:34087201-34128157 GCA_029228515.1 Populus alba x Populus x berolinensis | reverse complement strand
TGCTACTTGTTCTACATCAGACTTTCTTCCGCAAACGGCGAAACGCTTTGACTCGGTGAGTTTCGCGGCATTCCGACTTCGATGCCCTGTTGCCGAAATTCAGTTGCCTTTGAATTTCGGGTGATCCCTCTTGAGCATGTATGCTTCTGCTACTTGTTCTACATCAGACTTTCTTCCGCAAACGGCGAAACGCTTTGACTCGGTGAGTTTCGCGGCATTCCGACTTCGATGCCCCGGTTGCCGAAATTCAGTTGCCTTTGAATTTCGGGTGATCCCTCTTGAGCATGTATGCTTCTGCTACTTGTTCTACATCAGACTTTCTTCCGCAAACGGCGAAACGCTTTGACTCGGTGAGTTTCGCGGCATTCCGACTTCGATGCCCCGGTTGCCGAAATTCAGTTGCCTTTGAATTTCGGGTGATCCCTCTTGAGCATGTATGCTTCTGCTACTTGTTCTACATCAGACTTTCTTCCGCAAACGGCAAACGCTTTGACTCGGTGAGTTTCGCGGCATTCCGACTTCGATGCCCGGTTGCCGAAATTCAGTTGCCTTTGAATTTCGGGTGATCCCTCTTGAGCAGTATGCTTCTGCTACTTGTTCTACATCAGACTTCTTCCGCAAATGGCGAAACGCTTTGACTCGGTGAGTTTCGCGGCATTCCGACTTCGATGCCCCGTTGCCGAAATTCAGTTGCCTTTGAATTTCGGGTGATCCCTCTTGAGCATGTATGCTTCTGCTACTTGTTCTACATCAGACTTTCTTCCGCAAACGGCGAAACGCTTTGACTCGGTGAGTTTCGCGGCATTCCGACTTCGATGCCCCGGTTGCCGAAATTCAGTTGCCTTTGAATTTCGGGTGATCCCTCTTGAGCATGTATGCTTCTGCTACTTGTTCTACATCAGACTTTCTTCCGCAAACGGCGAAACGCTTTGACTCGGTGAGTTTCGCGGCATTCCGACTTCGATGCCCGGTTGCCGAAATTCAGTTGCCTTTGAATTTCGGGTGATCCCTCTTGAGCATGTATGCTTCTGCTACTTGTTCTACATCAGACTTTCTTCCGCAAACGGCGAAACGCTTTGACTCGGTGAGTTTCGCGGCATTCCGACTTCGATGCCCCGGTTGCCGAAATTCAGTTGCCTTTGAATTTCGGGTGATCCCTCTTGAGCATGTATGCTTCTGCTACTTGTTCTACATCAGACTTTCTTCCGCAAACGGCGAAACGCTTTGACTCGGTGAGTTTCGCGGCATTCCGACTTCGATGCCCGGTTGCCGAAATTCAGTTGCCTTTGAATTTCGGGTGATCCCTCTTGAGCATGTATGCTTCTGCTACTTGTTCTACATCAGACTTCTTCCGCAAACGGCGAAACGCTTTGACTCGGTGAGTTTCGCGGCATTCCGACTTCGATGCCCCGGTTGCCGAAATTCAGTTGCCTTTGAATTTCGGGTGATCCCTCTTGAGCATGTATGCTTCTGCTACTTGTTCTACATCAGACTTTCTTCCGCAAACGGCGAAACGCTTTGACTCGGTGAGTTTCGCGGCATTCCGACTTCGATGCCCCGGTTGCCGAAATTCAGTTGCCTTTGAATTTCGGGTGATCCCTCTTGAGCATGTATGCTTCTGCTACTTGTTCTACATCAGACTTCTTCCGCAAACGGCGAAACGCTTTGACTCGGTGAGTTTCGCGGCATTCCGACTTCGATGCCCCGGTTGCCGAAATTCAGTTGCCTTTGAATTTCGGGTGATCCCTCTTGAGCATGTATGCTTCTGCTACTTGTTCTACATCAGACTTCTTCCGCAAACGGCGAAACGCTTTGACTCGGTGAGTTTCGCGGCATTCCGACTTCGATGCCCGTTTGCCGAAATTCAGTTGCCTTTGAATTTCGGGTGATCCCTCTTGAGCATGTATGCTTCTGCTACTTGTTCTACATCAGACTTTCTTCCGCAAACGGCGAAACGCTTTGACTCGGTGAGTTTCGCGGCATTCCGACTTCGATGCCCCGGTTGCCGAAATTCAGTTGCCTTTGAATTTCGGGTGATCCCTCTTGAGCATGTATGCTTCTGCTACTTGTTCTACATCAGACTTTCTTCCGCAAACGGCGAAACGCTTTGACTCGGTGAGTTTCGCGGCATTCCGACTTCGATGCCCGGTTGCCGAAATTCAGTTGCCTTTGAATTTCGGGTGATCCCTCTTGAGCATGTATGCTTCTGCTACTTGTTCTACATCAGACTTTCTTCCGCAAACGGCGAAACGCTTTGACTCGGTGAGTTTCGCGGCATTCCGACTTCGATGCCCCGGTTGCCGAAATTCAGTTGCCTTTGAATTTCGGGTGATCCCTCTTGAGCATGTATGCTTCTGCTACTTGTTCTACATCAGACTTTCTTCCGCAAACGGCGAAACGCTTTGACTCGGTGAGTTTCGCGGCATTCCGACTTCGATGCCCCGGTTGCCGAAATTCAGTTGCCTTTGAATTTCGGGTGATCCCTCTTGAGCATGTATGCTTCTGCTACTTGTTCTACATCAGACTTTCTTCCGCAAACGGCGAAACGCTTTGACTCGGTGAGTTTCGCGGCATTCCGACTTCGATGCCCCGGTTGCCGAAATTCAGTTGCCTTTGAATTTCGGGTGATCCCTCTTGAGCATGTATGCTTCTGCTACTTGTTCTACATCAGACTTTCTTCCGCAAACGGCGAAACGCTTTGACTCGGTGAGTTTCGCGGCATTCCGACTTCGATGCCCCGGTTGCCGAAATTCAGTTGCCTTTGAATTTCGGGTGATCCCTCTTGAGCATGTATGCTTCTGCTACTTGTTCTACATCAGACTTTCTTCCGCAAACGGCGAAACGCTTTGACTCGGTGAGTTTCGCGGCATTCCGACTTCGATGCCCCGGTTGCCGAAATTCAGTTGCCTTTGAATTTCGGGTGATCCCTCTTGAGCATGTATGCTTCTGCTACTTGTTCTACATCAGACTTCTTCCGCAAACGGCGAAACGCTTTGACTCGGTGAGTTTCGCGGCATTCCGACTTCGATGCCCCGTTGCCGAAATTCAGTTGCCTTTGAATTTCGGGTGATCCCTCTTGAGCATGTATGCTTCTGCTACTTGTTCTACATCAGACTTCTTCCGCAAACGGCGAAACGCTTTGACTCGGTGAGTTTCGCGGCATTCCGACTTCGATGCCCCGGTTGCCGAAATTCAGTTGCCTTTGAATTTCGGGTGATCCCTCTTGAGCATGTATGCTTCTGCTACTTGTTCTACATCAGACTTTCTTCCGCAAACGGCGAAACGCTTTGACTCGGTGAGTTTCGCGGCATTCCGACTTCGATGCCCCGGTTGCCGAAATTCAGTTGCCTTTGAATTTCGGGTGATCCCTCTTGAGCATGTATGCTTCTGCTACTTGTTCTACATCAGACTTCTTCCGCAAACGGCGAAACGCTTTGACTCGGTGAGTTTCGCGGCATTCCGACTTCGATGCCCCGGTTGCCGAAATTCAGTTGCCTTTGAATTTCGGGTGATCCCTCTTGAGCATGTATGCTTCTGCTACTTGTTCTACATCAGACTTTCTTCCGCAAACGGCGAAACGCTTTGACTCGGTGAGTTTCGCGGCATTCCGACTTCGATGCCCCGGTTGCCGAAATTCAGTTGCCTTTGAATTTCGGGTGATCCCTCTTGAGCATGTATGCTTCTGCTACTTGTTCTACATCAGACTTTCTTCCGCAAACGGCGAAACGCTTTGACTCGGTGAGTTTCGCGGCATTCCGACTTCGATGCCCCGGTTGCCGAAATTCAGTTGCCTTTGAATTTCGGGTGATCCCTCTTGAGCATGTATGCTTCTGCTACTTGTTCTACATCAGACTTCTTCCGCAAACGGCGAAACGCTTTGACTCGGTGAGTTTCGCGGCATTCCGACTTCGATGCCCCGTTTGCCGAAATTCAGTTGCCTTTGAATTTCGGGTGATCCCTCTTGAGCATGTATGCTTCTGCTACTTGTTCTACATCAGACTTTCTTCCGCAAACGGCGAAACGCTTTGACTCGGTGAGTTTCGCGGCATTCCGACTTCGATGCCCGGTTGCCGAAATTCAGTTGCCTTTGAATTTCGGGTGATCCCTCTTGAGCATGTATGCTTCTGCTACTTGTTCTACATCAGACTTCTTCCGCAAACGGCGAAACGCTTTGACTCGGTGAGTTTCGCGGCATTCCGACTTCGATGCCCCGTTGCCGAAATTCAGTTGCCTTTGAATTTCGGGTGATCCCTCTTGAGCATGTATGCTTCTGCTACTTGTTCTACATCAGACTTCTTCCGCAAACGGCGAAACGCTTTGACTCGGTGAGTTTCGCGGCATTCCGACTTCGATGCCCCGTTGCCGAAATTCAGTTGCCTTTGAATTTCGGGTGATCCCTCTTGAGCATGTATGCTTCTGCTACTTGTTCTACATCAGACTTTCTTCCGCAAACGGCGAAACGCTTTGACTCGGTGAGTTTCGCGGCATTCCGACTTCGATGCCCCGGTTGCCGAAATTCAGTTGCCTTTGAATTTCGGGTGATCCCTCTTGAGCATGTATGCTTCTGCTACTTGTTCTACATCAGACTTCTTCCGCAAACGGCGAAACGCTTTGACTCGGTGAGTTTCGCGGCATTCCGACTTCGATGCCCCGGTTGCCGAAATTCAGTTGCCTTTGAATTTCGGGTGATCCCTCTTGAGCATGTATGCTTCTGCTACTTGTTCTACATCAGACTTCTTCCGCAAACGGCGAAACGCTTTGACTCGGTGAGTTTCGCGGCATTCCGACTTCGATGCCCCGGTTGCCGAAATTCAGTTGCCTTTGAATTTCGGGTGATCCCTCTTGAGCATGTATGCTTCTGCTACTTGTTCTACATCAGACTTTCTTCCGCAAACGGCGAAACGCTTTGACTCGGTGAGTTTCGCGGCATTCCGACTTCGATGCCCCGGTTGCCGAAATTCAGTTGCCTTTGAATTTCGGGTGATCCCTCTTGAGCATGTATGCTTCTGCTACTTGTTCTACATCAGACTTTCTTCCGCAAACGGCGAAACGCTTTGACTCGGTGAGTTTCGCGGCATTCCGACTTCGATGCCCCGGTTGCCGAAATTCAGTTGCCTTTGAATTTCGGGTGATCCCTCTTGAGCATGTATGCTTCTGCTACTTGTTCTACATCAGACTTTCTTCCGCAAACGGCGAAACGCTTTGACTCGGTGAGTTTCGCGGCATTCCGACTTCGATGCCCCGGTTGCCGAAATTCAGTTGCCTTTGAATTTCGGGTGATCCCTCTTGAGCATGTATGCTTCTGCTACTTGTTCTACATCAGACTTTCTTCCGCAAACGGCGAAACGCTTTGACTCGGTGAGTTTCGCGGCATTCCGACTTCGATGCCCCGGTTGCCGAAATTCAGTTGCCTTTGAATTTCGGGTGATCCCTCTTGAGCATGTATGCTTCTGCTACTTGTTCTACATCAGACTTTCTTCCGCAAACGGCGAAACGCTTTGACTCGGTGAGTTTCGCGGCATTCCGACTTCGATGCCCCGGTTGCCGAAATTCAGTTGCCTTTGAATTTCGGGTGATCCCTCTTGAGCATGTATGCTTCTGCTACTTGTTCTACATCAGACTTTCTTCCGCAAACGGCGAAACGCTTTGACTCGGTGAGTTTCGCGGCATTCCGACTTCGATGCCCCGTTTGCCGAAATTCAGTTGCCTTTGAATTTCGGGTGATCCCTCTTGAGCATGTATGCTTCTGCTACTTGTTCTACATCAGACTTCTTCCGCAAACGGCGAAACGCTTTGACTCGGTGAGTTTCGCGGCATTCCGACTTCGATGCCCCGGTTGCCGAAATTCAGTTGCCTTTGAATTTCGGGTGATCCCTCTTGAGCATGTATGCTTCTGCTACTTGTTCTACATCAGACTTCTTCCGCAAACGGCGAAACGCTTTGACTCGGTGAGTTTCGCGGCATTCCGACTTCGATGCCCCGGTTGCCGAAATTCAGTTGCCTTTGAATTTCGGGTGATCCCTCTTGAGCATGTATGCTTCTGCTACTTGTTCTACATCAGACTTTCTTCCGCAAACGGCGAAACGCTTTGACTCGGTGAGTTTCGCGGCATTCCGACTTCGATGCCCCGGTTGCCGAAATTCAGTTGCCTTTGAATTTCGGGTGATCCCTCTTGAGCATGTATGCTTCTGCTACTTGTTCTACATCAGACTTCTTCCGCAAACGGCGAAACGCTTTGACTCGGTGAGTTTCGCGGCATTCCGACTTCGATGCCCCGTTGCCGAAATTCAGTTGCCTTTGAATTTCGGGTGATCCCTCTTGAGCATGTATGCTTCTGCTACTTGTTCTACATCAGACTTTCTTCCGCAAACGGCGAAACGCTTTGACTCGGTGAGTTTCGCGGCATTCCGACTTCGATGCCCCGGTTGCCGAAATTCAGTTGCCTTTGAATTTCGGGTGATCCCTCTTGAGCATGTATGCTTCTGCTACTTGTTCTACATCAGACTTTCTTCCGCAAACGGCGAAACGCTTTGACTCGGTGAGTTTCGCGGCATTCCGACTTCGATGCCCCGGTTGCCGAAATTCAGTTGCCTTTGAATTTCGGGTGATCCCTCTTGAGCATGTATGCTTCTGCTACTTGTTCTACATCAGACTTCTTCCGCAAACGGCGAAACGCTTTGACTCGGTGAGTTTCGCGGCATTCCGACTTCGATGCCCCGGTTGCCGAAATTCAGTTGCCTTTGAATTTCGGGTGATCCCTCTTGAGCATGTATGCTTCTGCTACTTGTTCTACATCAGACTTCTTCCGCAAACGGCGAAACGCTTTGACTCGGTGAGTTTCGCGGCATTCCGACTTCGATGCCCCGGTTGCCGAAATTCAGTTGCCTTTGAATTTCGGGTGATCCCTCTTGAGCATGTATGCTTCTGCTACTTGTTCTACATCAGACTTCTTCCGCAAACGGCGAAACGCTTTGACTCGGTGAGTTTCGCGGCATTCCGACTTCGATGCCCCGGTTGCCGAAATTCAGTTGCCTTTGAATTTCGGGTGATCCCTCTTGAGCATGTATGCTTCTGCTACTTGTTCTACATCAGACTTTCTTCCGCAAACGGCGAAACGCTTTGACTCGGTGAGTTTCGCGGCATTCCGACTTCGATGCCCCGGTTGCCGAAATTCAGTTGCCTTTGAATTTCGGGTGATCCCTCTTGAGCATGTATGCTTCTGCTACTTGTTCTACATCAGACTTTCTTCCGCAAACGGCGAAACGCTTTGACTCGGTGAGTTTCGCGGCATTCCGACTTCGATGCCCCGGTTGCCGAAATTCAGTTGCCTTTGAATTTCGGGTGATCCCTCTTGAGCATGTATGCTTCTGCTACTTGTTCTACATCAGACTTCTTCCGCAAACGGCGAAACGCTTTGACTCGGTGAGTTTCGCGGCATTCCGACTTCGATGCCCCGGTTGCCGAAATTCAGTTGCCTTTGAATTTCGGGTGATCCCTCTTGAGCATGTATGCTTCTGCTACTTGTTCTACATCAGACTTTCTTCCGCAAACGGCGAAACGCTTTGACTCGGTGAGTTTCGCGGCATTCCGACTTCGATGCCCCGGTTGCCGAAATTCAGTTGCCTTTGAATTTCGGGTGATCCCTCTTGAGCATGTATGCTTCTGCTACTTGTTCTACATCAGACTTTCTTCCGCAAACGGCGAAACGCTTTGACTCGGTGAGTTTCGCGGCATTCCGACTTCGATGCCCCGGTTGCCGAAATTCAGTTGCCTTTGAATTTCGGGTGATCCCTCTTGAGCATGTATGCTTCTGCTACTTGTTCTACATCAGACTTCTTCCGCAAACGGCGAAACGCTTTGACTCGGTGAGTTTCGCGGCATTCCGACTTCGATGCCCCGGTTGCCGAAATTCAGTTGCCTTTGAATTTCGGGTGATCCCTCTTGAGCATGTATGCTTCTGCTACTTGTTCTACATCAGACTTTCTTCCGCAAACGGCGAAACGCTTTGACTCGGTGAGTTTCGCGGCATTCCGACTTCGATGCCCCGGTTGCCGAAATTCAGTTGCCTTTGAATTTCGGGTGATCCCTCTTGAGCATGTATGCTTCTGCTACTTGTTCTACATCAGACTTTCTTCCGCAAACGGCGAAACGCTTTGACTCGGTGAGTTTCGCGGCATTCCGACTTCGATGCCCCGGTTGCCGAAATTCAGTTGCCTTTGAATTTCGGGTGATCCCTCTTGAGCATGTATGCTTCTGCTACTTGTTCTACATCAGACTTTCTTCCGCAAACGGCGAAACGCTTTGACTCGGTGAGTTTCGCGGCATTCCGACTTCGATGCCCCGGTTGCCGAAATTCAGTTGCCTTTGAATTTCGGGTGATCCCTCTTGAGCATGTATGCTTCTGCTACTTGTTCTACATCAGACTTCTTCCGCAAACGGCGAAACGCTTTGACTCGGTGAGTTTCGCGGCATTCCGACTTCGATGCCCCGGTTGCCGAAATTCAGTTGCCTTTGAATTTCGGGTGATCCCTCTTGAGCATGTATGCTTCTGCTACTTGTTCTACATCAGACTTTCTTCCGCAAACGGCGAAACGCTTTGACTCGGTGAGTTTCGCGGCATTCCGACTTCGATGCCCCGGTTGCCGAAATTCAGTTGCCTTTGAATTTCGGGTGATCCCTCTTGAGCATGTATGCTTCTGCTACTTGTTCTACATCAGACTTTCTTCCGCAAACGGCGAAACGCTTTGACTCGGTGAGTTTCGCGGCATTCCGACTTCGATGCCCCGGTTGCCGAAATTCAGTTGCCTTTGAATTTCGGGTGATCCCTCTTGAGCATGTATGCTTCTGCTACTTGTTCTACATCAGACTTCTTCCGCAAACGGCGAAACGCTTTGACTCGGTGAGTTTCGCGGCATTCCGACTTCGATGCCCCGGTTGCCGAAATTCAGTTGCCTTTGAATTTCGGGTGATCCCTCTTGAGCATGTATGCTTCTGCTACTTGTTCTACATCAGACTTTCTTCCGCAAACGGCGAAACGCTTTGACTCGGTGAGTTTCGCGGCATTCCGACTTCGATGCCCCGGTTGCCGAAATTCAGTTGCCTTTGAATTTCGGGTGATCCCTCTTGAGCATGTATGCTTCTGCTACTTGTTCTACATCAGACTTTCTTCCGCAAACGGCGAAACGCTTTGACTCGGTGAGTTTCGCGGCATTCCGACTTCGATGCCCCGGTTGCCGAAATTCAGTTGCCTTTGAATTTCGGGTGATCCCTCTTGAGCATGTATGCTTCTGCTACTTGTTCTACATCAGACTTCTTCCGCAAACGGCGAAACGCTTTGACTCGGTGAGTTTCGCGGCATTCCGACTTCGATGCCCCGGTTGCCGAAATTCAGTTGCCTTTGAATTTCGGGTGATCCCTCTTGAGCATGTATGCTTCTGCTACTTGTTCTACATCAGACTTTCTTCCGCAAACGGCGAAACGCTTTGACTCGGTGAGTTTCGCGGCATTCCGACTTCGATGCCCCGGTTGCCGAAATTCAGTTGCCTTTGAATTTCGGGTGATCCCTCTTGAGCATGTATGCTTCTGCTACTTGTTCTACATCAGACTTTCTTCCGCAAACGGCGAAACGCTTTGACTCGGTGAGTTTCGCGGCATTCCGACTTCGATGCCCCGGTTGCCGAAATTCAGTTGCCTTTGAATTTCGGGTGATCCCTCTTGAGCATGTATGCTTCTGCTACTTGTTCTACATCAGACTTTCTTCCGCAAACGGCGAAACGCTTTGACTCGGTGAGTTTCGCGGCATTCCGACTTCGATGCCCCGGTTGCCGAAATTCAGTTGCCTTTGAATTTCGGGTGATCCCTCTTGAGCATGTATGCTTCTGCTACTTGTTCTACATCAGACTTCTTCCGCAAACGGCGAAACGCTTTGACTCGGTGAGTTTCGCGGCATTCCGACTTCGATGCCCCGGTTGCCGAAATTCAGTTGCCTTTGAATTTCGGGTGATCCCTCTTGAGCATGTATGCTTCTGCTACTTGTTCTACATCAGACTTCTTCCGCAAACGGCGAAACGCTTTGACTCGGTGAGTTTCGCGGCATTCCGACTTCGATGCCCCGGTTGCCGAAATTCAGTTGCCTTTGAATTTCGGGTGATCCCTCTTGAGCATGTATGCTTCTGCTACTTGTTCTACATCAGACTTTCTTCCGCAAACGGCGAAACGCTTTGACTCGGTGAGTTTCGCGGCATTCCGACTTCGATGCCCCGGTTGCCGAAATTCAGTTGCCTTTGAATTTCGGGTGATCCCTCTTGAGCATGTATGCTTCTGCTACTTGTTCTACATCAGACTTCTTCCGCAAACGGCGAAACGCTTTGACTCGGTGAGTTTCGCGGCATTCCGACTTCGATGCCCCGGTTGCCGAAATTCAGTTGCCTTTGAATTTCGGGTGATCCCTCTTGAGCATGTATGCTTCTGCTACTTGTTCTACATCAGACTTTCTTCCGCAAACGGCGAAACGCTTTGACTCGGTGAGTTTCGCGGCATTCCGACTTCGATGCCCCGGTTGCCGAAATTCAGTTGCCTTTGAATTTCGGGTGATCCCTCTTGAGCATGTATGCTTCTGCTACTTGTTCTACATCAGACTTTCTTCCGCAAACGGCGAAACGCTTTGACTCGGTGAGTTTCGCGGCATTCCGACTTCGATGCCCCGGTTGCCGAAATTCAGTTGCCTTTGAATTTCGGGTGATCCCTCTTGAGCATGTATGCTTCTGCTACTTGTTCTACATCAGACTTTCTTCCGCAAACGGCGAAACGCTTTGACTCGGTGAGTTTCGCGGCATTCCGACTTCGATGCCCCGGTTGCCGAAATTCAGTTGCCTTTGAATTTCGGGTGATCCCTCTTGAGCATGTATGCTTCTGCTACTTGTTCTACATCAGACTTTCTTCCGCAAACGGCGAAACGCTTTGACTCGGTGAGTTTCGCGGCATTCCGACTTCGATGCCCCGGTTGCCGAAATTCAGTTGCCTTTGAATTTCGGGTGATCCCTCTTGAGCATGTATGCTTCTGCTACTTGTTCTACATCAGACTTTCTTCCGCAAACGGCGAAACGCTTTGACTCGGTGAGTTTCGCGGCATTCCGACTTCGATGCCCCGGTTGCCGAAATTCAGTTGCCTTTGAATTTCGGGTGATCCCTCTTGAGCATGTATGCTTCTGCTACTTGTTCTACATCAGACTTTCTTCCGCAAACGGCGAAACGCTTTGACTCGGTGAGTTTCGCGGCATTCCGACTTCGATGCCCCGGTTGCCGAAATTCAGTTGCCTTTGAATTTCGGGTGATCCCTCTTGAGCATGTATGCTTCTGCTACTTGTTCTACATCAGACTTTCTTCCGCAAACGGCGAAACGCTTTGACTCGGTGAGTTTCGCGGCATTCCGACTTCGATGCCCCGGTTGCCGAAATTCAGTTGCCTTTGAATTTCGGGTGATCCCTCTTGAGCATGTATGCTTCTGCTACTTGTTCTACATCAGACTTTCTTCCGCAAACGGCGAAACGCTTTGACTCGGTGAGTTTCGCGGCATTCCGACTTCGATGCCCCGGTTGCCGAAATTCAGTTGCCTTTGAATTTCGGGTGATCCCTCTTGAGCATGTATGCTTCTGCTACTTGTTCTACATCAGACTTTCTTCCGCAAACGGCGAAACGCTTTGACTCGGTGAGTTTCGCGGCATTCCGACTTCGATGCCCCGGTTGCCGAAATTCAGTTGCCTTTGAATTTCGGGTGATCCCTCTTGAGCATGTATGCTTCTGCTACTTGTTCTACATCAGACTTCTTCCGCAAACGGCGAAACGCTTTGACTCGGTGAGTTTCGCGGCATTCCGACTTCGATGCCCCGGTTGCCGAAATTCAGTTGCCTTTGAATTTCGGGTGATCCCTCTTGAGCATGTATGCTTCTGCTACTTGTTCTACATCAGACTTCTTCCGCAAACGGCGAAACGCTTTGACTCGGTGAGTTTCGCGGCATTCCGACTTCGATGCCCCGGTTGCCGAAATTCAGTTGCCTTTGAATTTCGGGTGATCCCTCTTGAGCATGTATGCTTCTGCTACTTGTTCTACATCAGACTTTCTTCCGCAAACGGCGAAACGCTTTGACTCGGTGAGTTTCGCGGCATTCCGACTTCGATGCCCCGGTTGCCGAAATTCAGTTGCCTTTGAATTTCGGGTGATCCCTCTTGAGCATGTATGCTTCTGCTACTTGTTCTACATCAGACTTCTTCCGCAAACGGCGAAACGCTTTGACTCGGTGAGTTTCGCGGCATTCCGACTTCGATGCCCCGGTTGCCGAAATTCAGTTGCCTTTGAATTTCGGGTGATCCCTCTTGAGCATGTATGCTTCTGCTACTTGTTCTACATCAGACTTTCTTCCGCAAACGGCGAAACGCTTTGACTCGGTGAGTTTCGCGGCATTCCGACTTCGATGCCCCGGTTGCCGAAATTCAGTTGCCTTTGAATTTCGGGTGATCCCTCTTGAGCATGTATGCTTCTGCTACTTGTTCTACATCAGACTTCTTCCGCAAACGGCGAAACGCTTTGACTCGGTGAGTTTCGCGGCATTCCGACTTCGATGCCCCGGTTGCCGAAATTCAGTTGCCTTTGAATTTCGGGTGATCCCTCTTGAGCATGTATGCTTCTGCTACTTGTTCTACATCAGACTTTCTTCCGCAAACGGCGAAACGCTTTGACTCGGTGAGTTTCGCGGCATTCCGACTTCGATGCCCCGGTTGCCGAAATTCAGTTGCCTTTGAATTTCGGGTGATCCCTCTTGAGCATGTATGCTTCTGCTACTTGTTCTACATCAGACTTTCTTCCGCAAACGGCGAAACGCTTTGACTCGGTGAGTTTCGCGGCATTCCGACTTCGATGCCCCGGTTGCCGAAATTCAGTTGCCTTTGAATTTCGGGTGATCCCTCTTGAGCATGTATGCTTCTGCTACTTGTTCTACATCAGACTTCTTCCGCAAACGGCGAAACGCTTTGACTCGGTGAGTTTCGCGGCATTCCGACTTCGATGCCCCGGTTGCCGAAATTCAGTTGCCTTTGAATTTCGGGTGATCCCTCTTGAGCATGTATGCTTCTGCTACTTGTTCTACATCAGACTTCTTCCGCAAACGGCGAAACGCTTTGACTCGGTGAGTTTCGCGGCATTCCGACTTCGATGCCCCGGTTGCCGAAATTCAGTTGCCTTTGAATTTCGGGTGATCCCTCTTGAGCATGTATGCTTCTGCTACTTGTTCTACATCAGACTTTCTTCCGCAAACGGCGAAACGCTTTGACTCGGTGAGTTTCGCGGCATTCCGACTTCGATGCCCCGGTTGCCGAAATTCAGTTGCCTTTGAATTTCGGGTGATCCCTCTTGAGCATGTATGCTTCTGCTACTTGTTCTACATCAGACTTCTTCCGCAAACGGCGAAACGCTTTGACTCGGTGAGTTTCGCGGCATTCCGACTTCGATGCCCCGGTTGCCGAAATTCAGTTGCCTTTGAATTTCGGGTGATCCCTCTTGAGCATGTATGCTTCTGCTACTTGTTCTACATCAGACTTCTTCCGCAAACGGCGAAACGCTTTGACTCGGTGAGTTTCGCGGCATTCCGACTTCGATGCCCCGGTTGCCGAAATTCAGTTGCCTTTGAATTTCGGGTGATCCCTCTTGAGCATGTATGCTTCTGCTACTTGTTCTACATCAGACTTCTTCCGCAAACGGCGAAACGCTTTGACTCGGTGAGTTTCGCGGCATTCCGACTTCGATGCCCCGGTTGCCGAAATTCAGTTGCCTTTGAATTTCGGGTGATCCCTCTTGAGCATGTATGCTTCTGCTACTTGTTCTACATCAGACTTTCTTCCGCAAACGGCGAAACGCTTTGACTCGGTGAGTTTCGCGGCATTCCGACTTCGATGCCCCGGTTGCCGAAATTCAGTTGCCTTTGAATTTCGGGTGATCCCTCTTGAGCATGTATGCTTCTGCTACTTGTTCTACATCAGACTTTCTTCCGCAAACGGCGAAACGCTTTGACTCGGTGAGTTTCGCGGCATTCCGACTTCGATGCCCCGGTTGCCGAAATTCAGTTGCCTTTGAATTTCGGGTGATCCCTCTTGAGCATGTATGCTTCTGCTACTTGTTCTACATCAGACTTTCTTCCGCAAACGGCGAAACGCTTTGACTCGGTGAGTTTCGCGGCATTCCGACTTCGATGCCCCGGTTGCCGAAATTCAGTTGCCTTTGAATTTCGGGTGATCCCTCTTGAGCATGTATGCTTCTGCTACTTGTTCTACATCAGACTTTCTTCCGCAAACGGCGAAACGCTTTGACTCGGTGAGTTTCGCGGCATTCCGACTTCGATGCCCCGGTTGCCGAAATTCAGTTGCCTTTGAATTTCGGGTGATCCCTCTTGAGCATGTATGCTTCTGCTACTTGTTCTACATCAGACTTCTTCCGCAAACGGCGAAACGCTTTGACTCGGTGAGTTTCGCGGCATTCCGACTTCGATGCCCCGGTTGCCGAAATTCAGTTGCCTTTGAATTTCGGGTGATCCCTCTTGAGCATGTATGCTTCTGCTACTTGTTCTACATCAGACTTCTTCCGCAAACGGCGAAACGCTTTGACTCGGTGAGTTTCGCGGCATTCCGACTTCGATGCCCCGGTTGCCGAAATTCAGTTGCCTTTGAATTTCGGGTGATCCCTCTTGAGCATGTATGCTTCTGCTACTTGTTCTACATCAGACTTCTTCCGCAAACGGCGAAACGCTTTGACTCGGTGAGTTTCGCGGCATTCCGACTTCGATGCCCCGGTTGCCGAAATTCAGTTGCCTTTGAATTTCGGGTGATCCCTCTTGAGCATGTATGCTTCTGCTACTTGTTCTACATCAGACTTTCTTCCGCAAACGGCGAAACGCTTTGACTCGGTGAGTTTCGCGGCATTCCGACTTCGATGCCCCGGTTGCCGAAATTCAGTTGCCTTTGAATTTCGGGTGATCCCTCTTGAGCATGTATGCTTCTGCTACTTGTTCTACATCAGACTTTCTTCCGCAAACGGCGAAACGCTTTGACTCGGTGAGTTTCGCGGCATTCCGACTTCGATGCCCCGGTTGCCGAAATTCAGTTGCCTTTGAATTTCGGGTGATCCCTCTTGAGCATGTATGCTTCTGCTACTTGTTCTACATCAGACTTTCTTCCGCAAACGGCGAAACGCTTTGACTCGGTGAGTTTCGCGGCATTCCGACTTCGATGCCCCGGTTGCCGAAATTCAGTTGCCTTTGAATTTCGGGTGATCCCTCTTGAGCATGTATGCTTCTGCTACTTGTTCTACATCAGACTTTCTTCCGCAAACGGCGAAACGCTTTGACTCGGTGAGTTTCGCGGCATTCCGACTTCGATGCCCCGGTTGCCGAAATTCAGTTGCCTTTGAATTTCGGGTGATCCCTCTTGAGCATGTATGCTTCTGCTACTTGTTCTACATCAGACTTCTTCCGCAAACGGCGAAACGCTTTGACTCGGTGAGTTTCGCGGCATTCCGACTTCGATGCCCCGGTTGCCGAAATTCAGTTGCCTTTGAATTTCGGGTGATCCCTCTTGAGCATGTATGCTTCTGCTACTTGTTCTACATCAGACTTTCTTCCGCAAACGGCGAAACGCTTTGACTCGGTGAGTTTCGCGGCATTCCGACTTCGATGCCCCGGTTGCCGAAATTCAGTTGCCTTTGAATTTCGGGTGATCCCTCTTGAGCATGTATGCTTCTGCTACTTGTTCTACATCAGACTTCTTCCGCAAACGGCGAAACGCTTTGACTCGGTGAGTTTCGCGGCATTCCGACTTCGATGCCCCGGTTGCCGAAATTCAGTTGCCTTTGAATTTCGGGTGATCCCTCTTGAGCATGTATGCTTCTGCTACTTGTTCTACATCAGACTTCTTCCGCAAACGGCGAAACGCTTTGACTCGGTGAGTTTCGCGGCATTCCGACTTCGATGCCCCGGTTGCCGAAATTCAGTTGCCTTTGAATTTCGGGTGATCCCTCTTGAGCATGTATGCTTCTGCTACTTGTTCTACATCAGACTTCTTCCGCAAACGGCGAAACGCTTTGACTCGGTGAGTTTCGCGGCATTCCGACTTCGATGCCCCGGTTGCCGAAATTCAGTTGCCTTTGAATTTCGGGTGATCCCTCTTGAGCATGTATGCTTCTGCTACTTGTTCTACATCAGACTTTCTTCCGCAAACGGCGAAACGCTTTGACTCGGTGAGTTTCGCGGCATTCCGACTTCGATGCCCCGGTTGCCGAAATTCAGTTGCCTTTGAATTTCGGGTGATCCCTCTTGAGCATGTATGCTTCTGCTACTTGTTCTACATCAGACTTTCTTCCGCAAACGGCGAAACGCTTTGACTCGGTGAGTTTCGCGGCATTCCGACTTCGATGCCCCGGTTGCCGAAATTCAGTTGCCTTTGAATTTCGGGTGATCCCTCTTGAGCATGTATGCTTCTGCTACTTGTTCTACATCAGACTTTCTTCCGCAAACGGCGAAACGCTTTGACTCGGTGAGTTTCGCGGCATTCCGACTTCGATGCCCCGGTTGCCGAAATTCAGTTGCCTTTGAATTTCGGGTGATCCCTCTTGAGCATGTATGCTTCTGCTACTTGTTCTACATCAGACTTTCTTCCGCAAACGGCGAAACGCTTTGACTCGGTGAGTTTCGCGGCATTCCGACTTCGATGCCCCGGTTGCCGAAATTCAGTTGCCTTTGAATTTCGGGTGATCCCTCTTGAGCATGTATGCTTCTGCTACTTGTTCTACATCAGACTTCTTCCGCAAACGGCGAAACGCTTTGACTCGGTGAGTTTCGCGGCATTCCGACTTCGATGCCCCGGTTGCCGAAATTCAGTTGCCTTTGAATTTCGGGTGATCCCTCTTGAGCATGTATGCTTCTGCTACTTGTTCTACATCAGACTTTCTTCCGCAAACGGCGAAACGCTTTGACTCGGTGAGTTTCGCGGCATTCCGACTTCGATGCCCCGGTTGCCGAAATTCAGTTGCCTTTGAATTTCGGGTGATCCCTCTTGAGCATGTATGCTTCTGCTACTTGTTCTACATCAGACTTCTTCCGCAAACGGCGAAACGCTTTGACTCGGTGAGTTTCGCGGCATTCCGACTTCGATGCCCCGGTTGCCGAAATTCAGTTGCCTTTGAATTTCGGGTGATCCCTCTTGAGCATGTATGCTTCTGCTACTTGTTCTACATCAGACTTCTTCCGCAAACGGCGAAACGCTTTGACTCGGTGAGTTTCGCGGCATTCCGACTTCGATGCCCCGGTTGCCGAAATTCAGTTGCCTTTGAATTTCGGGTGATCCCTCTTGAGCATGTATGCTTCTGCTACTTGTTCTACATCAGACTTCTTCCGCAAACGGCGAAACGCTTTGACTCGGTGAGTTTCGCGGCATTCCGACTTCGATGCCCCGGTTGCCGAAATTCAGTTGCCTTTGAATTTCGGGTGATCCCTCTTGAGCATGTATGCTTCTGCTACTTGTTCTACATCAGACTTCTTCCGCAAACGGCGAAACGCTTTGACTCGGTGAGTTTCGCGGCATTCCGACTTCGATGCCCCGTTGCCGAAATTCAGTTGCCTTTGAATTTCGGGTGATCCCTCTTGAGCATGTATGCTTCTGCTACTTGTTCTACATCAGACTTCTTCCGCAAACGGCGAAACGCTTTGACTCGGTGAGTTTCGCGGCATTCCGACTTCGATGCCCCGGTTGCCGAAATTCAGTTGCCTTTGAATTTCGGGTGATCCCTCTTGAGCATGTATGCTTCTGCTACTTGTTCTACATCAGACTTTCTTCCGCAAACGGCGAAACGCTTTGACTCGGTGAGTTTCGCGGCATTCCGACTTCGATGCCCCGGTTGCCGAAATTCAGTTGCCTTTGAATTTCGGGTGATCCCTCTTGAGCATGTATGCTTCTGCTACTTGTTCTACATCAGACTTCTTCCGCAAACGGCGAAACGCTTTGACTCGGTGAGTTTCGCGGCATTCCGACTTCGATGCCCCGGTTGCCGAAATTCAGTTGCCTTTGAATTTCGGGTGATCCCTCTTGAGCATGTATGCTTCTGCTACTTGTTCTACATCAGACTTTCTTCCGCAAACGGCGAAACGCTTTGACTCGGTGAGTTTCGCGGCATTCCGACTTCGATGCCCCGGTTGCCGAAATTCAGTTGCCTTTGAATTTCGGGTGATCCCTCTTGAGCATGTATGCTTCTGCTACTTGTTCTACATCAGACTTTCTTCCGCAAACGGCGAAACGCTTTGACTCGGTGAGTTTCGCGGCATTCCGACTTCGATGCCCCGGTTGCCGAAATTCAGTTGCCTTTGAATTTCGGGTGATCCCTCTTGAGCATGTATGCTTCTGCTACTTGTTCTACATCAGACTTTCTTCCGCAAACGGCGAAACGCTTTGACTCGGTGAGTTTCGCGGCATTCCGACTTCGATGCCCCGGTTGCCGAAATTCAGTTGCCTTTGAATTTCGGGTGATCCCTCTTGAGCATGTATGCTTCTGCTACTTGTTCTACATCAGACTTTCTTCCGCAAACGGCGAAACGCTTTGACTCGGTGAGTTTCGCGGCATTCCGACTTCGATGCCCCGGTTGCCGAAATTCAGTTGCCTTTGAATTTCGGGTGATCCCTCTTGAGCATGTATGCTTCTGCTACTTGTTCTACATCAGACTTCTTCCGCAAACGGCGAAACGCTTTGACTCGGTGAGTTTCGCGGCATTCCGACTTCGATGCCCCGGTTGCCGAAATTCAGTTGCCTTTGAATTTCGGGTGATCCCTCTTGAGCATGTATGCTTCTGCTACTTGTTCTACATCAGACTTCTTCCGCAAACGGCGAAACGCTTTGACTCGGTGAGTTTCGCGGCATTCCGACTTCGATGCCCCGGTTGCCGAAATTCAGTTGCCTTTGAATTTCGGGTGATCCCTCTTGAGCATGTATGCTTCTGCTACTTGTTCTACATCAGACTTCTTCCGCAAACGGCGAAACGCTTTGACTCGGTGAGTTTCGCGGCATTCCGACTTCGATGCCCCGGTTGCCGAAATTCAGTTGCCTTTGAATTTCGGGTGATCCCTCTTGAGCATGTATGCTTCTGCTACTTGTTCTACATCAGACTTTCTTCCGCAAACGGCGAAACGCTTTGACTCGGTGAGTTTCGCGGCATTCCGACTTCGATGCCCCGGTTGCCGAAATTCAGTTGCCTTTGAATTTCGGGTGATCCCTCTTGAGCATGTATGCTTCTGCTACTTGTTCTACATCAGACTTCTTCCGCAAACGGCGAAACGCTTTGACTCGGTGAGTTTCGCGGCATTCCGACTTCGATGCCCCGGTTGCCGAAATTCAGTTGCCTTTGAATTTCGGGTGATCCCTCTTGAGCATGTATGCTTCTGCTACTTGTTCTACATCAGACTTTCTTCCGCAAACGGCGAAACGCTTTGACTCGGTGAGTTTCGCGGCATTCCGACTTCGATGCCCCGGTTGCCGAAATTCAGTTGCCTTTGAATTTCGGGTGATCCCTCTTGAGCATGTATGCTTCTGCTACTTGTTCTACATCAGACTTTCTTCCGCAAACGGCGAAACGCTTTGACTCGGTGAGTTTCGCGGCATTCCGACTTCGATGCCCCGGTTGCCGAAATTCAGTTGCCTTTGAATTTCGGGTGATCCCTCTTGAGCATGTATGCTTCTGCTACTTGTTCTACATCAGACTTTCTTCCGCAAACGGCGAAACGCTTTGACTCGGTGAGTTTCGCGGCATTCCGACTTCGATGCCCCGGTTGCCGAAATTCAGTTGCCTTTGAATTTCGGGTGATCCCTCTTGAGCATGTATGCTTCTGCTACTTGTTCTACATCAGACTTCTTCCGCAAACGGCGAAACGCTTTGACTCGGTGAGTTTCGCGGCATTCCGACTTCGATGCCCCGGTTGCCGAAATTCAGTTGCCTTTGAATTTCGGGTGATCCCTCTTGAGCATGTATGCTTCTGCTACTTGTTCTACATCAGACTTCTTCCGCAAACGGCGAAACGCTTTGACTCGGTGAGTTTCGCGGCATTCCGACTTCGATGCCCCGGTTGCCGAAATTCAGTTGCCTTTGAATTTCGGGTGATCCCTCTTGAGCATGTATGCTTCTGCTACTTGTTCTACATCAGACTTTCTTCCGCAAACGGCGAAACGCTTTGACTCGGTGAGTTTCGCGGCATTCCGACTTCGATGCCCCGGTTGCCGAAATTCAGTTGCCTTTGAATTTCGGGTGATCCCTCTTGAGCATGTATGCTTCTGCTACTTGTTCTACATCAGACTTTCTTCCGCAAACGGCGAAACGCTTTGACTCGGTGAGTTTCGCGGCATTCCGACTTCGATGCCCCGGTTGCCGAAATTCAGTTGCCTTTGAATTTCGGGTGATCCCTCTTGAGCATGTATGCTTCTGCTACTTGTTCTACATCAGACTTTCTTCCGCAAACGGCGAAACGCTTTGACTCGGTGAGTTTCGCGGCATTCCGACTTCGATGCCCCGGTTGCCGAAATTCAGTTGCCTTTGAATTTCGGGTGATCCCTCTTGAGCATGTATGCTTCTGCTACTTGTTCTACATCAGACTTTCTTCCGCAAACGGCGAAACGCTTTGACTCGGTGAGTTTCGCGGCATTCCGACTTCGATGCCCCGGTTGCCGAAATTCAGTTGCCTTTGAATTTCGGGTGATCCCTCTTGAGCATGTATGCTTCTGCTACTTGTTCTACATCAGACTTCTTCCGCAAACGGCGAAACGCTTTGACTCGGTGAGTTTCGCGGCATTCCGACTTCGATGCCCCGGTTGCCGAAATTCAGTTGCCTTTGAATTTCGGGTGATCCCTCTTGAGCATGTATGCTTCTGCTACTTGTTCTACATCAGACTTCTTCCGCAAACGGCGAAACGCTTTGACTCGGTGAGTTTCGCGGCATTCCGACTTCGATGCCCCGGTTGCCGAAATTCAGTTGCCTTTGAATTTCGGGTGATCCCTCTTGAGCATGTATGCTTCTGCTACTTGTTCTACATCAGACTTCTTCCGCAAACGGCGAAACGCTTTGACTCGGTGAGTTTCGCGGCATTCCGACTTCGATGCCCCGGTTGCCGAAATTCAGTTGCCTTTGAATTTCGGGTGATCCCTCTTGAGCATGTATGCTTCTGCTACTTGTTCTACATCAGACTTTCTTCCGCAAACGGCGAAACGCTTTGACTCGGTGAGTTTCGCGGCATTCCGACTTCGATGCCCCGGTTGCCGAAATTCAGTTGCCTTTGAATTTCGGGTGATCCCTCTTGAGCATGTATGCTTCTGCTACTTGTTCTACATCAGACTTCTTCCGCAAACGGCGAAACGCTTTGACTCGGTGAGTTTCGCGGCATTCCGACTTCGATGCCCCGGTTGCCGAAATTCAGTTGCCTTTGAATTTCGGGTGATCCCTCTTGAGCATGTATGCTTCTGCTACTTGTTCTACATCAGACTTTCTTCCGCAAACGGCGAAACGCTTTGACTCGGTGAGTTTCGCGGCATTCCGACTTCGATGCCCCGGTTGCCGAAATTCAGTTGCCTTTGAATTTCGGGTGATCCCTCTTGAGCATGTATGCTTCTGCTACTTGTTCTACATCAGACTTTCTTCCGCAAACGGCGAAACGCTTTGACTCGGTGAGTTTCGCGGCATTCCGACTTCGATGCCCCGGTTGCCGAAATTCAGTTGCCTTTGAATTTCGGGTGATCCCTCTTGAGCATGTATGCTTCTGCTACTTGTTCTACATCAGACTTCTTCCGCAAACGGCGAAACGCTTTGACTCGGTGAGTTTCGCGGCATTCCGACTTCGATGCCCCGGTTGCCGAAATTCAGTTGCCTTTGAATTTCGGGTGATCCCTCTTGAGCATGTATGCTTCTGCTACTTGTTCTACATCAGACTTCTTCCGCAAACGGCGAAACGCTTTGACTCGGTGAGTTTCGCGGCATTCCGACTTCGATGCCCCGGTTGCCGAAATTCAGTTGCCTTTGAATTTCGGGTGATCCCTCTTGAGCATGTATGCTTCTGCTACTTGTTCTACATCAGACTTTCTTCCGCAAACGGCGAAACGCTTTGACTCGGTGAGTTTCGCGGCATTCCGACTTCGATGCCCCGGTTGCCGAAATTCAGTTGCCTTTGAATTTCGGGTGATCCCTCTTGAGCATGTATGCTTCTGCTACTTGTTCTACATCAGACTTCTTCCGCAAACGGCGAAACGCTTTGACTCGGTGAGTTTCGCGGCATTCCGACTTCGATGCCCCGGTTGCCGAAATTCAGTTGCCTTTGAATTTCGGGTGATCCCTCTTGAGCATGTATGCTTCTGCTACTTGTTCTACATCAGACTTTCTTCCGCAAACGGCGAAACGCTTTGACTCGGTGAGTTTCGCGGCATTCCGACTTCGATGCCCCGGTTGCCGAAATTCAGTTGCCTTTGAATTTCGGGTGATCCCTCTTGAGCATGTATGCTTCTGCTACTTGTTCTACATCAGACTTCTTCCGCAAACGGCGAAACGCTTTGACTCGGTGAGTTTCGCGGCATTCCGACTTCGATGCCCCGGTTGCCGAAATTCAGTTGCCTTTGAATTTCGGGTGATCCCTCTTGAGCATGTATGCTTCTGCTACTTGTTCTACATCAGACTTCTTCCGCAAACGGCGAAACGCTTTGACTCGGTGAGTTTCGCGGCATTCCGACTTCGATGCCCCGGTTGCCGAAATTCAGTTGCCTTTGAATTTCGGGTGATCCCTCTTGAGCATGTATGCTTCTGCTACTTGTTCTACATCAGACTTTCTTCCGCAAACGGCGAAACGCTTTGACTCGGTGAGTTTCGCGGCATTCCGACTTCGATGCCCCGGTTGCCGAAATTCAGTTGCCTTTGAATTTCGGGTGATCCCTCTTGAGCATGTATGCTTCTGCTACTTGTTCTACATCAGACTTTCTTCCGCAAACGGCGAAACGCTTTGACTCGGTGAGTTTCGCGGCATTCCGACTTCGATGCCCCGGTTGCCGAAATTCAGTTGCCTTTGAATTTCGGGTGATCCCTCTTGAGCATGTATGCTTCTGCTACTTGTTCTACATCAGACTTCTTCCGCAAACGGCGAAACGCTTTGACTCGGTGAGTTTCGCGGCATTCCGACTTCGATGCCCCGGTTGCCGAAATTCAGTTGCCTTTGAATTTCGGGTGATCCCTCTTGAGCATGTATGCTTCTGCTACTTGTTCTACATCAGACTTCTTCCGCAAACGGCGAAACGCTTTGACTCGGTGAGTTTCGCGGCATTCCGACTTCGATGCCCCGGTTGCCGAAATTCAGTTGCCTTTGAATTTCGGGTGATCCCTCTTGAGCATGTATGCTTCTGCTACTTGTTCTACATCAGACTTTCTTCCGCAAACGGCGAAACGCTTTGACTCGGTGAGTTTCGCGGCATTCCGACTTCGATGCCCCGGTTGCCGAAATTCAGTTGCCTTTGAATTTCGGGTGATCCCTCTTGAGCATGTATGCTTCTGCTACTTGTTCTACATCAGACTTCTTCCGCAAACGGCGAAACGCTTTGACTCGGTGAGTTTCGCGGCATTCCGACTTCGATGCCCCGGTTGCCGAAATTCAGTTGCCTTTGAATTTCGGGTGATCCCTCTTGAGCATGTATGCTTCTGCTACTTGTTCTACATCAGACTTCTTCCGCAAACGGCGAAACGCTTTGACTCGGTGAGTTTCGCGGCATTCCGACTTCGATGCCCCGGTTGCCGAAATTCAGTTGCCTTTGAATTTCGGGTGATCCCTCTTGAGCATGTATGCTTCTGCTACTTGTTCTACATCAGACTTCTTCCGCAAACGGCGAAACGCTTTGACTCGGTGAGTTTCGCGGCATTCCGACTTCGATGCCCCGGTTGCCGAAATTCAGTTGCCTTTGAATTTCGGGTGATCCCTCTTGAGCATGTATGCTTCTGCTACTTGTTCTACATCAGACTTCTTCCGCAAACGGCGAAACGCTTTGACTCGGTGAGTTTCGCGGCATTCCGACTTCGATGCCCCGGTTGCCGAAATTCAGTTGCCTTTGAATTTCGGGTGATCCCTCTTGAGCATGTATGCTTCTGCTACTTGTTCTACATCAGACTTCTTCCGCAAACGGCGAAACGCTTTGACTCGGTGAGTTTCGCGGCATTCCGACTTCGATGCCCCGGTTGCCGAAATTCAGTTGCCTTTGAATTTCGGGTGATCCCTCTTGAGCATGTATGCTTCTGCTACTTGTTCTACATCAGACTTTCTTCCGCAAACGGCGAAACGCTTTGACTCGGTGAGTTTCGCGGCATTCCGACTTCGATGCCCCGGTTGCCGAAATTCAGTTGCCTTTGAATTTCGGGTGATCCCTCTTGAGCATGTATGCTTCTGCTACTTGTTCTACATCAGACTTCTTCCGCAAACGGCGAAACGCTTTGACTCGGTGAGTTTCGCGGCATTCCGACTTCGATGCCCCGGTTGCCGAAATTCAGTTGCCTTTGAATTTCGGGTGATCCCTCTTGAGCATGTATGCTTCTGCTACTTGTTCTACATCAGACTTCTCTTCCGCAAACGGCGAAACGCTTTGACTCGGTGAGTTTCGCGGCATTCCGACTTCGATGCCCCGGTTGCCGAAATTCAGTTGCCTTTGAATTTCGGGTGATCCCTCTTGAGCATGTATGCTTCTGCTACTTGTTCTACATCAGACTTCTTCCGCAAACGGCGAAACGCTTTGACTCGGTGAGTTTCGCGGCATTCCGACTTCGATGCCCCGGTTGCCGAAATTCAGTTGCCTTTGAATTTCGGGTGATCCCTCTTGAGCATGTATGCTTCTGCTACTTGTTCTACATCAGACTTCTTCCGCAAACGGCGAAACGCTTTGACTCGGTGAGTTTCGCGGCATTCCGACTTCGATGCCCCGGTTGCCGAAATTCAGTTGCCTTTGAATTTCGGGTGATCCCTCTTGAGCATGTATGCTTCTGCTACTTGTTCTACATCAGACTTCTTCCGCAAACGGCGAAACGCTTTGACTCGGTGAGTTTCGCGGCATTCCGACTTCGATGCCCCGGTTGCCGAAATTCAGTTGCCTTTGAATTTCGGGTGATCCCTCTTGAGCATGTATGCTTCTGCTACTTGTTCTACATCAGACTTCTTCCGCAAACGGCGAAACGCTTTGACTCGGTGAGTTTCGCGGCATTCCGACTTCGATGCCCCGGTTGCCGAAATTCAGTTGCCTTTGAATTTCGGGTGATCCCTCTTGAGCATGTATGCTTCTGCTACTTGTTCTACATCAGACTTCTTCCGCAAACGGCGAAACGCTTTGACTCGGTGAGTTTCGCGGCATTCCGACTTCGATGCCCCGGTTGCCGAAATTCAGTTGCCTTTGAATTTCGGGTGATCCCTCTTGAGCATGTATGCTTCTGCTACTTGTTCTACATCAGACTTTCTTCCGCAAACGGCGAAACGCTTTGACTCGGTGAGTTTCGCGGCATTCCGACTTCGATGCCCCGGTTGCCGAAATTCAGTTGCCTTTGAATTTCGGGTGATCCCTCTTGAGCATGTATGCTTCTGCTACTTGTTCTACATCAGACTTCTTCCGCAAACGGCGAAACGCTTTGACTCGGTGAGTTTCGCGGCATTCCGACTTCGATGCCCCGGTTGCCGAAATTCAGTTGCCTTTGAATTTCGGGTGATCCCTCTTGAGCATGTATGCTTCTGCTACTTGTTCTACATCAGACTTCTTCCGCAAACGGCGAAACGCTTTGACTCGGTGAGTTTCGCGGCATTCCGACTTCGATGCCCCGGTTGCCGAAATTCAGTTGCCTTTGAATTTCGGGTGATCCCTCTTGAGCATGTATGCTTCTGCTACTTGTTCTACATCAGACTTCTTCCGCAAACGGCGAAACGCTTTGACTCGGTGAGTTTCGCGGCATTCCGACTTCGATGCCCCGGTTGCCGAAATTCAGTTGCCTTTGAATTTCGGGTGATCCCTCTTGAGCATGTATGCTTCTGCTACTTGTTCTACATCAGACTTCTTCCGCAAACGGCGAAACGCTTTGACTCGGTGAGTTTCGCGGCATTCCGACTTCGATGCCCCGGTTGCCGAAATTCAGTTGCCTTTGAATTTCGGGTGATCCCTCTTGAGCATGTATGCTTCTGCTACTTGTTCTACATCAGACTTCTTCCGCAAACGGCGAAACGCTTTGACTCGGTGAGTTTCGCGGCATTCCGACTTCGATGCCCCGGTTGCCGAAATTCAGTTGCCTTTGAATTTCGGGTGATCCCTCTTGAGCATGTATGCTTCTGCTACTTGTTCTACATCAGACTTCTTCCGCAAACGGCGAAACGCTTTGACTCGGTGAGTTTCGCGGCATTCCGACTTCGATGCCCCGGTTGCCGAAATTCAGTTGCCTTTGAATTTCGGGTGATCCCTCTTGAGCATGTATGCTTCTGCTACTTGTTCTACATCAGACTTCTTCCGCAAACGGCGAAACGCTTTGACTCGGTGAGTTTCGCGGCATTCCGACTTCGATGCCCCGGTTGCCGAAATTCAGTTGCCTTTGAATTTCGGGTGATCCCTCTTGAGCATGTATGCTTCTGCTACTTGTTCTACATCAGACTTCTTCCGCAAACGGCGAAACGCTTTGACTCGGTGAGTTTCGCGGCATTCCGACTTCGATGCCCCGGTTGCCGAAATTCAGTTGCCTTTGAATTTCGGGTGATCCCTCTTGAGCATGTATGCTTCTGCTACTTGTTCTACATCAGACTTCTTCCGCAAACGGCGAAACGCTTTGACTCGGTGAGTTTCGCGGCATTCCGACTTCGATGCCCCGGTTGCCGAAATTCAGTTGCCTTTGAATTTCGGGTGATCCCTCTTGAGCATGTATGCTTCTGCTACTTGTTCTACATCAGACTTCTTCCGCAAACGGCGAAACGCTTTGACTCGGTGAGTTTCGCGGCATTCCGACTTCGATGCCCCGGTTGCCGAAATTCAGTTGCCTTTGAATTTCGGGTGATCCCTCTTGAGCATGTATGCTTCTGCTACTTGTTCTACATCAGACTTCTTCCGCAAACGGCGAAACGCTTTGACTCGGTGAGTTTCGCGGCATTCCGACTTCGATGCCCCGGTTGCCGAAATTCAGTTGCCTTTGAATTTCGGGTGATCCCTCTTGAGCATGTATGCTTCTGCTACTTGTTCTACATCAGACTTCTTCCGCAAACGGCGAAACGCTTTGACTCGGTGAGTTTCGCGGCATTCCGACTTCGATGCCCCGGTTGCCGAAATTCAGTTGCCTTTGAATTTCGGGTGATCCCTCTTGAGCATGTATGCTTCTGCTACTTGTTCTACATCAGACTTCTTCCGCAAACGGCGAAACGCTTTGACTCGGTGAGTTTCGCGGCATTCCGACTTCGATGCCCCGGTTGCCGAAATTCAGTTGCCTTTGAATTTCGGGTGATCCCTCTTGAGCATGTATGCTTCTGCTACTTGTTCTACATCAGACTTCTTCCGCAAACGGCGAAACGCTTTGACTCGGTGAGTTTCGCGGCATTCCGACTTCGATGCCCCGGTTGCCGAAATTCAGTTGCCTTTGAATTTCGGGTGATCCCTCTTGAGCATGTATGCTTCTGCTACTTGTTCTACATCAGACTTCTCTTCCGCAAACGGCGAAACGCTTTGACTCGGTGAGTTTCGCGGCATTCCGACTTCGATGCCCCGGTTGCCGAAATTCAGTTGCCTTTGAATTTCGGGTGATCCCTCTTGAGCATGTATGCTTCTGCTACTTGTTCTACATCAGACTTCTTCCGCAAACGGCGAAACGCTTTGACTCGGTGAGTTTCGCGGCATTCCGACTTCGATGCCCCGGTTGCCGAAATTCAGTTGCCTTTGAATTTCGGGTGATCCCTCTTGAGCATGTATGCTTCTGCTACTTGTTCTACATCAGACTTCTTCCGCAAACGGCGAAACGCTTTGACTCGGTGAGTTTCGCGGCATTCCGACTTCGATGCCCCGGTTGCCGAAATTCAGTTGCCTTTGAATTTCGGGTGATCCCTCTTGAGCATGTATGCTTCTGCTACTTGTTCTACATCAGACTTCTTCCGCAAACGGCGAAACGCTTTGACTCGGTGAGTTTCGCGGCATTCCGACTTCGATGCCCCGGTTGCCGAAATTCAGTTGCCTTTGAATTTCGGGTGATCCCTCTTGAGCATGTATGCTTCTGCTACTTGTTCTACATCAGACTTCTTCCGCAAACGGCGAAACGCTTTGACTCGGTGAGTTTCGCGGCATTCCGACTTCGATGCCCCGGTTGCCGAAATTCAGTTGCCTTTGAATTTCGGGTGATCCCTCTTGAGCATGTATGCTTCTGCTACTTGTTCTACATCAGACTTCTTCCGCAAACGGCGAAACGCTTTGACTCGGTGAGTTTCGCGGCATTCCGACTTCGATGCCCCGGTTGCCGAAATTCAGTTGCCTTTGAATTTCGGGTGATCCCTCTTGAGCATGTATGCTTCTGCTACTTGTTCTACATCAGACTTCTTCCGCAAACGGCGAAACGCTTTGACTCGGTGAGTTTCGCGGCATTCCGACTTCGATGCCCCGTTGCCGAAATTCAGTTGCCTTTGAATTTCGGGTGATCCCTCTTGAGCATGTATGCTTCTGCTACTTGTTCTACATCAGACTTTCTTCCGCAAACGGCGAAACGCTTTGACTCGGTGAGTTTCGCGGCATTCCGACTTCGATGCCCCGGTTGCCGAAATTCAGTTGCCTTTGAATTTCGGGTGATCCCTCTTGAGCATGTATGCTTCTGCTACTTGTTCTACATCAGACTTCTTCCGCAAACGGCGAAACGCTTTGACTCGGTGAGTTTCGCGGCATTCCGACTTCGATGCCCCGGTTGCCGAAATTCAGTTGCCTTTGAATTTCGGGTGATCCCTCTTGAGCATGTATGCTTCTGCTACTTGTTCTACATCAGACTTCTTCCGCAAACGGCGAAACGCTTTGACTCGGTGAGTTTCGCGGCATTCCGACTTCGATGCCCCGGTTGCCGAAATTCAGTTGCCTTTGAATTTCGGGTGATCCCTCTTGAGCATGTATGCTTCTGCTACTTGTTCTACATCAGACTTCTTCCGCAAACGGCGAAACGCTTTGACTCGGTGAGTTTCGCGGCATTCCGACTTCGATGCCCCGGTTGCCGAAATTCAGTTGCCTTTGAATTTCGGGTGATCCCTCTTGAGCATGTATGCTTCTGCTACTTGTTCTACATCAGACTTCTTCCGCAAACGGCGAAACGCTTTGACTCGGTGAGTTTCGCGGCATTCCGACTTCGATGCCCCGGTTGCCGAAATTCAGTTGCCTTTGAATTTCGGGTGATCCCTCTTGAGCATGTATGCTTCTGCTACTTGTTCTACATCAGACTTCTTCCGCAAACGGCGAAACGCTTTGACTCGGTGAGTTTCGCGGCATTCCGACTTCGATGCCCCGTTGCCGAAATTCAGTTGCCTTTGAATTTCGGGTGATCCCTCTTGAGCATGTATGCTTCTGCTACTTGTTCTACATCAGACTTCTTCCGCAAACGGCGAAACGCTTTGACTCGGTGAGTTTCGCGGCATTCCGACTTCGATGCCCCGTTTGCCGAAATTCAGTTGCCTTTGAATTTCGGGTGATCCCTCTTGAGCATGTATGCTTCTGCTACTTGTTCTACATCAGACTTCTTCCGCAAACGGCGAAACGCTTTGACTCGGTGAGTTTCGCGGCATTCCGACTTCGATGCCCCGGTTGCCGAAATTCAGTTGCCTTTGAATTTCGGGTGATCCCTCTTGAGCATGTATGCTTCTGCTACTTGTTCTACATCAGACTTCTTCCGCAAACGGCGAAACGCTTTGACTCGGTGAGTTTCGCGGCATTCCGACTTCGATGCCCCGGTTGCCGAAATTCAGTTGCCTTTGAATTTCGGGTGATCCCTCTTGAGCATGTATGCTTCTGCTACTTGTTCTACATCAGACTTCTTCCGCAAACGGCGAAACGCTTTGACTCGGTGAGTTTCGCGGCATTCCGACTTCGATGCCCCGGTTGCCGAAATTCAGTTGCCTTTGAATTTCGGGTGATCCCTCTTGAGCATGTATGCTTCTGCTACTTGTTCTACATCAGACTTCTTCCGCAAACGGCGAAACGCTTTGACTCGGTGAGTTTCGCGGCATTCCGACTTCGATGCCCCGGTTGCCGAAATTCAGTTGCCTTTGAATTTCGGGTGATCCCTCTTGAGCATGTATGCTTCTGCTACTTGTTCTACATCAGACTTCTTCCGCAAACGGCGAAACGCTTTGACTCGGTGAGTTTCGCGGCATTCCGACTTCGATGCCCCGGTTGCCGAAATTCAGTTGCCTTTGAATTTCGGGTGATCCCTCTTGAGCATGTATGCTTCTGCTACTTGTTCTACATCAGACTTCTTCCGCAAACGGCGAAACGCTTTGACTCGGTGAGTTTCGCGGCATTCCGACTTCGATGCCCCGTTGCCGAAATTCAGTTGCCTTTGAATTTCGGGTGATCCCTCTTGAGCATGTATGCTTCTGCTACTTGTTCTACATCAGACTTCTTCCGCAAACGGCGAAACGCTTTGACTCGGTGAGTTTCGCGGCATTCCGACTTCGATGCCCCGGTTGCCGAAATTCAGTTGCCTTTGAATTTCGGGTGATCCCTCTTGAGCATGTATGCTTCTGCTACTTGTTCTACATCAGACTTCTTCCGCAAACGGCGAAACGCTTTGACTCGGTGAGTTTCGCGGCATTCCGACTTCGATGCCCCGGTTGCCGAAATTCAGTTGCCTTTGAATTTCGGGTGATCCCTCTTGAGCATGTATGCTTCTGCTACTTGTTCTACATCAGACTTCTTCCGCAAACGGCGAAACGCTTTGACTCGGTGAGTTTCGCGGCATTCCGACTTCGATGCCCCGGTTGCCGAAATTCAGTTGCCTTTGAATTTCGGGTGATCCCTCTTGAGCATGTATGCTTCTGCTACTTGTTCTACATCAGACTTCTTCCGCAAACGGCGAAACGCTTTGACTCGGTGAGTTTCGCGGCATTCCGACTTCGATGCCCCGGTTGCCGAAATTCAGTTGCCTTTGAATTTCGGGTGATCCCTCTTGAGCATGTATGCTTCTGCTACTTGTTCTACATCAGACTTCTTCCGCAAACGGCGAAACGCTTTGACTCGGTGAGTTTCGCGGCATTCCGACTTCGATGCCCCGGTTGCCGAAATTCAGTTGCCTTTGAATTTCGGGTGATCCCTCTTGAGCATGTATGCTTCTGCTACTTGTTCTACATCAGACTTCTTCCGCAAACGGCGAAACGCTTTGACTCGGTGAGTTTCGCGGCATTCCGACTTCGATGCCCCGGTTGCCGAAATTCAGTTGCCTTTGAATTTCGGGTGATCCCTCTTGAGCATGTATGCTTCTGCTACTTGTTCTACATCAGACTTCTTCCGCAAACGGCGAAACGCTTTGACTCGGTGAGTTTCGCGGCATTCCGACTTCGATGCCCCGTTGCCGAAATTCAGTTGCCTTTGAATTTCGGGTGATCCCTCTTGAGCATGTATGCTTCTGCTACTTGTTCTACATCAGACTTCCTTCCGCAAACGGCGAAACGCTTTGACTCGGTGAGTTTCGCGGCATTCCGACTTCGATGCCCGGTTGCCGAAATTCAGTTGCCTTTGAATTTCGGGTGATCCCTCTTGAGCATGTATGCTTCTGCTACTTGTTCTACATCAGACTTCTTCCGCAAACGGCGAAACGCTTTGACTCGGTGAGTTTCGCGGCATTCCGACTTCGATGCCCCGTTGCCGAAATTCAGTTGCCTTTGAATTTCGGGTGATCCCTCTTGAGCATGTATGCTTCTGCTACTTGTTCTACATCAGACTTCCTTCCGCAAACGGCGAAACGCTTTGACTCGGTGAGTTTCGCGGCATTCCGACTTCGATGCCCCGGTTGCCGAAATTCAGTTGCCTTTGAATTTCGGGTGATCCCTCTTGAGCATGTATGCTTCTGCTACTTGTTCTACATCAGACTTCTTCCGCAAACGGCGAAACGCTTTGACTCGGTGAGTTTCGCGGCATTCCGACTTCGATGCCCCGGTTGCCGAAATTCAGTTGCCTTTGAATTTCGGGTGATCCCTCTTGAGCATGTATGCTTCTGCTACTTGTTCTACATCAGACTTTCTTCCGCAAACGGCGAAACGCTTTGACTCGGTGAGTTTCGCGGCATTCCGACTTCGATGCCCGGTTGCCGAAATTCAGTTGCCTTTGAATTTCGGGTGATCCCTCTTGAGCATGTATGCTTCTGCTACTTGTTCTACATCAGACTTCTTCCGCAAACGGCGAAACGCTTTGACTCGGTGAGTTTCGCGGCATTCCGACTTCGATGCCCCGGTTGCCGAAATTCAGTTGCCTTTGAATTTCGGGTGATCCCTCTTGAGCATGTATGCTTCTGCTACTTGTTCTACATCAGACTTCTTCCGCAAACGGCGAAACGCTTTGACTCGGTGAGTTTCGCGGCATTCCGACTTCGATGCCCCGGTTGCCGAAATTCAGTTGCCTTTGAATTTCGGGTGATCCCTCTTGAGCATGTATGCTTCTGCTACTTGTTCTACATCAGACTTCTTCCGCAAACGGCGAAACGCTTTGACTCGGTGAGTTTCGCGGCATTCCGACTTCGATGCCCCGGTTGCCGAAATTCAGTTGCCTTTGAATTTCGGGTGATCCCTCTTGAGCATGTATGCTTCTGCTACTTGTTCTACATCAGACTTCTTCCGCAAACGGCGAAACGCTTTGACTCGGTGAGTTTCGCGGCATTCCGACTTCGATGCCCCGTTTGCCGAAATTCAGTTGCCTTTGAATTTCGGGTGATCCCTCTTGAGCATGTATGCTTCTGCTACTTGTTCTACATCAGACTTCTTCCGCAAACGGCGAAACGCTTTGACTCGGTGAGTTTCGCGGCATTCCGACTTCGATGCCCCGTTGCCGAAATTCAGTTGCCTTTGAATTTCGGGTGATCCCTCTTGAGCATGTATGCTTCTGCTACTTGTTCTACATCAGACTTCTTCCGCAAACGGCGAAACGCTTTGACTCGGTGAGTTTCGCGGCATTCCGACTTCGATGCCCCGGTTGCCGAAATTCAGTTGCCTTTGAATTTCGGGTGATCCCTCTTGAGCATGTATGCTTCTGCTACTTGTTCTACATCAGACTTCTTCCGCAAACGGCGAAACGCTTTGACTCGGTGAGTTTCGCGGCATTCCGACTTCGATGCCCCGGTTGCCGAAATTCAGTTGCCTTTGAATTTCGGGTGATCCCTCTTGAGCATGTATGCTTCTGCTACTTGTTCTACATCAGACTTCTTCCGCAAACGGCGAAACGCTTTGACTCGGTGAGTTTCGCGGCATTCCGACTTCGATGCCCCGGTTGCCGAAATTCAGTTGCCTTTGAATTTCGGGTGATCCCTCTTGAGCATGTATGCTTCTGCTACTTGTTCTACATCAGACTTCTTCCGCAAACGGCGAAACGCTTTGACTCGGTGAGTTTCGCGGCATTCCGACTTCGATGCCCCGGTTGCCGAAATTCAGTTGCCTTTGAATTTCGGGTGATCCCTCTTGAGCATGTATGCTTCTGCTACTTGTTCTACATCACACTTCTTCCGCAAACGGCGAAACGCTTTGACTCGGTGAGTTTCGCGGCATTCCGACTTCGATGCCCCGGTTGCCGAAATTCAGTTGCCTTTGAATTTCGGGTGATCCCTCTTGAGCATGTATGCTTCTGCTACTTGTTCTACATCAGACTTCTTCCGCAAACGGCGAAACGCTTTGACTCGGTGAGTTTCGCGGCATTCCGACTTCGATGCCCCGGTTGCCGAAATTCAGTTGCCTTTGAATTTCGGGTGATCCCTCTTGAGCATGTATGCTTCTGCTACTTGTTCTACATCAGACTTCTTCCGCAAACGGCGAAACGCTTTGACTCGGTGAGTTTCGCGGCATTCCGACTTCGATGCCCCGGTTGCCGAAATTCAGTTGCCTTTGAATTTCGGGTGATCCCTCTTGAGCATGTATGCTTCTGCTACTTGTTCTACATCAGACTTCTTCCGCAAACGGCGAAACGCTTTGACTCGGTGAGTTTCGCGGCATTCCGACTTCGATGCCCCGGTTGCCGAAATTCAGTTGCCTTTGAATTTCGGGTGATCCCTCTTGAGCATGTATGCTTCTGCTACTTGTTCTACATCAGACTTCCTTCCGCAAACGGCGAAACGCTTTGACTCGGTGAGTTTCGCGGCATTCCGACTTCGATGCCCCGGTTGCCGAAATTCAGTTGCCTTTGAATTTCGGGTGATCCCTCTTGAGCATGTATGCTTCTGCTACTTGTTCTACATCAGACTTCTTCCGCAAACGGCGAAACGCTTTGACTCGGTGAGTTTCGCGGCATTCCGACTTCGATGCCCCGGTTGCCGAAATTCAGTTGCCTTTGAATTTCGGGTGATCCCTCTTGAGCATGTATGCTTCTGCTACTTGTTCTACATCAGACTTCCTTCCGCAAACGGCGAAACGCTTTGACTCGGTGAGTTTCGCGGCATTCCGACTTCGATGCCCCGGTTGCCGAAATTCAGTTGCCTTTGAATTTCGGGTGATCCCTCTTGAGCATGTATGCTTCTGCTACTTGTTCTACATCACACTTCTTCCGCAAACGGCGAAACGCTTTGACTCGGTGAGTTTCGCGGCATTCCGACTTCGATGCCCCGGTTGCCGAAATTCAGTTGCCTTTGAATTTCGGGTGATCCCTCTTGAGCATGTATGCTTCTGCTACTTGTTCTACATCAGACTTCCTTCCGCAAACGGCGAAACGCTTTGACTCGGTGAGTTTCGCGGCATTCCGACTTCGATGCCCCGGTTGCCGAAATTCAGTTGCCTTTGAATTTCGGGTGATCCCTCTTGAGCATGTATGCTTCTGCTACTTGTTCTACATCAGACTTCCTTCCGCAAACGGCGAAACGCTTTGACTCGGTGAGTTTCGCGGCATTCCGACTTCGATGCCCCGGTTGCCGAAATTCAGTTGCCTTTGAATTTCGGGTGATCCCTCTTGAGCATGTATGCTTCTGCTACTTGTTCTACATCACACTTCTTCCGCAAACGGCGAAACGCTTTGACTCGGTGAGTTTCGCGGCATTCCGACTTCGATGCCCCGGTTGCCGAAATTCAGTTGCCTTTGAATTTCGGGTGATCCCTCTTGAGCATGTATGCTTCTGCTACTTGTTCTACATCAGACTTCTTCCGCAAACGGCGAAACGCTTTGACTCGGTGAGTTTCGCGGCATTCCGACTTCGATGCCCCGGTTGCCGAAATTCAGTTGCCTTTGAATTTCGGGTGATCCCTCTTGAGCATGTATGCTTCTGCTACTTGTTCTACATCAGACTTCTTCCGCAAACGGCGAAACGCTTTGACTCGGTGAGTTTCGCGGCATTCCGACTTCGATGCCCGGTTGCCGAAATTCAGTTGCCTTTGAATTTCGGGTGATCCCTCTTGAGCATGTATGCTTCTGCTACTTGTTCTACATCAGACTTCCTTCCGCAAACGGCGAAACGCTTTGACTCGGTGAGTTTCGCGGCATTCCGACTTCGATGCCCCGTTGCCGAAATTCAGTTGCCTTTGAATTTCGGGTGATCCCTCTTGAGCATGTATGCTTCTGCTACTTGTTCTACATCACACTTCTTCCGCAAACGGCGAAACGCTTTGACTCGGTGAGTTTCGCGGCATTCCGACTTCGATGCCCCGGTTGCCGAAATTCAGTTGCCTTTGAATTTCGGGTGATCCCTCTTGAGCATGTATGCTTCTGCTACTTGTTCTACATCACACTTCTTCCGCAAACGGCGAAACGCTTTGACTCGGTGAGTTTCGCGGCATTCCGACTTCGATGCCCCGTTGCCGAAATTCAGTTGCCTTTGAATTTCGGGTGATCCCTCTTGAGCATGTATGCTTCTGCTACTTGTTCTACATCACACTTCCTTCCGCAAACGGCGAAACGCTTTGACTCGGTGAGTTTCGCGGCATTCCGACTTCGATGCCCCGGTTGCCGAAATTCAGTTGCCTTTGAATTTCGGGTGATCCCTCTTGAGCATGTATGCTTCTGCTACTTGTTCTACATCACACTTTCTTCCGCAAACGGCGAAACGCTTTGACTCGGTGAGTTTCGCGGCATTCCGACTTCGATGCCCGGTTGCCGAAATTCAGTTGCCTTTGAATTTCGGGTGATCCCTCTTGAGCATGTATGCTTCTGCTACTTGTTCTACATCACACTTCTTCCGCAAACGGCGAAACGCTTTGACTCGGTGAGTTTCGCGGCATTCCGACTTCGATGCCCCGGTTGCCGAAATTCAGTTGCCTTTGAATTTCGGGTGATCCCTCTTGAGCATGTATGCTTCTGCTACTTGTTCTACATCAGACTTCTTCCGCAAACGGCGAAACGCTTTGACTCGGTGAGTTTCGCGGCATTCCGACTTCGATGCCCCGGTTGCCGAAATTCAGTTGCCTTTGAATTTCGGGTGATCCCTCTTGAGCATGTATGCTTCTGCTACTTGTTCTACATCAGACTTCTTCCGCAAACGGCGAAACGCTTTGACTCGGTGAGTTTCGCGGCATTCCGACTTCGATGCCCCGGTTGCCGAAATTCAGTTGCCTTTGAATTTCGGGTGATCCCTCTTGAGCATGTATGCTTCTGCTACTTGTTCTACATCAGACTTCTTCCGCAAACGGCGAAACGCTTTGACTCGGTGAGTTTCGCGGCATTCCGACTTCGATGCCCCGGTTGCCGAAATTCAGTTGCCTTTGAATTTCGGGTGATCCCTCTTGAGCATGTATGCTTCTGCTACTTGTTCTACATCAGACTTCTTCCGCAAACGGCGAAACGCTTTGACTCGGTGAGTTTCGCGGCATTCCGACTTCGATGCCCCGGTTGCCGAAATTCAGTTGCCTTTGAATTTCGGGTGATCCCTCTTGAGCATGTATGCTTCTGCTACTTGTTCTACATCAGACTTCCTTCCGCAAACGGCGAAACGCTTTGACTCGGTGAGTTTCGCGGCATTCCGACTTCGATGCCCCGTTTGCCGAAATTCAGTTGCCTTTGAATTTCGGGTGATCCCTCTTGAGCATGTATGCTTCTGCTACTTGTTCTACATCAGACTTCTTCCGCAAACGGCGAAACGCTTTGACTCGGTGAGTTTCGCGGCATTCCGACTTCGATGCCCCGGTTGCCGAAATTCAGTTGCCTTTGAATTTCGGGTGATCCCTCTTGAGCATGTATGCTTCTGCTACTTGTTCTACATCACACTTCTTCCGCAAACGGCGAAACGCTTTGACTCGGTGAGTTTCGCGGCATTCCGACTTCGATGCCCCGGTTGCCGAAATTCAGTTGCCTTTGAATTTCGGGTGATCCCTCTTGAGCATGTATGCTTCTGCTACTTGTTCTACATCAGACTTCCTTCCGCAAACGGCGAAACGCTTTGACTCGGTGAGTTTCGCGGCATTCCGACTTCGATGCCCCGGTTGCCGAAATTCAGTTGCCTTTGAATTTCGGGTGATCCCTCTTGAGCATGTATGCTTCTGCTACTTGTTCTACATCAGACTTCCTTCCGCAAACGGCGAAACGCTTTGACTCGGTGAGTTTCGCGGCATTCCGACTTCGATGCCCCGGTTGCCGAAATTCAGTTGCCTTTGAATTTCGGGTGATCCCTCTTGAGCATGTATGCTTCTGCTACTTGTTCTACATCAGACTTCTTCCGCAAACGGCGAAACGCTTTGACTCGGTGAGTTTCGCGGCATTCCGACTTCGATGCCCCGGTTGCCGAAATTCAGTTGCCTTTGAATTTCGGGTGATCCCTCTTGAGCATGTATGCTTCTGCTACTTGTTCTACATCACACTTCCTTCCGCAAACGGCGAAACGCTTTGACTCGTGAGTTTCGCGGCATTCCGACTTCGATGCCCCGGTTGCCGAAATTCAGTTGCCTTTGAATTTCGGGTGATCCCTCTTGAGCATGTATGCTTCTGCTACTTGTTCTACATCACACTTCCTTCCGCAAACGGCGAAACGCTTTGACTCGGTGAGTTTCGCGGCATTCCGACTTCGATGCCCCGGTTGCCGAAATTCAGTTGCCTTTGAATTTCGGGTGATCCCTCTTGAGCATGTATGCTTCTGCTACTTGTTCTACATCAGACTTCTTCCGCAAACGGCGAAACGCTTTGACTCGGTGAGTTTCGCGGCATTCCGACTTCGATGCCCCGTTGCCGAAATTCAGTTGCCTTTGAATTTCGGGTGATCCCTCTTGAGCATGTATGCTTCTGCTACTTGTTCTACATCACACTTCCTTCCGCAAACGGCGAAACGCTTTGACTCGGTGAGTTTCGCGGCATTCCGACTTCGATGCCCCGGTTGCCGAAATTCAGTTGCCTTTGAATTTCGGGTGATCCCTCTTGAGCATGTATGCTTCTGCTACTTGTTCTACATCAGACTTCCTTCCGCAAACGGCGAAACGCTTTGACTCGGTGAGTTTCGCGGCATTCCGACTTTCGACTTCCGTTCGATGCCCCGGTTGCCGAAATTCAGTTGCCTTTGAATTTCGGTGATCCCTCTTGAGCATGTATGCTTCTGCTACTTGTTCTACATGAAACTTCTTCCGCAAACGGCGAAACGCGTTGACTCGGTGAGTTTGGCGGCATTCCGACTTCGATGCCTCGGTTGCCGAAATCCAGTTGCCTTTGAATTTCGGGTGATCCCTCTTGAGCATGTATGCTTCTGCTACTTGTTCTACATCACACTTCTTCCACAAACGGCGAAACGCTTTGACTCGGTGAGTTTTGCTGCATTCCGACTTCGTTGCCCAGTTGCCGAAATGCAGTTGCCTTTGAATTTCGGGTGATCCCTCTTTAGCATGTATGCTTCTGCTACTTGTTCTACATCAGACTTCTTCCACAAACGGCGAAACGCTTTGACTCGGTGAGTTTGGCGGCATTCCGACTTCGATGCCCCGGTTGCCGAAATCCAGTTGCCATTGAATTTTGGGTGATCCCTCTTGAGCATGTATGCTTCTGCTACTTGTTCTGCATCAAACTTCTTCCGCAAACGGCGAAACGCTTTGACTCGGTGAGTTTGGCGGCATTCCGACTTCGATGCCCCGGTTGCCGAAATTCAGTTGCCTTTGAATTTCGGTGATCCCTCTTGAGCATGTATGCTTCTGCTACTTGTTCTACATCAGACTTCTTCCGCAAACGCGAAACGCTTTGACTCGGTGAGTTTCGCGGCATTCCGACTTCGATGCCCCGGTTGCCGAAATTCAGTTGCCTTTGAATTTCGGGTGATCCCTCTTGAGCATGTATCTTCTGCTACTTGTTATGTTCTACATCACACTTCTTCCGCAAACGGCGAAACGCTTTGACTCGGTGAGTTTCGCGGCATTCCGACTTCGATGCCCCGGTTGCCGAAATTCAGTTGCCTTTGAATTTCGGGTGATCCCTCTTGAGCATGTATGCTTCTGCTACTTGTTCTACATCACACTTCCTTCCGCAAACGGCGAAACGCTTTGACTCGGTGAGTTTCGCGGCATTCCGACTTCGATGCCCCGGTTGCCGAAATTCAGTTGCCTTTGAATTTCGGGTGATCCCTCTTGAGCATGTATGCTTCTGCTACTTGTTCTACATCAGACTTCTTCCGCAAACGGCGAAACGCTTTGACTCGGTGAGTTTCGCGGCATTCCGACTTCGATGCCCCGGTTGCCGAAATTCAGTTGCCTTTGAATTTCGGGTGATCCCTCTTGAGCATGTATGCTTCTGCTACTTGTTCTACATCACACTTCTTCCGCAAACGGCGAAACGCTTTGACTCGGTGAGTTTCGCGGCATTCCGACTTCGATGCCCCGGTTGCCGAAATTCAGTTGCCTTTGAATTTCGGGTGATCCCTCTTGAGCATGTATGCTTCTGCTACTTGTTCTACATCAGACTTCTTCCGCAAACGGCGAAACGCTTTGACTCGGTGAGTTTCGCGGCATTCCGACTTCGATGCCCCGGTTGCCGAAATTCAGTTGCCTTTGAATTTCGGTGATCCCTCTTGAGCATGTATGCTTCTGCTACTTGTTCTACATCACACTTCTTCCGCAAAACGAAACGCTTTGACTCGGTGAGTTTCGCGGCATTCCGACTTCGATGCCCGGTTGCCGAAATTCAGTTGCCTTTGAATTTCGGGTGATCCCTCTTGAGCATGTATGCTTCTGCTACTTGTTCTACATCACACTTCTTCCGCAAACGGCGAAACGCTTTGACTCGGTGAGTTTCGCGGCATTCCGACTTCGATGCCCCGGTTGCCGAAATTCAGTTGCCTTTGAATTTCGGGTGATCCCTCTTGAGCATGTATGCTTCTGCTACTTGTTCTACATCACACTTCTTCCGCAAACGGCGAAACGCTTTGACTCGGTGAGTTTCGCGGCATTCCGACTTCGATGCCCCGGTTGCCGAAATTCAGTTGCCTTTGAATTTCGGTGATCCCTCTTGAGCATGTATGCTTCTGCTACTTGTTCTACATCAGACTTCTTCCGCAAACGGCGAAACGCTTTGACTCGGTGAGTTTCGCGGCATTCCGACTTCGATGCCCCGGTTGCCGAAATTCAGTTGCCTTTGAATTTCGGGTGATCCCTCTTGAGCATGTATGCTTCTGCTACTTGTTCTACATCACACTTCTTCCGCAAACAGCGAAACGCTTTGACTCGGTGAGTTTCGCGCATTCCGACTTCGATGCCCCGGTTGCCGAAATTCAGTTGCCTTTGAATTTCGGGTGATCCCTCTTGAGCATGTA
>CM055351.1:34075132-34087101 GCA_029228515.1 Populus alba x Populus x berolinensis | reverse complement strand
AATCCTATGGTAACCATTTTCTAATTGTATCTATTTACGTAGATGATATGCTCATCACAGGAAGTGAACTTGGAATGATCCTTGAGATCAAAGATGAAATGAAGAAGATTTGAGATGTAGACCTTGAATGATTATTTACTTCCTTGGAATGGAAGTTGATGCAATCCAGCAATGCATTCTTTATTTAATGCCAAAAGAAGTATGCTTCAGACATCCTAAAAAGATTTCAAAATGGAGAATTGTAAACCATGGGACTCCTATGAAAACAATTATCAAGCTTAGAAGGATATGAATCTGGAAAAATGATGAAAGTTTGTATAGAGGCCTTGAATTGGGATCCCTTCATACTTTTGCTACTTGTTCTACATCAGAACGTTCTTCCGCAAACGCTAAACGCTTTGACTCGGTGAGTTTCGCGGCATTCCGACTTCAATGCCCGGTTGTCCGAAAATTCAGTTGCCTTTGAATTTCGGATGATCCCTCTTGAGCATGTATGCTTCTGCTACTTGTTCTACATCAGACTTCTTCCGCAAAACGAAACCTTTGACTCGGTGAGTTTCGCGGCATTCCGACTTCGATGCCCCGGTTGCCGAAATTCAGTTGCCTTTGAATTTCGGGTGATCCCTCTTGAGCATGTATGCTTCTGCTACTTGTTCTACATCAGACTTCTTCCGCAAACGGCGAAACGCTTTGACTCGGTGAGTTTCGCGTTATTCCGACTTCGATGCCGGTTGCCAAAATTCAGTTGCCTTTGAATTTCAGGTGATCTCTCTTGAGCCTGTATGGTTCTGCTACTTGTTCTACATCAGACTTTATTCCGCAAACGGCGAAACGCTTTGACTCGCTTAGTTTCGCGGCATTCCGACTTCAATGCCCCGTTTGCCGAAATTCAGTTGCCTTTGAATTTCGGGTGATCCCTCTTGAGCATGTATGCTTCTGCTACTTGTTCTACATCAGACATCTTCCGCAAACGGCGAAACGCTTTGACTCGGTGAGTTTCGCGGCATTCCGGCTTCGATCCCACGGTTGCCGAAATGCAGTTGCCTATGAATTTCGGGTGATCCCTCTTGAGCATGTATGCTTCTGCTACTTGTTCTACATCAGACTTCCTTCCGCAAACTACGAAACGCTTTGTCTCGGTGAGTTTCTCGGCATTCCGACTTCGATGCCCGGGTTGCCGAAATTGAGTTGCCTTTCAATTTTCGGGTGATCCATCTTGAGCATGTATGTTTCTGCTACTTGTTCTACTTCAAACTTCTTCCGCAAAAGGCGAAACGCTTTGACTCGGTGAGTTTCGCGGCATTCCGACTTCGATGCGCCGGTTGCCGAAATTCAGTTGCCTTTGAATTTCGGGTGATCCCTCTTGGGCATGTATGCTTCTACTACTTGTTCTACATCAGACTTTCTTCCGTAAACAACGAAACGCTTTGACTCGGTGAGTTTCGCGGCATTCCGACTTCGATGCCCTGTTGCCGAAATTCAGTTGCCTTTGAATTTCGGGTGATCCCTCTTGAGCATGTATGCTTCTGCTACTTGTTCTACATCAGACTTCTTCCGCAAACGGCGAAACGCTTTGACTCGGTGAGTTTCGCGGCATTCCGACTTCGATGCCCCGGTTGCCGAAATTCAGTTGCCTTTGAATTTCGGGTGATCCCTCTTGAGCATGTATGCTTCTGCTACTTGTTCTACATCAGACTTCTTCCGCAAACGGCGAAACGCTTTGACTCGTGAGTTTCGCGGCATTCCGACTTCGATGCCCCGGTTGCCGAAATTCAGTTGCCTTTGAATTTCGGGTGATCCCTCTTGAGCATGTATGCTTCTGCTACTTGTTCTACATCAGACTTCTTCCGCAAACGGCGAAACGCTTTGACTCGGTGAGTTTCGCGGCATTCCGACTTCGATGCCCCGGTTGCCGAAATTCAGTTGCCTTTGAATTTCGGGTGATCCCTCTTGAGCATGTATGCTTCTGCTACTTGTTCTACATCAGACTTCTTCCGCAAACGAAAACGCTTTGACTCGGTGAGTTTCGCGGCATTCCGACTTCGATGCCCCGGTTGCCGAAATTCAGTTGCCTTTGAATTTCGGGTGATCCCTCTTGAGCATGTATGCTTCTGCTACTTGTTCTACATCAGACTTCTTCCGCAAACGGCGAAACGCTTTGACTCGGTGAGTTTCGCGGCATTCCGACTTCGATGCCCCGGTTGCCGAAATTCAGTTGCCTTTGAATTTCGGGTGATCCCTCTTGAGCATGTATGCTTCTGCTACTTGTTCTACATCAGACTTCTTCCGCAAACGGCGAAACGCTTTGACTCGGTGAGTTTCGCGGCATTCCGACTTCGATGCCCCGGTTGCCGAAATTCAGTTGCCTTTGAATTTCGGGTGATCCCTCTTGAGCATGTATGCTTCTGCTACTTGTTCTACATCAGACTTCTTCCGCAAACGGCGAAACGCTTTGACTCGGTGAGTTTCGCGGCATTCCGACTTCGATGCCCCGGTTGCCGAAATCAGTTGCCTTTGAATTTCGGGTGATCCCTCTTGAGCATGTATGCTTCTGCTACTTGTTCTACATCAGACTTCTTCCGCAAACGGCGAAACGCTTTGACTCGGTGAGTTTCGCGGCATTCCGACTTCGATGCCCCGGTTGCCGAAATTCAGTTGCCTTTGAATTTCGGGTGATCCCTCTTGAGCATGTATGCTTCTGCTACTTGTTCTACATCAGACTTCTTCCGCAAACGGCGAAACGCTTTGACTCGGTGAGTTTCGCGGCATTCCGACTTCGATGCCCCGGTTGCCGAAATTCAGTTGCCTTTGAATTTCGGGTGATCCCTCTTGAGCATGTATGCTTCTGCTACTTGTTCTACATCAGACTTCTTCCGCAAACGGCGAAACGCTTTGACTCGGTGAGTTTCGCGGCATTCCGACTTCGATGCCCCGTTGCCGAAATTCAGTTGCCTTTGAATTTCGGGTGATCCCTCTTGAGCATGTATGCTTCTGCTACTTGTTCTACATCAGACTTCTTCCGCAAACGGCGAAACGCTTTGACTCGGTGAGTTTCGCGGCATTCCGACTTAGATGCCCCGGTTGCCGAAATTCAGTTGCCTTTGAATTTCGGGTGATCCCTCTTGAGCATGTATGCTTCTGCTACTTGTTCTACATCAGACTTCTTCCGCTACGGCGAAACGCTTTGACTCGGTGAGTTTCGCGGCATTCCGACTTCGATGCCCGGTTGCCGAAATTCAGTTGCCTTTGAATTTCGGGTGATCCCTCTTGAGCATGTATGCTTCTGCTACTTGTTCTACATCAGACTTCTTCCTCAAATGGCGAAACGCTTTGACTCGGTGAGTTTCGCGGCATTCCGATTTCGATGCCCCGGTTGCCGAAATTCAGTTGCCTTTGAATTTCGGGTGATCCCTCTTGAGCATGTATGCTTCTGCTACTTGTTCTACATCATACTTCTTCCGCAAACGGCGAAACGCTTTGACTCGGTGAGTTTCGCGGCATTCCGATTTCGATGCCCCGGTTGCCGAAATTCAGTTGCCTTTGAATTTCGGGTGATCCCTCTTGAGCATGTATGCTTCTGCTACTTGTTCTACATCAGACTTCTTCCTCAAACGGCGAAACGCTTTGACTCGGTGAGTTTCGCAGCATTCCGACTTCGATGCCCTGGTTGCCGAAATTCAGTTGCCTTTGATTTTCGGTGATCCCTCTTGAGCATGTATGCTTCTGCTACTTGTTCTACATCAGACTTCTTCCGCAAACGGCGAAACGCTTTGACTCGTGAGTTTTGCGCATTCCGACTTCGATGCCCCGGTTGCCGAAATTCAGTTGCCTTTGAATTTCGGGTGATCCCTCTTGAGCATGTATGCTTCTGCTACTTGTTCTACATCAGACTTCTTCCGCAAATGGTGAAACGCTTTGCCTCGGTGAGTTTCGCATCATTCCGACTTCGATGCCCGGTTGCCGAAATTCAGTTGCCTTTGAATTTCGGGTGATCCCTCTTGAGCATGTATGCTTCTGCTACTTGTTCTACATCAGACTTCTTCCGCAAACGGCGAAACGCTTTGACTCAGTGAGTTTCGCGGTGTTCCGACTTCGATGCCCCGGTTGCCGAAATTCAGTTGCCTTTGAATTCCGACTGATCCCTTTTGAGCATGTAAGCTTCTGCTACTTGTTCTACATGAGACTTCTTCCGCAAATGGCGAAACGCTTTGCCTCGGTGAGTTTCGCGGCATTCCGACTTCGATGCCCCGGTTGCCGAAATTCAGTTGCCTTTGAATTTCGGGTGATCCCTCTTGAGCATGTATGCTTCTGCTACTTGTTCTACATCAGACTTCTTCCGCAAACGGGAAACGCTTTGACTCGGTGAGTTTCGCGGCATTCCGACTTCGATGCCCCGGTTGCCGAAATTCAGTTGCCTTTGAATTTCGGGTGATCCCTCTTGAGCATGTATGCTTCTGCTACTTGTTCTACATCATACTTCTTCCTCAAACCGGCGAAACGCTTTGACTCGGTGAGTTTCGCGGCATTCCGACTATCGATGCCCCGGTTGCCGAAATTCAGTTGCCTTTGAATTTCGGGTCGATCCCTCTTGAGCATGTATGCTTCTGCTACTTGTTCTACATCATACTTTCTTCCGCAAACGGCGAAACGCTTTGGATCTCGGTGAGGTTTCGCGGCATTCCGACTTCGATTCACCGGTTGCCGAAATTCAGTTGCATTTGAATTTCGTGTGATCCCTCTTGAGCATGTATGCTTCTGCTATCTTGTTCTACATCAGACTTCTTCCGCAAACGGCGAAACGCTTTGACTCGGTGAGTTTCGCGGCATTCGACTTCGATGCCCCGGTTGCCGAAATTCAGTTGCCTTTGAATTTCGGGTGATCCCTCTTGAGCATGTATGCCTCTGCTACTTGTTCTACATCAGACTTCTTTCCGCAAACGGCGAAACGCTTTGACTCGGTGAGTTTCGCGGCATTCCGACTTCGATGCCCCAGTTGCCGAAATTCAGTTGCCTTTGAATTTCGGAGTGATCCCTCTTGAGCATGTATGCTTCTGCTACTTGTTCTACATCCATTACTTCTTCCGCAAACGGCGAAACGCTTTGACTCGGTGAGTTTCGCGGCATTCCGACTTCGATGCCCCGGTTGCCGAAATTCAGTTGCCTTTGAATTTAGGGTGATCCCTCTTGAGCATGTATGCTTCCGCTACTTGTTTCTACATCATATTTCTTCCGCAAACGGCGAAACGCTTTTGACTCGGTGAGTTTTCGCGGCATTCCGACTTCGATGCCCAGTTGCCGAAATTCAGTTGCCTTTGAATTTCGGGTGATCCCTCTTGAGCATGTATGCTTCTGCATACTTGTTCTTCATCAGACTTCGTCCGCAAACGGAGAAACGCTTTGACTCGGTGAGTTTCGCGGCATTACGGACTTCGATGCCCCGGTTGCCCAAATTAAAGTTGCCTTTGAATTTCGGGTGATCCCACTTGAGCATGTATGCTTCGTATACTTGTTCTACATCAGACTTCTTCCCCAAACGGGCAAACGCTTTTACTCGGAGAGTTTCGCGGCGTTCCGACTTCGATTCCCCGGTTGCCGAAATTCAGTTGCCTTTGAATTTCGGGTGATCCCTCTTGAGCATGTATTCTTCTGCTACTTGTTCTACATCAGACTTCTTCCTCAAACGGCGAAACGCTTTGACTCGGTGAGTTTCGCGGCATTCGACTTCGATGCCCCGGTTGCCGAAATTCAGTTGCCTTTGAATTTCGGGTGATCCCTCTTGAGCATGTATGCTTTCGACTACTTGTTCTACATCAGACTTCCTTCTCAAACGGCAAAACGCTTTGACTCGGTGAATTTCGCGGCATTCCGACTTCGATGCCCGTGGTAGCCGAAATTCCATTTGCCTTTGAATTTCGGGTGATCCCTCTTGAGCATGTATGCTTCCGCTACTTGTTCTACATCAGACTTCTTCCTCAAACGGGAAACGCTTTGACTCGGTGAGTTTCGCGGCATTCCGACTTCGATTCCCCCGTTGTGGAAATTCAGTTGCCTTTGAATTTCGGGTGATCCCTCTTGAGCATGGATGCTTCTGCTACTTGTTCTACATCATACATCTTCCTCAAACGGTGAAACGCTTTGACTCGGTGAGTTTCGCGGCATTCCGACTTCGATGCCCCGTTTGCCGAAATTCAGTTGCCTTAGAATTTCTGGTGATCCGTCTTGAGCATGTATGCTTCCGCTACTTGTTCTACAACATACTTCGTCCTCAAACGGAGAAACGCTTTGACTCGTTGAGTTTCGCGGCATTCCGACTTCGGTGCCCCGGTTACCGAAATTTAGTTGCCTTTGAATTTCGGGTGATCCCTCTTGAGCATGTATGCTTCCGCAACTTGTTCTACATCAGACTTCTTCCGCAAACGGCGAAACGCTTTGACTCGTTGTGATTCGCGGCATTCGACTTCGATGCCCCGGTTGCCGAAATTCAGTTGCCTTTGGATTTCGGGTGATCCCTCTTGAGCATGTATTGCTTCTGCTAATTGTTGTACATCAGACTTCTTCCGCAAACAGGGAAACGCTTTGACTCTGTGAGTGTCGCCGCATTCCAACTTCGATGCCCCGGTTGCCGAAATTCAGTTGCCTTTGAATTTCGGGTGATCCCTCTTGAGCATGTATGCTTCGACTACTTGTTCTACATCAGACTCTTTCCGAAAACGGGGAACCCTTTGACTCGGTGAGTTTCGCGGCATTCCGCCTTCGATGCCACGGTGGCCGAAATTCAGTTGCCTTTGAATTTCGGGTGATCCCTCTTGAGCATGTATGCTTCCGCTACTTGTTCTACATCAGACTTCTTCCGCAAACGGCGAAACGCTTTGACTCGGTGAGTTTCGCGGCATTCCCACTTTCGATGCCCGGGTTGCCGAAATTCAGTTGCCTTTGAATTTCGGGTGATCCCTCTTGAGCATGTATGCTTCTGCTACTTGTTCTACATCAGACTTCTTCCGCAAACGGAGGAACGCTTTGACTCGGTGAGTTTCGCGACATTCCGACTTCGACGCCCCGGTTGCCGAAATTCAGTTGCCTTTGAATTTCGGGTGATCCCTCTTGAGCATGTATGCTTCCGCTACTTGTTCTACATCAGACTTCGTCTGCAAACGGCGAAAAGCTTTGACTCGGTGAGTTTCGCGACATTCCAACTTCAATGCCCCGGTTGCCGAAATTCAGTTGCCTTTGAATTTCGGGTGATCCCTCTTGAGCATGTATGCTTCCGCTACTTGTTCTACATCAGACTTCGTCCGCAAACGGCTAAAAGCTTTGACTCGGTGAGTTTCGCAACATTCCAACTTCGATGCCCCGGTTGCCGAAATTCAGTTGCCTTTGAAATTTCGGGTGATCCTCTTGAGCATGTATGCTTCTGCTACTTGTTCTACATCATACTTCTTCCGCAAACGGCGAAACGCTTTGACTCGGTGAGTTTCGCGGCATTCCGACTTCGATGCCCTCGTTGCCGAAATTCAGTTGCCTTTGAATTTCAGGTGATCCCTCTTGACCATGTATGCTTCTGCTACTTGTTCTACATCAGACTTCTTCCGCTAATGGCCAAACGCTTTGACTCGGTGAGTTTCGCGGCATTCCGACTTTGATGCCCCGGTTACCGAAATTCAGTTGCCTTTGAATTTCTGGTGATCCCTCTTGAGCATGTATGCTTCTGTACTTGTTCGACATCACACTTCTTCCACAAAAGGCGAAACGCTTTGACTCGGTGAGTTTCGCGGCATTCCGACTTCGATGCCCCGGTTGCCGAAATTCAGTTGCTTTTGAATTTCGGGTGATCCCTCTTGAGCATGTATGCTTCTGCTACTTGTTCTACATCAGACTTCATCCGCAAACGGCGAAACGCTTTGACTCGGTGAGTTTCGCGGCATTACGACTTCGATGCCCCGGTCGTCGAAATTCCGTTGCCTTTGAATTTCGGGTGATCCCTCTTGAGCATGTATGCTTCTGCTACTTGTTCTACATCAGACTTCATCCGCAAACGGCGAAAGAGTTTCGCGGCATTCCTACTTCGATGCCCTGGTTGCCGAAATTCAGTTGCCTTTGAATTTCGGGTGATCCCTCTTGAGCATGTATGCTTCTGCTACTTGTTCTACATCAGAGTTCTTCCGCAAACGGCGAAATGCTCTGACTCGGTGAGTTTCGCGGCATTCCGACTTCGATGCCCCGGTTGCTGAAATTCAGTTGCCTTTGAATTTCGGGTGATCCCTCTTGAGCATGTATGCTTCTGCTACTTGTTCTACATCAGAGTTCTTCCGCAAACGGCGAAATGCTCTGACTCGGTGAGTTTCACGGCATTCCTACTTCGATGCCCCGGTTTCCGAAATTCAGTTGCCTTTGAATTTCGGGTGATCCCTCTTGAGCATGTATGCTTCTGCTACGTGTTCTACATCAGACTTCTTCCGCAAACGGCGAAACGCTTTGACGCGGTGAGTTTCGCGGCATTCCGACTTCGATGCCCCGGTTGTCGAAATTCAGTTGCCTTTGAATTTCGGGTGATCCCTCTTGAGCATGTATGCTTCTGCTACTTGTTCTACATCAGACTTCTTCCGCAAACGGCGACACGCTTTGACTCGGTGAGTTTCGCTGCATTCCGACTTCGATGCCCCGGTTGCCGAAATTCAGTTGCGTTTGAATTTCGGGTGATCCTTCTAGAGCATGTATGCTTCTGCTACTTGTTCTACATCACACTTCTTCCTCAAATGGCAAAACGCTTTGACTCGGTGAGTTTCGCGGCATTTTGACTTCGAAGCCCGGTTGTCGAAATTCAGTTGCCTTTGAATTTCGGGTGATCCCTCTTGAGCATGTATGCTTCTGCTACTTGTTCTACATCAGACTTCTTCCGCAAACGGCGAAACGCTTTGACTCGGTGAGTTTGGCGGCATTCCGACTTCGATGCCCCGGTTGCCGAAATTCAGTTGCCTTTGAATTTCGGGTGATCCCTCTTGAGCATGTATGCTTCTGCTACTTGTTCTACATCAGACTTCTTCCGCAAACGGCGAAACGCTTTGACTCGGTGAGTTTCGCGGCATTCCGACTTCGATGCCCCGGTTGCCGAAATTCAGTTGCCTTTGAATTTCGGGTGATCCCTCTTGAGCATGTATGCTTCTGCTACTTGTTCTACATCAGACTTTCTTCGCAAACGGCGAAACGCTTTGACTCGGTGAGTTTCGCGGCATTCCGACTTCGATGCCCCGGTTGCCGAAATTCAGTTGCCTTTGAATTTCGGGTGATCCCTCTTGAGCATGTATGCTTCTGCTACTTGTTCTACATCAGACTTCTTCCGCAAACGGCGAAACGCTTTGACTCGGTGAGTTTCGCGGCATTCCGACTTCGATGCCCCGGTTGCCGAAATTCAGTTGCCTTTGAATTTCGGGTGATCCCTCTTGAGCATGTATGCTTCTGCTACTTGTTCTACATCAGACTTCTTCCGCAAACGGCGAAACGCTTTGACTCGGTGAGTTTCGCGGCATTCCGACTTCGATGCCCCGGTTGCCGAAATTCAGTTGCCTTTGAATTTCGGGTGATCCCTCTTGAGCATGTATGCTTCTGCTACTTGTTCTACATCAGACTTCTTCCGCAAACGGCGAAACGCTTTGACTCGGTGAGTTTCGCGGCATTCCGACTTCGATGCCCCGGTTGCCGAAATTCAGTTGCCTTTGAATTTCGGGTGATCCCTCTTGAGCATGTATGCTTCTGCTACTTGTTCTACATCAGACTTCTTCCGCAAACGGCGAAACGCTTTGACTCGGTGAGTTTCGCGGCATTCCGACTTCGATGCCCCGGTTGCCGAAATTCAGTTGCCTTTGAATTTCGGGTGATCCCTCTTGAGCATGTATGCTTCTGCTACTTGTTCTACATCAGACTTCTTCCGCAAACGGCGAAACGCTTTGACTCGGTGAGTTTCGCGGCATTCCGACTTCGATGCCCCGGTTGCCGAAATTCAGTTGCCTTTGAATTTCGGGTGATCCCTCTTGAGCATGTATGCTTCTGCTACTTGTTCTACATCATACTTTCTTCCGCAAACGGCGAAACGCTTTGACTCGGTGAGTTTCGCGGCATTCCGACTTCGATGCCCCGGTTGCCGAAATTCAGTTGCCTTTGAATTTCGGGTGATCCCTCTTGAGCATGTATGCTTCTGCTACTTGTTCTACATCACACTTCTTCCGCAAACGGCGAAACGCTTTGACTCGGTGAGTTTCGCGGCATTCCGACTTCGATGCCCCGGTTGCCGAAATTCAGTTGCCTTTGAATTTCGGGTGATCCCTCTTGAGCATGTATGCTTCTGCTACTTGTTCTACATCAGACTTCTTCCGCAAACGGCGAAACGCTTTGACTCGGTGAGTTTCGCGGCATTCCGACTTCGATGCCCCGGTTGCCGAAATTCAGTTGCCTTTGAATTTCGGGTGATCCCTCTTGAGCATGTATGCTTCTGCTACTTGTTCTACATCAGACTTCTTCCGCAAACGGCGAAACGCTTTGACTCGGTGAGTTTCGCGGCATTCCGACTTCGATGCCCCGGTTGCCGAAATTCAGTTGCCTTTGAATTTCGGGTGATCCCTCTTGAGCATGTATGCTTCTGCTACTTGTTCTACATCAGACTTCTTCCGCAAACGGCGAAACGCTTTGACTCGGTGAGTTTCGCGGCATTCCGACTTCGATGCCCGGTTGCCGAAATTCAGTTGCCTTTGAATTTCGGGTGATCCCTCTTGAGCATGTATGCTTCTGCTACTTGTTCTACATCAGACTTCTTCCGCAAACGGCGAAACGCTTTGACTCGGTGAGTTTCGCGGCATTCCGACTTCGATGCCCCGGTTGCCGAAATTCAGTTGCCTTTGAATTTCGGGTGATCCCTCTTGAGCATGTATGCTTCTGCTACTTGTTCTACATCAGACTTCTTCCGCAAACGGCGAAACGCTTTGACTCGGTGAGTTTCGCGGCATTCCGACTTCGATGCCCCGGTTGCCGAAATTCAGTTGCCTTTGAATTTCGGGTGATCCCTCTTGAGCATGTATGCTTCTGCTACTTGTTCTACATCACACTTCTTCCGCAAACGGCGAAACGCTTTGACTCGGTGAGTTTCGCGGCATTCCGACTTCGATGCCCCGGTTGCCGAAATTCAGTTGCCTTTGAATTTCGGGTGATCCCTCTTGAGCATGTATGCTTCTGCTACTTGTTCTACATCAGACTTCTTCCGCAAACGGCGAAACGCTTTGACTCGGTGAGTTTCGCGGCATTCCGACTTCGATGCCCCGGTTGCCGAAATTCAGTTGCCTTTGAATTTCGGGTGATCCCTCTTGAGCATGTATGCTTCTGCTACTTGTTCTACATCAGACTTCTTCCGCAAACGGCGAAACGCTTTGACTCGGTGAGTTTCGCGGCATTCCGACTTCGATGCCCCGGTTGCCGAAATTCAGTTGCCTTTGAATTTCGGGTGATCCCTCTTGAGCATGTATGCTTCTGCTACTTGTTCTACATCAGACTTCTTCCGCAAACGGCGAAACGCTTTGACTCGGTGAGTTTCGCGGCATTCCGACTTCGATGCCCCGGTTGCCGAAATTCAGTTGCCTTTGAATTTCGGGTGATGCCTCTTGAGCATGTATGCTTCTGCTACTTGTTCTACATCAGACTTCTTCCGCAAACGGCGAAACGATTTGACTCGTTGAGTTTCGCAGCATTCCGACTTTGATGCCCCGGTTGCCGAAATCCAGTTGCCTTTGAATTTCGCGTGATCCCTCTTGAGCATGTAAGCTTCTGCTACTTGTTCTACTTCAGACTTCCTCCGCAAACGGTGAAACGCTTTGACTCGTTGAGTTTTGCGGCATTCCGCCTTTGATGCCCCGGTTGCCGAAATCCAGTTGCCTTTGAATTTCGGGTGCTCCCTCTTGAGCATGTATGCTTCTCCTACTTGTTCTACA
>CM055351.1:34046081-34068155 GCA_029228515.1 Populus alba x Populus x berolinensis | reverse complement strand
ATTCCACCGTCTCGGCCAGAGTAGCGGTCAAAAGGTCCGTATCTATAGATCCGACCGTTGGATCGCGCTCAAATTTTTTCACGAGTTTTCGGAGGCTGTTTTCCATGGAGACGCGTTGAATCGGTACGACACGGCGACAGCGTCCGGTCGGGGCAATTCCACCGCTCGGCCAGAGTAGCGGCTCAAAAGGTCCGTATCTATAGATCCGACCGTTGGATCGCGCTCAAATTTTTTCACGAGTTTCCGGAGGCTGTTTTCCATGGAGACGCGTTGAATCGGTTCGACACGGCGACAGCTTCGGTCGGGGTTATTCCACCGGCTCGGCAGAGTAGCGGCTCAAAAGGTCCGTATCTATAGATCCGACCGTTGGATCGCGCTCAAATTTTTTCACGAGTTTCCGGAGGCTGTTTTCCATGGAGACGCGTTGAATCGGTACGACACCGCGACAGCGTCCGGTCGGGGTCATTCCACCGTCTCGGCCAGAGTAGCGGCTCAAAAGGTCCGTATCTATAGATCCGACCGTTGGATCGCGCTCAAAATTTTTCACGAGTTTCCGGAGGCTGTTTTCCATGGAGACGCGTTGAATCGGTACGACACGGCGACAGCTTCCGGTCGGGTCATTCCACCGGCTCGGCCAGAGTAGCGGCTCAAAAGGTCCGTATCTATAGATCCGACCGTTGGATCGCGCTCAAATTTTTTCACGAGTTTCCGGAGGCTGTTTCCATGGAGACGCGTTGAATCGGTACGACACGGCGACAGCGTCCGGTCGGGGTTATTCCACCGTCTCGGCCAGAGTAGCGGCTCAAAAGGTCCGTATCTATAGATCCGACCGTTGGATCGCGCTCAAATTTTTTCACGAGTTTCCGGAGGCTGTTTTCCATGGAGACGCGTTGAATCGGTACGACACGGCGACAGCGTCCGGTCGGGGCAATTCCACCGGCTCGGCCAGAGTAGCGGCTCAAAAGGTCCGTATCTATAGATCCGACCGTTGGATCGCGCTCAAATTTTTTCACGAGTTTCCGGAGGCTGTTTTCCATGGAGACGCGTTGAATCGGTACGACACGGCGACAGCTTCCGGTCGGGGTTATTCCACCGGCTCGGCAAGAGTAGCTGCTCGAAAGGTCCGTATCTATAGATCCGACCGTTGGATCGCGCTCTAATTTTTTCACGAGTTTCCGGAGGCTGTTTTCCATGGAAACCCGTTGAATCGGTACGACACGGCGACAGCGTCCGGTCGGGGTCATTCCACCGTCTCGGCCAGAGTAGCGGCTCAAAAGGTCCGTATCTATAGATTCGACCGTTGGATCGCGCTCAAAATTTTTCACGAGTTTCCAGAGGCTGTTTTCCATGGAGACGTGTTGAATCGGTACGACACGGCGACAGCGTCCGGTCGGGGCAATTCCACCGGCTCGGCCAGAGTAGCGGCTCAAAAGGTCCGTATCTATAGATTCGACCGTTGGAGCGCGCTAAAATTTTTTCACGAGTTTCCAGAGGCTGTTTTCCATGGACACGCGTTGAATCGGTACGACACGGCGACAGCGTCCGGTCGGGGTCATTCCACCGGCTCGGCCAGAGTAGCGGCTCAAAAGGTCCGTATCTATAGATCCGACCGTTGGATCGCGCTCTTATTTTTTCACGAGTTTCCGGAGGCTGTTTTCCATGGAAACGCGTTGAATCGGTACGACACGGCGACAGCGTCCGGTCGGGGTCATTCCACCGTCTCGGCCAGAGTAGCGGCTCAAAAGGTCTGTATCTATAGATCCGACCGTTGGATCGCGCTCAAATTTTTTCACGAGTTTCCGGAGGCTGTTTTCCATGGAGACGCGTTGAATCGGTACGACACGGCGACAGCGTCCGGTCGGGGCAATTCCACCGGCTCGGCCAGAGTAGCGGCTCAAAAGGTCCGTATCTATAGATCCGACCGTTGGATCGCGCTCAAATTTTTCACGAGTTTCCGGAGGCTGTTTTCCATGGAGACGCGTTGAATCGGTACGACACGGCGACAGCTTCCGGTCGGGGTCATTCCACCGGCTCGGCCAGAGTAGCGGCTCAAAAGGTCCGTATCTATAGATCCGACCGTTGGATCGCGCTCAAATTTTTTCACGAGTTTCCGGAGGCTGTTTTCCATGGAGACGCGTTGAATCGGTACGACACGGCGACAGCGTCCGGTCGGGGTCATTCCACCGGCTCGGCCAGAGTAGCGGCTCAAAAGGTCCGTATCTATAGATCCGACCGTTGGATCGCGCTCAAATTTTTTCACGAGTTTCCGGAGGCTGTTTTCCATGGAGACGCGTTGAATCGGTACGACACGGCGACAGCGTCCGGTCGGGGCATTCCACCGGCTCGGCCAGAGTAGCGGCTCAAAAGGTCCGTATCTATAGATCCGACCGTTGGATCGCGCTCAAATTTTTTCACGAGTTTCCGGAGGCTGTTTTCCATGGAGACGCGTTGAATCGGTACGACACGGCGACAGCGTCCGGTCGGGGTCATTCCACCGGCTCGGCCAGAGTAGCGGCTCAAAAGGTCCGTATCTATAGATCCGACCGTTGGATCGCGCTCAAATTTTTTCACGAGTTTCCGGAGGCTGTTTTCCATGGAGACGCGTTGAATCGGTACGACACGGCGACAGCTCCGGTCGGGGTTATTCCACCGGCTCGGCCAGAGTAGCGGCTCAAAAGGTCCGTATCTATAGATCCGACCGTTGGATCGCGCTCAAATTTTTTCACGAGTTTCCGGAGGCTGTTTTCCATGGAGACGCGTTGAATCGGTACGACACGGCGACAGCTTCCGGTCGGGGTCATTCCACCGGCTCGGCCAGAGTAGCGGCTCAAAAGGTCCGTATCTATAGATCCGACCGTTGGATCGCGCTCAAATTTTTTCACGAGTTTCCGGAGGCTGTTTTCCATGGAGACGCGTTGAATCGGTACGACACGGCGACAGCGTCCGGTCGGGGTCATTCCACCGTCTCGGCCAGAGTAGCGGCTCAAAAGGTCCGTATCTATAGATCCGACCGTTGGATCGCGCTCAAATTTTTTCACGAGTTTCCAGAGGCTGTTTTCCATGGAGACGCGTTGAATCGGTACGACACGGCGACAGCTTCCGGTCGGGGTTATTCCACCGGCTCGGCCAGAGTAGCGGCTCAAAAGGTCCGTATCTATAGATCCGACCGTTGGATCGCGCTCAAATTTTTTCACGAGTTTCCGGAGGCTGTTTTCCATGGAGACGCGTTGAATCGGTACGACACGGCGACAGCTTCCGGTCGGGGTCATTCCACCGGCTCGGCCAGAGTAGCGGCTCAAAAGGTCCGTATCTATAGATCCGACCGTTGGATCGCGCTCAAATTTTTTCACGAGTTTCCGGAGGCTGTTTTCCATGGAGACGCGTTGAATCGGTACGACACGGCGACAGCGTCCGGTCGGGGTCATTCCACCGGCTCGGCCAGAGTAGCGGCTCAAAAGGTCCGTATCTATAGATCCGACCGTTGGATCGCGCTCAAATTTTTTCACGAGTTTCCGGAGGCTGTTTTCCATGGAGACGCGTTGAATCGGTACGACACGGCGACAGCTTCCGGTCGGGGTCATTCCACCGGCTCGGCCAGAGTAGCGGCTCAAAAGGTCCGTATCTATAGATCCGACCGTTGGATCGCGCTCAAATTTTTTCACGAGTTTCCGGAGGCTGTTTTCCATGGAGACGCGTTGAATCGGTACGACACGGCGACAGCGTCCGGTCGGGGTCATTCCACCGGCTCGGCCAGAGTAGCGGCTCAAAAGGTCCGTATCTATAGATCCGACCGTTGGATCGCGCTCAAATTTTTTCACGAGTTTCCGGAGGCTGTTTTCCATGGAGACGCGTTGAATCGGTACGACACGGCGACAGCGTCCGGTCGGGGCAATTCCACCGGCTCGGCCAGAGTAGCGGCTCAAAAGGTCCGTATCTATAGATCCGACCGTTGGATCGCGCTCAAATTTTTTCACGAGTTTCCGGAGGCTGTTTTCCATGGAGACGCGTTGAATCGGTACGACACGGCGACAGCTTCCGGTCGGGGTCATTCCACCGGCTCGGCCAGAGTAGCGGCTCAAAAGGTCCGTATCTATAGATCCGACCGTTGGATCGCGCTCAAATTTTTTCACGAGTTTCCGGAGGCTGTTTTCCATGGAGACGCGTTGAATCGGTACGACACGGCGACAGCGTCCGGTCGGGGTCATTCCACCGGCTCGGCCAGAGTAGCGGCTCAAAAGGTCCGTATCTATAGATCCGACCGTTGGATCGCGCTCAAATTTTTTCACGAGTTTCCGGAGGCTGTTTTCCATGGAGACGCGTTGAATCGGTACGACACGGCGACAGCGTCCGGTCGGGGTCATTCCACCGTCTCGGCCAGAGTAGCGGCTCAAAAGGTCCGTATCTATAGATCCGACCGTTGGATCGCGCTCAAATTTTTCACGAGTTTCCAGAGGCTGTTTTCCATGGAGACGCGTTGAATCGGTACGACACGGCGACAGCGTCCGGTCGGGGCAATTCCACCGGCTCGGCCAGAGTAGCGGCTCAAAAGGTCCGTATCTATAGATCCGACCGTTGGATCGCGCTCAAATTTTTTCACGAGTTTCCGGAGGCTGTTTTCCATGGAGACGCGTTGAATCGGTACGACACGGCGACAGCTTCCGGTCGGGGTTATTCCACCGGCTCGGCCAGAGTAGCGGCTCAAAAGGTCCGTATCTATAGATCCGACCGTTGGATCGCGCTCAAATTTTTTCACGAGTTTCCGGAGGCTGTTTTCCATGGAGACGCGTTGAATCGGTACGACACGGCGACAGCGTCCGGTCGGGGTCATTCCACCGGCTCGGCCAGAGTAGCGGCTCAAAAGGTCCGTATCTATAGATCCGACCGTTGGATCGCGCTCAAATTTTTTCACGAGTTTCCGGAGGCTGTTTTCCATGGAGACGCGTTGAATCGGTACGACACGGCGACAGCTTCCGGTCGGGGTTATTCCACCGGCTCGGCCAGAGTAGCGGCTCAAAAGGTCCGTATCTATAGATCCGACCGTTGGATCGCGCTCAAATTTTTTCACGAGTTTCCGGAGGCTGTTTTCCATGGAGACGCGTTGAATCGGTACGACACGGCGACAGCGTCCGGTCGGGGTCATTCCACCGGCTCGGCCAGAGTAGCGGCTCAAAAGGTCCGTATCTATAGATCCGACCGTTGGATCGCGCTCAAATTTTTTCACGAGTTTCCAGAGGCTGTTTTCCATGGAGACGCGTTGAATCGGTACGACACGGCGACAGCGTCCGGTCGGGGCAATTCCACCGGCTCGGCCAGAGTAGCGGCTCAAAAGGTCCGTATCTATAGATCCGACCGTTGGATCGCGCTCAAATTTTTTCACGAGTTTCCGGAGGCTGTTTTCCATGGAGACGCGTTGAATCGGTACGACACGGCGACAGCGTCCGGTCGGGGTCATTCCACCGGCTCGGCCAGAGTAGCGGCTCAAAAGGTCCGTATCTATAGATCCGACCGTTGGATCGCGCTCAAATTTTTTCACGAGTTTCCGGAGGCTGTTTTCCATGGAGACGCGTTGAATCGGTACGACACGGCGACAGCGTCCGGTCGGGGCAATTCCACCGGCTCGGCCAGAGTAGCGGCTCAAAAGGTCCGTATCTATAGATCCGACCGTTGGATCGCGCTCAAATTTTTTCACGAGTTTCCGGAGGCTGTTTTCCATGGAGACGCGTTGAATCGGTACGACACGGCGACAGCTTCCGGTCGGGGTTATTCCACCGGCTCGGCCAGAGTAGCGGCTCAAAAGGTCCGTATCTATAGATCCGACCGTTGGATCGCGCTCAAATTTTTTCACGAGTTTCCGGAGGCTGTTTTCCATGGAGACGCGTTGAATCGGTACGACACGGCGACAGCGTCCGGTCGGGGTCATTCCACCGTCTCGGCCAGAGTAGCGGCTCAAAAGGTCCGTATCTATAGATCCGACCGTTGGATCGCGCTCAAATTTTTTCACGAGTTTCCGGAGGCTGTTTTCCATGGAGACGCGTGGAATCGGTACGACACGGCGACAGCGTCCGTTCGGGGCAATTCCACCGGCTCGGCCAGAGTAGCGGCTCAAAAGGTCCGTATCTATAGATCCGACCGTTGGATCGCGCTCAAAGTTTTTCACGAGTTTCGGGAGGCTGTTTTCCATGGAGACGCGTGGAATCGGTACGACACGGCGACAGCTTCCGGTCGGGGCAATTCCACCGGCTCGGCGAGAGTAGCGGCTCAAAAGGTTCGTATCTATAGATCCGACCGTTGGATCGCTCTCAAATTTTTTCACGAGTTTCCGGAGGCTGTTTTCCATGGAGACGCGTTGAATCGGTACGACACGGCGACAGCTTCCGGTCGGGGTTATTCCACCGGCTCGGCCAGAGTAGCGGCTCAAAAGGTCCGTATCTATAGATCCGACCGTTGGATCGCGCTCAAATTTTTTCACGAGTTTCCGGAGGCTGTTTTCCATGGAGACGCGTTGAATCGGTACGACACGGCGACAGCTTCCGGTCGGGGTTATTCCACCGGCTCGGCCAGAGTAGCGGCTCAAAAGGTCCGTATCTATAGATCCGACCGTTGGATCGCGCTCAAATTTTTTCACGAGTTTCCGGAGGCTGTTTTCCATGGAGACGCGTTGAATCGGTACGACACGGCGACAGCGTCCGGTCGGGGTCATTCCACCGGCTCGGCCAGAGTAGCGGCTCAAAAGGTCCGTATCTATAGATCCGACCGTTGGATCGCGCTCAAATTTTTTCACGAGTTTCCGGAGGCTGTTTTCCATGGAGACGCGTTGAATCGGTACGACACGGCGACAGCGTCCGGTCGGGGTCATTCCACCGGCTCGGCCAGAGTAGCGGCTCAAAAGGTCCGTATCTATAGATCCGACCGTTGGATCGCGCTCAAATTTTTTCACGAGTTTCCGGAGGCTGTTTTCCATGGAGACGCGTTGAATCGGTACGACACGGCGACAGCGTCCGGTCGGGGCAATTCCACCGGCTCGGCCAGAGTAGCGGCTCAAAAGGTCCGTATCTATAGATCCGACCGTTGGATCGCGCTCAAATTTTTTCACGAGTTTCCGGAGGCTGTTTTCCATGGAGACGCGTTGAATCGGTACGACACGGCGACAGCGTCCGGTCGGGGTCATTCCACCGGCTCGGCCAGAGTAGCGGCTCAAAAGGTCCGTATCTATAGATCCGACCGTTGGATCGCGCTCAAATTTTTTCACGAGTTTCCGGAGGCTGTTTTCCATGGAGACGCGTTGAATCGGTACGACACGGCGACAGCGTCCGGTCGGGGTCATTCCACCGGCTCGGCCAGAGTAGCGGCTCAAAAGGTCCGTATCTATAGATCCGACCGTTGGATCGCGCTCAAATTTTTTCACGAGTTTCCGGAGGCTGTTTTCCATGGAGACGCGTTGAATCGGTACGACACGGCGACAGCTTCCGGTCGGGGTTATTCCACCGGCTCGGCCAGAGTAGCGGCTCAAAAGGTCCGTATCTATAGATCCGACCGTTGGATCGCGCTCAAATTTTTTCACGAGTTTCCGGAGGCTGTTTTCCATGGAGACGCGTTGAATCGGTACGACACGGCGACAGCGTCCGGTCGGGGTCATTCCACCGGCTCGGCCAGAGTAGCGGCTCAAAAGGTCCGTATCTATAGATCCGACCGTTGGATCGCGCTCAAATTTTTTCACGAGTTTCCAGAGGCTGTTTTCCATGGAGACGCGTTGAATCGGTACGACACGGCGACAGCGTCCGGTCGGGGCAATTCCACCGGCTCGGCCAGAGTAGCGGCTCAAAAGGTCCGTATCTATAGATCCGACCGTTGGATCGCGCTCAAATTTTTTCACGAGTTTCCGGAGGCTGTTTTCCATGGAGACGCGTTGAATCGGTACGACACGGCGACAGCGTCCGGTCGGGGTCATTCCACCGGCTCGGCCAGAGTAGCGGCTCAAAAGGTCCGTATCTATAGATCCGACCGTTGGATCGCGCTCAAATTTTTTCACGAGTTTCCGGAGGCTGTTTTCCATGGAGACGCGTTGAATCGGTACGACACGGCGACAGCGTCCGGTCGGGGTCATTCCACCGGCTCGGCCAGAGTAGCGGCTCAAAAGGTCCGTATCTATAGATCCGACCGTTGGATCGCGCTCAAATTTTTTCACGAGTTTCCGGAGGCTGTTTTCCATGGAGACGCGTTGAATCGGTACGACACGGCGACAGCTTCCGGTCGGGGTCATTCCACCGGCTCGGCCAGAGTAGCGGCTCAAAAGGTCCGTATCTATAGATCCGACCGTTGGATCGCGCTCAAATTTTTTCACGAGTTTCCGGAGGCTGTTTTCCATGGAGACGCGTTGAATCGGTACGACACGGCGACAGCGTCCGGTCGGGTCATTCCACCGGCTCGGCCAGAGTAGCGGCTCAAAAGGTCCGTATCTATAGATCCGACCGTTGGATCGCGCTCAAATTTTTTCACGAGTTTCCAGAGGCTGTTTTCCATGGAGACGCGTTGAATCGGTACGACACGGCGACAGCTTCCGGTCGGGGTTATTCCACCGGCTCGGCCAGAGTAGCGGCTCAAAAGGTCCGTATCTATAGATCCGACCGTTGGATCGCGCTCAAATTTTTTCACGAGTTTCCAGAGGCTGTTTTCCATGGAGACGCGTTGAATCGGTACGACACGGCGACAGCTTCCGGTCGGGGTTATTCCACCGGCTCGGCCAGAGTAGCGGCTCAAAAGGTCCGTATCTATAGATCCGACCGTTGGATCGCGCTCAAATTTTTTCACGAGTTTCCGGAGGCTGTTTTCCATGGAGACGCGTTGAATCGGTACGACACGGCGACAGCGTCCGGTCGGGGTCATTCCACCGGCTCGGCCAGAGTAGCGGCTCAAAAGGTCCGTATCTATAGATCCGACCGTTGGATCGCGCTCAAATTTTTTCACGAGTTTCCGGAGGCTGTTTTCCATGGAAACGCGTTGAATCGGTACGACACGGCGACAGCGTCCGGTCGGGGTCATTCCACCGTCTCGGCCAGAGTAGCGGCTCAAAAGGTCCGTATCTATAGATTCGACCGTTGGATCGCGCTCAAAATTTTTCACGAGTTTCCAGAGGCTGTTTTCCATGGAGACGTGTTGAATCGGTACGACACGGCGACAGCGTCCGGTCGGGGCAATTCCACCGGCTCGGCCAGAGTAGCGGCTCAAAAGGTCCGTATCTATAGATTCGACCGTTGGAGCACGCTAAAATTTTTTCACGAGTTTCCAGAGGCTGTTTTCCATGGAGACGTGTTGAATCGGTACGACACGGCGACAGCTTCCGGTCGGGGTTATTCCACCGGATCGGCCAGAGTAGCTGCTCGAAAGGTCCGTATCTATAGATCCGACCGTTGGATCGCGCTCTTATTTTTTCACGAGTTTCCGGAGGCTGTTTTCCATGGAGACGCGTTGAATCGGTACGACACGGCGACAGCGTCCGGTCGGGGTCATTCCACCGTCTCGGCCAGAGTAGCGGCTCAAAAGGTCCGTATTTATAGATTCGACCGTTGGAGCGCGCTCAAATTTTTTCACGAGTTTCCGGAGGCTGTTTTCCATGGAGACGCGTTGAATCGGTACGACACGGCGACAGCTTCCGGTCGGGGTCATTCCACCGGCTCGGCCAGAGTAGCGGCTCAAAAGGTCCGTATCTATAGATCCGACCGTTGGATCGCGCTCAAATTTTTTCACGAGTTTCCGGAGGCTGTTTTCCATGGAGACGCGTTGAATCGGTACGACACGGCGACAGCGTCCGGTCGGGGCAATTCCACCGGCTCGGCCAGAGTAGCTGCTCAAAAGGTCCGTATCTATAGATCCGACCGTTGGAGCGCGCTCTAATTTTTTCACGAGTTTACAGAGGCTGTTTTCCATGGAAACGCGTTGAATCGGTACGACACGACGACAGCGTCCGGTCGGGGCAATTCCACCGGCTCGGCCAGAGTAGCGGCTCAAAAGGTCCGTATCTATAGATCCGACCGTTGGATCGCGCTCTAATTTTTTCACGAGTTTCCGCAGGCTGTTTTCCATGGAGACGCGTTGAATCGGTACGACACGGCGACAGCGTCCGGTCGGGGTCATTCCACCGTCTCGGCCAGAGTAGCGGCTCAAAACGTCCGTATCTATAGATTCGACCGTTGGATCGCGCTCAAATTTTTTCACGAGTTTCCGGAGGCTGTTTTCCATGGAGACGCGTTGAATCGGTACGACACGGCGACAGCGTCCGGTCGGGGCAATTCCACCGGCTCGGCCAGAGTAGCGGCTCAAAAGGTCCGTATCTATAGATCCGACCGTTGGATCGCGCTCAAATTTTTTCACGAGTTTCCAGAGGCTGTTTTCCATGGAGACGCGTTGAATCGGTACGACACGGCGACAGCTTCCGGTCGGTGTCCTTCCACCGGATCGGCCAGAGTAGCGGCTCAAAAGGTCCGTATCTATAGATCCGACAGTTGGATCGCGCTCAAATTTTTTCACGAGTGTCCGGAGGCTGTTTCTCATGGAGACGTGTTGAATCGGTACGACACGGCGACAGCGTCCGGTCGGGGTCATTCCACCGTCTCGGCCAGAGTAGCGGCTCAAAAGGTCCGTATCTATAGATCCGACCGTTGGAGCGCGCTCAAAATTTTTCACGAGTTTCCAGAGGCTGTTTTCCATGGAGACGCGTTGAATCGGTACGACACCGCTACAGCGTCCGGTCGGGGCAATTCCACCGGCTCGGCCAGAGTAGCGGCTCAAAAGGTCCGTATCTATAGATCCGACCGTTGGATCGCGCTCAAATTTTTTCACGCGTTTCCGGAGGCTGATTTCCATGGAGACGCGTTGAATCGGTACGACACGGCGACAGCGTCCGGTCGGGGCAATTCCACCGGTCGGCTAGAGTAGCGGCTCAAAAGGTCCGTATCTATAGATCCGACCGTTGGATCGCGCTCAAATTTTTTCACGAGTTTCCGGAGGCTGTTTTCCATGGAGACGCGTTGAATCGGTACGACACGGCGACAGCTTCCGGTCGGGGTTATTCCACCGGCTCGGCAAGAGTAGCGGCTCAAAAGGTCCGTATCTATAGATCCGACCGTTGGATCGCGCTCAAATTTTTTCACGAGTTTCCAGAGGCTGTTTTCCATGGAGACGCGTTGAATCGGTACGACACGGCGACAGCTTCCGGTCGGGGTTATTCCACCGGCTCGGCCAGAGTAGCGGCTCAAAAGGTCCGTATCTATAGATCCGACCGTTGGATCGCGCTCAAATTTTTTCACGAGTTTCCGGAGGCTGTTTTCCATGGAGACGCGTTGAATCGGTACGACACGGCGACAGCGTCCGGTCGGGGTCATTCCACCGGCTCGGCCAGAGTAGCGGCTCAAAAGGTCCGTATCTATAGATCCGACCGTTGGATCGCGCTCAAATTTTTTCACGAGTTTCCGGAGGCTGTTTTCCATGGAGACGCGTTGAATCGGTACGACACGGCGACAGCTTCCGGTCGGGGTTATTCCACCGGCTCGGCCAGAGTAGCGGCTCAAAAGGTCCGTATCTATAGATCCGACCGTTGGATCGCGCTCAAATTTTTTCACGAGTTTCCGGAGGCTGTTTTCCATGGAGACGCGTTGAATCGGTACGACACGGCGACAGCTTCCGGTCGGGGTTATTCCACCGGCTCGGCAAGAGTAGCGGCTCAAAAGGTCCGTATCTATAGATCCGACCGTTGGATCGCGCTCAAATTTTTTCACGAGTTTCCGGAGGCTGTTTTCCATGGAGACGCGTTGAATCGGTACGACACGGCGACAGCGTCCGGTCGGGGTCATTCCACCGTCTCGGCCAGAGTAGCGGCTCAAAAGGTCCGTATCTATAGATCCGACCGTTGGATCGCGCTCAAATTTTTTCACGAGTTTCCAGAGGCTGTTTTCCATGGAACGCGTTGAATCGGTACGACACGGCGACAGCTTCCGGTCGGGGTCATTCCACCGGCTCGGCCAGAGTAGCGGCTCAAAAGGTCCGTATCTATAGATCCGACCGTTGGATCGCGCTCAAATTTTTTCACGAGTTTCCGGAGGCTGTTTTCCATGGAGACGCGTTGAATCGGTACGACACGGCGACAGCGTCCGGTCGGGGTCATTCCACCGTCTCGGCCAGAGTAGCGGCTCAAAAGGTCCGTATCTATAGATCCGACCGTTGGATCGCGCTCAAATTTTTTCACGAGTTTCCAGAGGCTGTTTTCCATGGAGACGCGTTGAATCGGTACGACACGGCGACAGCTTCCGGTCGGGGTTATTCCACCGGCTCGGCCAGAGTAGCGGCTCAAAAGGTCCGTATCTATAGATCCGACCGTTGGATCGCGCTCAAATTTTTTCACGAGTTTCCGGAGGCTGTTTTCCATGGAGACGCGTTGAATCGGTACGACACGGCGACAGCTTCCGGTCGGGGTATTCCACCGGCTCGGCCAGAGTAGCGGCTCAAAAGGTCCGTATCTATAGATCCGACCGTTGGATCGCGCTCAAATTTTTTCACGAGTTTCCGGAGGCTGTTTTCCATGGAGACGCGTTGAATCGGTACGACACGGCGACAGCGTCCGGTCGGGGTCATTCCACCGGCTCGGCCAGAGTAGCGGCTCAAAAGGTCCGTATCTATAGATCCGACCGTTGGATCGCGCTCAAATTTTTTCACGAGTTTCCGGAGGCTGTTTTCCATGGAGACGCGTTGAATCGGTACGACACGGCGACAGCGTCCGGTCGGGGTCATTCCACCGGCTCGGCCAGAGTAGCGGCTCAAAAGGTCCGTATCTATAGATCCGACCGTTGGATCGCGCTCAAATTTTTTCACGAGTTTCCGGAGGCTGTTTTCCATGGAGACGCGTTGAATCGGTACGACACGGCGACAGCGTCCGGTCGGGGTATTCCACCGGCTCGGCCAGAGTAGCGGCTCAAAAGGTCCGTATCTATAGATCCGACCGTTGGATCGCGCTCAAATTTTTTCACGAGTTTCCGGAGGCTGTTTTCCATGGAGACGCGTTGAATCGGTACGACACGGCGACAGCTTCCGGTCGGGGTATTCCACCGGCTCGGCCAGAGTAGCGGCTCAAAAGGTCCGTATCTATAGATCCGACCGTTGGATCGCGCTCAAATTTTTTCACGAGTTTCCGGAGGCTGTTTTCCATGGAGACGCGTTGAATCGGTACGACACGGCGACAGCGTCCGGTCGGGGCAATTCCACCGGCTCGGCCAGAGTAGCGGCTCAAAAGGTCCGTATCTATAGATCCGACCGTTGGATCGCGCTCAAATTTTTTCACGAGTTTCCAGAGGCTGTTTTCCATGGAGACGCGTTGAATCGGTACGACACGGCGACAGCTTCCGGTCGGGGTTATTCCACCGGCTCGGCAGAGTAGCGGCTCAAAAGGTCCGTATCTATAGATCCGACCGTTGGATCGCGCTCAAATTTTTTCACGAGTTTCCGGAGGCTGTTTTCCATGGAGACGCGTTGAATCGGTACGACACGGCGACAGCTTCCGGTCGGGGTTATTCCACCGGCTCGGCAAGAGTAGCGGCTCAAAAGGTCCGTATCTATAGATCCGACCGTTGGATCGCGCTCAAATTTTTTCACGAGTTTCCGGAGGCTGTTTTCCATGGAGACGCGTTGAATCGGTACGACACGGCGACAGCGTCCGGTCGGGGTCATTCCACCGGCTCGGCCAGAGTAGCGGCTCAAAAGGTCCGTATCTATAGATCCGACCGTTGGATCGCGCTCAAATTTTTTCACGAGTTTCCGGAGGCTGTTTTCCATGGAGACGCGTTGAATCGGTACGACACGGCGACAGCGTCCGGTCGGGGTCATTCCACCGGCTCGGCCAGAGTAGCGGCTCAAAAGGTCCGTATCTATAGATCCGACCGTTGGATCGCGCTCAAATTTTTTCACGAGTTTCCGGAGGCTGTTTTCCATGGAGACGCGTTGAATCGGTACGACACGGCGACAGCTTCCGGTCGGGGTTATTCCACCGGCTCGGCCAGAGTAGCGGCTCAAAAGGTCCGTATCTATAGATCCGACCGTTGGATCGCGCTCAAATTTTTTCACGAGTTTCCAGAGGCTGTTTTCCATGGAGACGCGTTGAATCGGTACGACACGGCGACAGCGTCCGGTCGGGGCAATTCCACCGGCTCGGCCAGAGTAGCGGCTCAAAAGGTCCGTATCTATAGATCCGACCGTTGGATCGCGCTCAAATTTTTTCACGAGTTTCCGGAGGCTGTTTTCCATGGAGACGCGTTGAATCGGTACGACACGGCGACAGCGTCCGGTCGGGGCATTCCACCGGCTCGGCCAGAGTAGCGGCTCAAAAGGTCCGTATCTATAGATCCGACCGTTGGATCGCGCTCAAATTTTTTCACGAGTTTCCAGAGGCTGTTTTCCATGGAGACGCGTTGAATCGGTACGACACGGCGACAGCGTCCGGTCGGGGCAATTCCACCGGCTCGGCCAGAGTAGCGGCTCAAAAGGTCCGTATCTATAGATCCGACCGTTGGATCGCGCTCAAATTTTTTCACGAGTTTCCGGAGGCTGTTTTCCATGGAGACGCGTTGAATCGGTACGACACGGCGACAGCTTCCGGTCGGGGTTATTCCACCGGCTCGGCCAGAGTAGCGGCTCAAAAGGTCCGTATCTATAGATCCGACCGTTGGATCGCGCTCAAATTTTTTCACGAGTTTCCGGAGGCTGTTTTCCATGGAGACGCGTTGAATCGGTACGACACGGCGACAGCTTCCGGTCGGGTTATTCCACCGGCTCGGCCAGAGTAGCGGCTCAAAAGGTCCGTATCTATAGATCCGACCGTTGGATCGCGCTCAAATTTTTTCACGAGTTTCCGGAGGCTGTTTTCCATGGAGACGCGTTGAATCGGTACGACACGGCGACAGCTTCCGGTCGGGGTTATTCCACCGGCTCGGGCAGAGTAGCGGCTCAAAAGGTCCGTATCTATAGATCCGACCGTTGGATCGCGCTCAAATTTTTTCACGAGTTTCCGGAGGCTGTTTTCCATGGAGACGCGTTGAATCGGTACGACACGGCGACAGCTTCCGGTCGGGGTATTCCACCGGCTCGGCCAGAGTAGCGGCTCAAAAGGTCCGTATCTATAGATCCGACCGTTGGATCGCGCTCAAATTTTTTCACGAGTTTCCGGAGGCTGTTTTCCATGGAGACGCGTTGAATCGGTACGACACGGCGACAGCGTCCGGTCGGGGTCATTCCACCGGCTCGGCCAGAGTAGCGGCTCAAAAGGTCCGTATCTATAGATCCGACCGTTGGATCGCGCTCAAATTTTTTCACGAGTTTCCGGAGGCTGTTTTCCATGGAGACGCGTTGAATCGGTACGACACGGCGACAGCGTCCGGTCGGGGCAATTCCACCGGCTCGGCCAGAGTAGCGGCTCAAAAGGTCCGTATCTATAGATCCGACCGTTGGATCGCGCTCAAATTTTTTCACGAGTTTCCGGAGGCTGTTTTCCATGGAGACGCGTTGAATCGGTACGACACGGCGACAGCGTCCGGTCGGGGCATTCCACCGGCTCGGCCAGAGTAGCGGCTCAAAAGGTCCGTATCTATAGATCCGACCGTTGGATCGCGCTCAAATTTTTTCACGAGTTTCCAGAGGCTGTTTTCCATGGAGACGCGTTGAATCGGTACGACACGGCGACAGCGTCCGGTCGGGGCATTCCACCGGCTCGGCCAGAGTAGCGGCTCAAAAGGTCCGTATCTATAGATTCGACCGTTGGATCGCGCTCAAATTTTTTCACGAGTTTCCAGAGGCTGTTTTTTCATGGAGACGCGTTGAATCGGTACGACACGGCGACAGCTTCCGGTCGGGGTTATTCCACCGGCTCGGCAAGAGTAGCGGCTCAAAAGGTCCGTATCTATAGATTCGACCGTTGGATCGCGCTCAAATTTTTTCACGAGTTTCCAGAGGCTGTTTTCCATGGAGACGCGTTGAATCGATACGACACGGCGACAGCTTCCGGTCGGGGTTATTCCACCGGCTCGGCCAGAGTAGCTGCTCGAAAGGTCCGTATCTATAGATCCGACCGTTGGATTTTTCAGGAGTTTCCGGAGGCTTTTTTCCATGGAAACGCGTTGAATCGGTACGACACGGCGACAGCTTCCGGTCGGGGTTATTCCACTGGCTCGGCAAGAGTAGCGGCTCAAAAGGTCCGTATCTATAGATCCGACCGTTGGATCGCGCTCAAATTTTTTCACGAGTTTCCGGAGGCTGTTTTCCATGGAGACGCGTTGAATCGGTACGACACCGCTACAACGTCCGGTCGGGGTCATTCCACCGTCTCGGCCAGAGTAGCGGCTCAAAAGGTCCGTATCTATAGATCCGACCGTTGGATCGCGCTCAAATTTTTTCACGAGTTTCCGGAGGCTGTTTTCCATGGAGACGCGTTGAATCGGTACGACACGGCGACAGCTTCCGGTCGGGGTCATTCCACCGGCTCGGCCAGAGTAGCGGCTCAAAAGGTCCGTATCTATAGATCCGACCGTTGGATCGCGCTCAAATTTTTTCACGAGTTTCCGGAGGCTGTTTTCCATGGAGACGCGTTGAATCGGTACGACACGGCGACAGCGTCCGGTCGGGGTCATTCCACCGGCTCGGCCAGAGTAGCGGCTCAAAAGGTCCGTATCTATAGATCCGACCGTTGGATCGCGCTCAAATTTTTTCACGAGTTTCCAGAGGCTGTTTTCCATGGAGACGCGTTGAATCGGTACGACACGGCGACAGCTTCCGGTCGGGGTTATTCCACCGGCTCGGCAAGAGTAGCGGCTCAAAAGGTCCGTATCTATAGATTCGACCGTTGGATCGCGCTCAAATTTTTTCACGAGTTTCCAGAGGCTGTTTTCCATGGAGACGCGTTGAATCGGTACGACACGCGACAGCTTCCGGTCGGGGTTATTCCACCGGCTCGGCCAGAGTAGCGGCTCAAAAGGTCCGTATCTATAGATCCGACCGTTGGATCGCGCTCAAATTTTTTCACGAGTTTCCGGAGGCTGTTTTCCATGGAGACGCGTTGAATCGGTACGACACGGCGACAGCGTCCGGTCGGGGTCATTCCACCGTCTCGGCCAGAGTAGCGGCTCAAAAGGTCCGTATCTATAGATCCGACCGTTGGATCGCGCTCAAATTTTTTCACGAGTTTCCAGAGGCTGTTTTCCATGGAGACGCGTTGAATCGGTACGACACGGCGACAGCGTCCGGTCGGGGCAATTCCACCGGCTCGGCCAGAGTAGCGGCTCAAAAGGTCCGTATCTATAGATCCGACCGTTGGATCGCGCTCAAATTTTTTCACGAGTTTCCGGAGGCTGTTTTCCATGGAGACGCGTTGAATCGGTACGACACGGCGACAGCTTCCGGTCGGGGTCATTCCACCGGCTCGGCCAGAGTAGCGGCTCAAAAGGTCCGTATCTATAGATCCGACCGTTGGATCGCGCTCAAATTTTTTCACGAGTTTCCAGAGGCTGTTTTCCATGGAGACGCGTTGAATCGGTACGACACGGCGACAGCGTCCGGTCGGGGCAATTCCACCGGCTCGGCCAGAGTAGCGGCTCAAAAGGTCCGTATCTATAGATCCGACCGTTGGATCGCGCTCAAATTTTTTCACGAGTTTCCGGAGGCTGTTTTCCATGGAGACGCGTTGAATCGGTACGACACGGCGACAGCTTCCGGTCGGGGTTATTCCACCGGCTCGGCAAGAGTAGCGGCTCAAAAGGTCCGTATCTATAGATCCGACCGTTGGATCGCGCTCAAATTTTTTCACGAGTTTCCGGAGGCTGTTTTCCATGGAGACGCGTTGAATCGGTACGACACGGCGACAGCTCCGGTCGGGGTATTCCACCGGCTCGGCAAGAGTAGCGGCTCAAAAGGTCCGTATCTATAGATCCGACCGTTGGATCGCGCTCAAATTTTTTCACGAGTTTCCGGAGGCTGTTTTCCATGGAGACGCGTTGAATCGGTACGACACGGCGACAGCGTCCGGTCGGGGCATTCCACCGGCTCGGCCAGAGTAGCGGCTCAAAAGGTCCGTATCTATAGATCCGACCGTTGGATCGCGCTCAAATTTTTTCACGAGTTTCCGGAGGCTGTTTTCCATGGAGACGCGTTGAATCGGTACGACACGGCGACAGCTTCCGGTCGGGGTTATTCCACCGGCTCGGCAGAGTAGCGGCTCAAAAGGTCCGTATCTATAGATCCGACCGTTGGATCGCGCTCAAATTTTTTCACGAGTTTCCAGAGGCTGTTTTCCATGGAGACGCGTTGAATCGGTACGACACGGCGACAGCTTCCGGTCGGGGTTATTCCACCGGCTCGGCCAGAGTAGCGGCTCAAAAGGTCCGTATCTATAGATCCGACCGTTGGATCGCGCTCAAATTTTTTCACGAGTTTCCGGAGGCTGTTTTCCATGGAGACGCGTTGAATCGGTACGACACGGCGACAGCTTCCGGTCGGGGTTATTCCACCGGCTCGGCCAGAGTAGCGGCTCAAAAGGTCCGTATCTATAGATCCGACCGTTGGATCGCGCTCAAATTTTTTCACGAGTTTCCGGAGGCTGTTTTCCATGGAGACGCGTTGAATCGGTACGACACGGCGACAGCGTCCGGTCGGGGTCATTCCACCGTCTCGGCCAGAGTAGCGGCTCAAAAGGTCCGTATCTATAGATCCGACCGTTGGATCGCGCTCAAATTTTTTCACGAGTTTCCAGAGGCTGTTTTCCATGGAGACGCGTTGAATCGGTACGACACGGCGACAGCTTCCGGTCGGGGTTATTCCACCGGCTCGGCCAGAGTAGCGGCTCAAAAGGTCCGTATCTATAGATCCGACCGTTGGATCGCGCTCAAATTTTTTCACGAGTTTCCGGAGGCTGTTTTCCATGGAGACGCGTTGAATCGGTACGACACGGCGACAGCTTCCGGTCGGGGTATTCCACCGGCTCGGCCAGAGTAGCGGCTCAAAAGGTCCGTATCTATAGATCCGACCGTTGGATCGCGCTCAAATTTTTTCACGAGTTTCCGGAGGCTGTTTTCCATGGAGACGCGTTGAATCGGTACGACACGGCGACAGCGTCCGGTCGGGGTCATTCCACCGGCTCGGCCAGAGTAGCGGCTCAAAAGGTCCGTATCTATAGATCCGACCGTTGGATCGCGCTCAAATTTTTTCACGAGTTTCCGGAGGCTGTTTTCCATGGAGACGCGTTGAATCGGTACGACACGGCGACAGCGTCCGGTCGGGGCAATTCCACCGGCTCGGCCAGAGTAGCGGCTCAAAAGGTCCGTATCTATAGATCCGACCGTTGGATCGCGCTCAAATTTTTTCACGAGTTTCCGGAGGCTGTTTTCCATGGAGACGCGTTGAATCGGTACGACACGGCGACAGCGTCCGGTCGGGGTCATTCCACCGGCTCGGCCAGAGTAGCGGCTCAAAAGGTCCGTATCTATAGATCCGACCGTTGGATCGCGCTCAAATTTTTTCACGAGTTTCCAGAGGCTGTTTTCCATGGAGACGCGTTGAATCGGTACGACACGGCGACAGCTTCCGGTCGGGGTTATTCCACCGGCTCGGCCAGAGTAGCGGCTCAAAAGGTCCGTATCTATAGATCCGACCGTTGGATCGCGCTCAAATTTTTTCACGAGTTTCCGGAGGCTGTTTTCCATGGAGACGCGTTGAATCGGTACGACACGGCGACAGCTTCCGGTCGGGGTTATTCCACCGGCTCGGCAGAGTAGCGGCTCAAAAGGTCCGTATCTATAGATCCGACCGTTGGATCGCGCTCAAATTTTTTCACGAGTTTCCGGAGGCTGTTTTCCATGGAGACGCGTTGAATCGGTACGACACGGCGACAGCGTCCGGTCGGGGTCATTCCACCGGCTCGGCCAGAGTAGCGGCTCAAAAGGTCCGTATCTATAGATCCGACCGTTGGATCGCGCTCAAATTTTTTCACGAGTTTCCAGAGGCTGTTTTCCATGGAGACGCGTTGAATCGGTACGACACGGCGACAGCGTCCGGTCGGGGCATTCCACCGGCTCGGCCAGAGTAGCGGCTCAAAAGGTCCGTATCTATAGATCCGACCGTTGGATCGCGCTCAAATTTTTTCACGAGTTTCCAGAGGCTGTTTTCCATGGAGACGCGTTGAATCGGTACGACACGGCGACAGCGTCCGGTCGGGGTTATTCCACCGGCTCGGCAGAGTAGCGGCTCAAAAGGTCCGTATCTATAGATCCGACCGTTGGATCGCGCTCAAATTTTTTCACGAGTTTCCGGAGGCTGTTTTCCATGGAGACGCGTTGAATCGGTACGACACGGCGACAGCTTCCGGTCGGGGTTATTCCACCGGCTCGGCCAGAGTAGCGGCTCAAAAGGTCCGTATCTATAGATCCGACCGTTGGATCGCGCTCAAATTTTTTCACGAGTTTCCAGAGGCTGTTTTCCATGGAGACGCGTTGAATCGGTACGACACGGCGACAGCGTCCGGTCGGGGTATTCCACCGGCTCGGCCAGAGTAGCGGCTCAAAAGGTCCGTATCTATAGATCCGACCGTTGGATCGCGCTCAAATTTTTTCACGAGTTTCCGGAGGCTGTTTTCCATGGAGACGCGTTGAATCGGTACGACACGGCGACAGCTTCCGGTCGGGGTCATTCCACCGGCTCGGCCAGAGTAGCGGCTCAAAAGGTCCGTATCTATAGATCCGACCGTTGGATCGCGCTCAAATTTTTTCACGAGTTTCCGGAGGCTGTTTTCCATGGAGACGCGTTGAATCGGTACGACACGGCGACAGCGTCCGGTCGGGGCAATTCCACCGGCTCGGCCAGAGTAGCGGCTCAAAAGGTCCGTATCTATAGATCCGACCGTTGGATCGCGCTCAAATTTTTTCACGAGTTTCCGGAGGCTGTTTTCCATGGAGACGCGTTGAATCGGTACGACACGGCGACAGCTTCCGGTCGGGGTTATTCCACCGGCTCGGCCAGAGTAGCGGCTCAAAAGGTCCGTATCTATAGATCCGACCGTTGGATCGCGCTCAAATTTTTTCACGAGTTTCCAGAGGCTGTTTTCCATGGAGACGCGTTGAATCGGTACGACACGGCGACAGCGTCCGGTCGGGGTCATTCCACCGGCTCGGCCAGAGTAGCGGCTCAAAAGGTCCGTATCTATAGATCCGACCGTTGGATCGCGCTCAAATTTTTTCACGAGTTTCCGGAGGCTGTTTTCCATGGAGACGCGTTGAATCGGTACGACACGGCGACAGCTTCCGGTCGGGGTTATTCCACCGGCTCGGCAGAGTAGCGGCTCAAAAGGTCCGTATCTATAGATCCGACCGTTGGAGCGCGCTCAAATTTTTTCACGAGTTTCCGGAGGCTGTTTTCCATGGAGACGCGTTGAATCGGTACGACACGGCGACAGCGTCCGGTCGGGGGTATTCCACCGGCTCGGCAGAGTAGCGGCTCAAAAGGTCCGTATCTATAGATCCGACCGTTGGATCGCGCTCAAATTTTTTCACGAGTTTCCGGAGGCTGTTTTCCATGGAGACGCGTTGAATCGGTACGACACGGCGACAGCTTCGGTCGGGTCATTCCACCGGTCGGCCAGAGTAGCGGCTCAAAAGGTCCGTATCTATAGATCCGACCGTTGGATCGCGCTCAAATTTTTTCACGAGTTTCCGGAGGCTGTTTTCCATGGAGACGCGTTGAATCGGTACGACACGGCGACAGCGTCCGGTCGGGCAATTCCACCGGCTCGGCCAGAGTAGCGGCTCAAAAGGTCCGTATCTATAGATCCGACCGTTGGATCGCGCTCAAATTTTTTCACGAGTTTCCGGAGGCTGTTTTCCATGGAGACGCGTTGAATCGGTACGACACGGCGACAGCGTCGGTCGGGGTTATTCCACCGGCTCGGCCAGAGTAGCGGCTCAAAAGGTCCGTATCTATAGATCCGACGTTGGAGCGCGCTCAAATTTTTTCACGAGTTTCCAGAGGCTGTTTTCCATGGAGACGCGTTGAATCGGTACG
>CM055351.1:34017798-34045161 GCA_029228515.1 Populus alba x Populus x berolinensis | reverse complement strand
GGAGTCAAAGCGTTTCGCCGTTTTGCGGAAGAAGTCTGATGTAGAACAAGTAGCAGAAGCATACATGCTCAAGAGGGATCACCCGAAATTCAAAGGCAACTGAATTTCGGCAACCGGGCATCGAAGTCGGAATGCCGCGAAACTCACCGAGTCAAAGCGTTTCGCCGTTTGCGGAAGAAGTCTGATGTAGAACAAGTAGCAGAAGCATACATGCTCAAGAGGGATCACCCGAAATTCAAAGGCAACTGAATTTCGGCAACCGGGATCGATCGAAGTCGGAATGCCGCGAAACTCACCGAGTCAAAGCGTTTCGCCGTTTGCGGAAGAAAGTCTGATGTAGAACAAGTAGCAGAAGCATACATGCTCAAGAGGGATCACCGAAATTCAAAGGCAACTGAATTTCGGCAACCGGGCATCGAAGTCGGAATGCCGCGAAACTCACCGAGTCAAAGCGTTTCGCCGTTTGCGGAAGAAAGTCTGATGTAGAACAAGTAGCAGAAGCATACATGCTCAAGAGGGATCACCCGAAATTCAAAGGCAACTGAATTTCGGCAACGGGGCATCGAAGTCGGAATGCCGCGAAACTCACCGAGTCAAAGCGTTTCGCCGTTTGCGGAAGAAGTCTGATGTAGAACAAGTAGCAGAAGCATACATGCTCAAGAGGGATCACCCGAAATTCAAAGGCAACTGAATTTCGGCAACCGGGGCATCGAAGTCGGAATGCCGCGAAACTCACCGAGTCAAAGCGTTTCGCCGTTTGCGGAAGAAGTCTGATGTAGAACAAGTAGCAGAAGCATACATGCTCAAGAGGGATCACCCGAAATTCAAAGGCAACTGAATTTCGGCAACGGGGCATCGAAGTCGGAATGCCGCGAAACTCACCGAGTCAAAGCGTTTCGCCGTTTGCGGAAGAAGTCTGATGTAGAACAAGTAGCAGAAGCATACATGCTCAAGAGGGATCACCCGAAATTCAAAGGCAACTGAATTTCGGCAACCGGGGCATCGAAGTCGGAATGCCGCGAAACTCACCGAGTCAAAGCGTTTCGCCGTTTGCGGAAGAAAGTCTGATGTAGAACAAGTAGCAGAAGCATACATGCTCAAGAGGGATCACCCGAAATTCAAAGGCAACTGAATTTCGGCAACCGGGGCATCGAAGTCGGAATGCCGCGAAACTCACCGAGTCAAAGCGTTTCGCCGTTTGCGGAAGAAGTCTGATGTAGAACAAGTAGCAGAAGCATACATGCTCAAGAGGGATCACCCGAAATTCAAAGGCAACTGAATTTCGGCAACCGGGGCATCGAAGTCGGAATGCCGCGAAACTCACCGAGTCAAAGCGTTTCGCCGTTTGCGGAAGAAGTTGATGTAGAACAAGTAGCAGAAGCATACATGCTCAAGAGGGATCACCCGAAATTCAAAGGCAACTGAATTTCGGCAAACGGGGCATCGAAGTCGGAATGCCGCGAAACTCACCGAGTCAAAGCGTTTCGCCGTTTGCGGAAGAAAGTCTGATGTAGAACAAGTAGCAGAAGCATACATGCTCAAGAGGGATCACCCGAAATTCAAAGGCAACTGAATTTCGGCAACCGGGGCATCGAAGTCGGAATGCCGCGAAACTCACCGAGTCAAAGCGTTTCGCCGTTTGCGGAAGAAGTCTGATGTAGAACAAGTAGCAGAAGCATACATGCTCAAGAGGGATCACCCGAAATTCAAAGGCAACTGAATTTCGGCAACCGGGGCATCGAAGTCGGAATGCCGCGAAACTCACCGAGTCAAAGCGTTTCGCCGTTTGCGGAAGAAGTCTGATGTAGAACAAGTAGCAGAAGCATACATGCTCAAGAGGGATCACCCGAAATTCAAAGGCAACTGAATTTCGGCAACCGGGGCATCGAAGTCGGAATGCCGCGAAACTCACCGAGTCAAAGCGTTTCGCCGTTTGCGGAAGAAGTCTGATGTAGAACAAGTAGCAGAAGCATACATGCTCAAGAGGGATCACCCGAAATTCAAAGGCAACTGAATTTCGGCAACCGGGGCATCGAAGTCGGAATGCCGCGAAACTCACCGAGTCAAAGCGTTTCGCCGTTTGCGGAAGAAGTCTGATGTAGAACAAGTAGCAGAAGCATACATGCTCAAGAGGGATCACCCGAAATTCAAAGGCAACTGAATTTCGGCAACCGGGGCATCGAAGTCGGAATGCCGCGAAACTCACCGAGTCAAAGCGTTTCGCCGTTTGCGGAAGAAGTCTGATGTAGAACAAGTAGCAGAAGCATACATGCTCAAGAGGGATCACCCGAAATTCAAAGGCAACTGAATTTCGGCAACCGGGGCATCGAAGTCGGAATGCCGCGAAACTCACCGAGTCAAAGCGTTTCGCCGTTTGCGGAAGAAGTCTGATGTAGAACAAGTAGCAGAAGCATACATGCTCAAGAGGGATCACCCGAAATTCAAAGGCAACTGAATTTCGGCAACCGGGGCATCGAAGTCGGAATGCCGCGAAACTCACCGAGTCAAAGCGTTTCGCCGTTTGCGGAAGAAGTCTGATGTAGAACAAGTAGCAGAAGCATACATGCTCAAGAGGGATCACCCGAAATTCAAAGGCAACTGAATTTCGGCAACCGGGGCATCGAAGTCGGAATGCCGCGAAACTCACCGAGTCAAAGCGTTTCGCCGTTTGCGGAAGAAGTCTGATGTAGAACAAGTAGCAGAAGCATACATGCTCAAGAGGGATCACCCGAAATTCAAAGGCAACTGAATTTCGGCAACCGGGGCATCGAAGTCGGAATGCCGCGAAACTCACCGAGTCAAAGCGTTTCGCCGTTTGCGGAAGAAGTCTGATGTAGAACAAGTAGCAGAAGCATACATGCTCAAGAGGGATCACCCGAAATTCAAAGGCAACTGAATTTCGGCAACCGGGGCATCGAAGTCGGAATGCCGCGAAACTCACCGAGTCAAAGCGTTTCGCCGTTTGCGGAAGAAAGTCTGATGTAGAACAAGTAGCAGAAGCATACATGCTCAAGAGGGATCACCCGAAATTCAAAGGCAACTGAATTTCGGCAACCGGGGCATCGAAGTCGGAATGCCGCGAAACTCACCGAGTCAAAGCGTTTCGCCGTTTGCGGAAGAAGTCTGATGTAGAACAAGTAGCAGAAGCATACATGCTCAAGAGGGATCACCCGAAATTCAAAGGCAACTGAATTTCGGCAACCGGGGCATCGAAGTCGGAATGCCGCGAAACTCACCGAGTCAAAGCGTTTCGCCGTTTGCGGAAGAAGTCTGATGTAGAACAAGTAGCAGAAGCATACATGCTCAAGAGGGATCACCCGAAATTCAAAGGCAACTGAATTTCGGCAACCGGGGCATCGAAGTCGGAATGCCGCGAAACTCACCGAGTCAAAGCGTTTCGCCGTTTGCGGAAGAAGTCTGATGTAGAACAAGTAGCAGAAGCATACATGCTCAAGAGGGATCACCCGAAATTCAAAGGCAACTGAATTTCGGCAACCGGGGCATCGAAGTCGGAATGCCGCGAAACTCACCGAGTCAAAGCGTTTCGCCGTTTGCGGAAGAAGTCTGATGTAGAACAAGTAGCAGAAGCATACATGCTCAAGAGGGATCACCCGAAATTCAAAGGCAACTGAATTTCGGCAACCGGGGCATCGAAGTCGGAATGCCGCGAAACTCACCGAGTCAAAGCGTTTCGCCGTTTGCGGAAGAAGTCTGATGTAGAACAAGTAGCAGAAGCATACATGCTCAAGAGGGATCACCCGAAATTCAAAGGCAACTGAATTTCGGCAACCGGGGCATCGAAGTCGGAATGCCGCGAAACTCACCGAGTCAAAGCGTTTCGCCGTTTGCGGAAGAAGTCTGATGTAGAACAAGTAGCAGAAGCATACATGCTCAAGAGGGATCACCCGAAATTCAAAGGCAACTGAATTTCGGCAACCGGGGCATCGAAGTCGGAATGCCGCGAAACTCACCGAGTCAAAGCGTTTCGCCGTTTGCGGAAGAAGTCTGATGTAGAACAAGTAGCAGAAGCATACATGCTCAAGAGGGATCACCCGAAATTCAAAGGCAACTGAATTTCGGCAACCGGGGCATCGAAGTCGGAATGCCGCGAAACTCACCGAGTCAAAGCGTTTCGCCGTTTGCGGAAGAAGTCTGATGTAGAACAAGTAGCAGAAGCATACATGCTCAAGAGGGATCACCCGAAATTCAAAGGCAACTGAATTTCGGCAACCGGGGCATCGAAGTCGGAATGCCGCGAAACTCACCGAGTCAAAGCGTTTCGCCGTTTGCGGAAGAAGTCTGATGTAGAACAAGTAGCAGAAGCATACATGCTCAAGAGGGATCACCCGAAATTCAAAGGCAACTGAATTTCGGCAACCGGGGCATCGAAGTCGGAATGCCGCGAAACTCACCGAGTCAAAGCGTTTCGCCGTTTGCGGAAGAAGTCTGATGTAGAACAAGTAGCAGAAGCATACATGCTCAAGAGGGATCACCCGAAATTCAAAGGCAACTGAATTTCGGCAACCGGGGCATCGAAGTCGGAATGCCGCGAAACTCACCGAGTCAAAGCGTTTCGCCGTTTGCGGAAGAAGTCTGATGTAGAACAAGTAGCAGAAGCATACATGCTCAAGAGGGATCACCCGAAATTCAAAGGCAACTGAATTTCGGCAACCGGGGCATCGAAGTCGGAATGCCGCGAAACTCACCGAGTCAAAGCGTTTCGCCGTTTGCGGAAGAAGTCTGATGTAGAACAAGTAGCAGAAGCATACATGCTCAAGAGGGATCACCCGAAATTCAAAGGCAACTGAATTTCGGCAAACGGGGCATCGAAGTCGGAATGCCGCGAAACTCACCGAGTCAAAGCGTTTCGCCGTTTGCGGAAGAAGTCTGATGTAGAACAAGTAGCAGAAGCATACATGCTCAAGAGGGATCACCCGAAATTCAAAGGCAACTGAATTTCGGCAACCGGGGCATCGAAGTCGGAATGCCGCGAAACTCACCGAGTCAAAGCGTTTCGCCGTTTGCGGAAGAAGTCTGATGTAGAACAAGTAGCAGAAGCATACATGCTCAAGAGGGATCACCCGAAATTCAAAGGCAACTGAATTTCGGCAACCGGGGCATCGAAGTCGGAATGCCGCGAAACTCACCGAGTCAAAGCGTTTCGCCGTTTGCGGAAGAAAGTCTGATGTAGAACAAGTAGCAGAAGCATACATGCTCAAGAGGGATCACCCGAAATTCAAAGGCAACTGAATTTCGGCAACCGGGGCATCGAAGTCGGAATGCCGCGAAACTCACCGAGTCAAAGCGTTTCGCCGTTTGCGGAAGAAGTCTGATGTAGAACAAGTAGCAGAAGCATACATGCTCAAGAGGGATCACCCGAAATTCAAAGGCAACTGAATTTCGGCAACCGGGGCATCGAAGTCGGAATGCCGCGAAACTCACCGAGTCAAAGCGTTTCGCCGTTTGCGGAAGAAAGTCTGATGTAGAACAAGTAGCAGAAGCATACATGCTCAAGAGGGATCACCCGAAATTCAAAGGCAACTGAATTTCGGCAACCGGGGCATCGAAGTCGGAATGCCGCGAAACTCACCGAGTCAAAGCGTTTCGCCGTTTGCGGAAGAAGTCTGATGTAGAACAAGTAGCAGAAGCATACATGCTCAAGAGGGATCACCCGAAATTCAAAGGCAACTGAATTTCGGCAACCGGGGCATCGAAGTCGGAATGCCGCGAAACTCACCGAGTCAAAGCGTTTCGCCGTTTGCGGAAGAAGTCTGATGTAGAACAAGTAGCAGAAGCATACATGCTCAAGAGGGATCACCCGAAATTCAAAGGCAACTGAATTTCGGCAACCGGGGCATCGAAGTCGGAATGCCGCGAAACTCACCGAGTCAAAGCGTTTCGCCGTTTGCGGAAGAAGTCTGATGTAGAACAAGTAGCAGAAGCATACATGCTCAAGAGGGATCACCCGAAATTCAAAGGCAACTGAATTTCGGCAACCGGGGCATCGAAGTCGGAATGCCGCGAAACTCACCGAGTCAAAGCGTTTCGCCGTTTGCGGAAGAAGTCTGATGTAGAACAAGTAGCAGAAGCATACATGCTCAAGAGGGATCACCCGAAATTCAAAGGCAACTGAATTTCGGCAACCGGGGCATCGAAGTCGGAATGCCGCGAAACTCACCGAGTCAAAGCGTTTCGCCGTTTGCGGAAGAAGTCTGATGTAGAACAAGTAGCAGAAGCATACATGCTCAAGAGGGATCACCCGAAATTCAAAGGCAACTGAATTTCGGCAACCGGGGCATCGAAGTCGGAATGCCGCGAAACTCACCGAGTCAAAGCGTTTCGCCGTTTGCGGAAGAAGTCTGATGTAGAACAAGTAGCAGAAGCATACATGCTCAAGAGGGATCACCCGAAATTCAAAGGCAACTGAATTTCGGCAACCGGGGCATCGAAGTCGGAATGCCGCGAAACTCACCGAGTCAAAGCGTTTCGCCGTTTGCGGAAGAAGTCTGATGTAGAACAAGTAGCAGAAGCATACATGCTCAAGAGGGATCACCCGAAATTCAAAGGCAACTGAATTTCGGCAACCGGGGCATCGAAGTCGGAATGCCGCGAAACTCACCGAGTCAAAGCGTTTCGCCGTTTGCGGAAGAAGTCTGATGTAGAACAAGTAGCAGAAGCATACATGCTCAAGAGGGATCACCCGAAATTCAAAGGCAACTGAATTTCGGCAACGGGGCATCGAAGTCGGAATGCCGCGAAACTCACCGAGTCAAAGCGTTTCGCCGTTTGCGGAAGAAGTCTGATGTAGAACAAGTAGCAGAAGCATACATGCTCAAGAGGGATCACCCGAAATTCAAAGGCAACTGAATTTCGGCAACCGGGGCATCGAAGTCGGAATGCCGCGAAACTCACCGAGTCAAAGCGTTTCGCCGTTTGCGGAAGAAAGTCTGATGTAGAACAAGTAGCAGAAGCATACATGCTCAAGAGGGATCACCCGAAATTCAAAGGCAACTGAATTTCGGCAACCGGGGCATCGAAGTCGGAATGCCGCGAAACTCACCGAGTCAAAGCGTTTCGCCGTTTGCGGAAGAAAGTCTGATGTAGAACAAGTAGCAGAAGCATACATGCTCAAGAGGGATCACCCGAAATTCAAAGGCAACTGAATTTCGGCAACCGGGGCATCGAAGTCGGAATGCCGCGAAACTCACCGAGTCAAAGCGTTTCGCCGTTTGCGGAAGAAGTCTGATGTAGAACAAGTAGCAGAAGCATACATGCTCAAGAGGGATCACCCGAAATTCAAAGGCAACTGAATTTCGGCAACCGGGGCATCGAAGTCGGAATGCCGCGAAACTCACCGAGTCAAAGCGTTTCGCCGTTTGCGGAAGAAGTCTGATGTAGAACAAGTAGCAGAAGCATACATGCTCAAGAGGGATCACCCGAAATTCAAAGGCAACTGAATTTCGGCAACCGGGGCATCGAAGTCGGAATGCCGCGAAACTCACCGAGTCAAAGCGTTTCGCCGTTTGCGGAAGAAGTCTGATGTAGAACAAGTAGCAGAAGCATACATGCTCAAGAGGGATCACCCGAAATTCAAAGGCAACTGAATTTCGGCAACCGGGGCATCGAAGTCGGAATGCCGCGAAACTCACCGAGTCAAAGCGTTTCGCCGTTTGCGGAAGAAGTCTGATGTAGAACAAGTAGCAGAAGCATACATGCTCAAGAGGGATCACCCGAAATTCAAAGGCAACTGAATTTCGGCAACCGGGGCATCGAAGTCGGAATGCCGCGAAACTCACCGAGTCAAAGCGTTTCGCCGTTTGCGGAAGAAGTCTGATGTAGAACAAGTAGCAGAAGCATACATGCTCAAGAGGGATCACCCGAAATTCAAAGGCAACTGAATTTCGGCAACCGGGGCATCGAAGTCGGAATGCCGCGAAACTCACCGAGTCAAAGCGTTTCGCCGTTTGCGGAAGAAGTCTGATGTAGAACAAGTAGCAGAAGCATACATGCTCAAGAGGGATCACCCGAAATTCAAAGGCAACTGAATTTCGGCAACCGGGGCATCGAAGTCGGAATGCCGCGAAACTCACCGAGTCAAAGCGTTTCGCCGTTTGCGGAAGAAGTCTGATGTAGAACAAGTAGCAGAAGCATACATGCTCAAGAGGGATCACCCGAAATTCAAAGGCAACTGAATTTCGGCAACCGGGGCATCGAAGTCGGAATGCCGCGAAACTCACCGAGTCAAAGCGTTTCGCCGTTTGCGGAAGAAGTCTGATGTAGAACAAGTAGCAGAAGCATACATGCTCAAGAGGGATCACCCGAAATTCAAAGGCAACTGAATTTCGGCAACCGGGGCATCGAAGTCGGAATGCCGCGAAACTCACCGAGTCAAAGCGTTTCGCCGTTTGCGGAAGAAGTCTGATGTAGAACAAGTAGCAGAAGCATACATGCTCAAGAGGGATCACCCGAAATTCAAAGGCAACTGAATTTCGGCAACCGGGGCATCGAAGTCGGAATGCCGCGAAACTCACCGAGTCAAAGCGTTTCGCCGTTTGCGGAAGAAGTCTGATGTAGAACAAGTAGCAGAAGCATACATGCTCAAGAGGGATCACCCGAAATTCAAAGGCAACTGAATTTCGGCAACCGGGGCATCGAAGTCGGAATGCCGCGAAACTCACCGAGTCAAAGCGTTTCGCCGTTTGCGGAAGAAGTCTGATGTAGAACAAGTAGCAGAAGCATACATGCTCAAGAGGGATCACCCGAAATTCAAAGGCAACTGAATTTCGGCAACCGGGGCATCGAAGTCGGAATGCCGCGAAACTCACCGAGTCAAAGCGTTTCGCCGTTTGCGGAAGAAGTCTGATGTAGAACAAGTAGCAGAAGCATACATGCTCAAGAGGGATCACCCGAAATTCAAAGGCAACTGAATTTCGGCAACCGGGGCATCGAAGTCGGAATGCCGCGAAACTCACCGAGTCAAAGCGTTTCGCCGTTTGCGGAAGAAGTCTGATGTAGAACAAGTAGCAGAAGCATACATGCTCAAGAGGGATCACCCGAAATTCAAAGGCAACTGAATTTCGGCAACCGGGGCATCGAAGTCGGAATGCCGCGAAACTCACCGAGTCAAAGCGTTTCGCCGTTTGCGGAAGAAGTCTGATGTAGAACAAGTAGCAGAAGCATACATGCTCAAGAGGGATCACCCGAAATTCAAAGGCAACTGAATTTCGGCAACCGGGGCATCGAAGTCGGAATGCCGCGAAACTCACCGAGTCAAAGCGTTTCGCCGTTTGCGGAAGAAGTCTGATGTAGAACAAGTAGCAGAAGCATACATGCTCAAGAGGGATCACCCGAAATTCAAAGGCAACTGAATTTCGGCAACCGGGGCATCGAAGTCGGAATGCCGCGAAACTCACCGAGTCAAAGCGTTTCGCCGTTTGCGGAAGAAGTCTGATGTAGAACAAGTAGCAGAAGCATACATGCTCAAGAGGGATCACCCGAAATTCAAAGGCAACTGAATTTCGGCAACCGGGGCATCGAAGTCGGAATGCCGCGAAACTCACCGAGTCAAAGCGTTTCGCCGTTTGCGGAAGAAGTCTGATGTAGAACAAGTAGCAGAAGCATACATGCTCAAGAGGGATCACCCGAAATTCAAAGGCAACTGAATTTCGGCAACCGGGGCATCGAAGTCGGAATGCCGCGAAACTCACCGAGTCAAAGCGTTTCGCCGTTTGCGGAAGAAGTCTGATGTAGAACAAGTAGCAGAAGCATACATGCTCAAGAGGGATCACCCGAAATTCAAAGGCAACTGAATTTCGGCAACCGGGGCATCGAAGTCGGAATGCCGCGAAACTCACCGAGTCAAAGCGTTTCGCCGTTTGCGGAAGAAGTCTGATGTAGAACAAGTAGCAGAAGCATACATGCTCAAGAGGGATCACCCGAAATTCAAAGGCAACTGAATTTCGGCAACCGGGGCATCGAAGTCGGAATGCCGCGAAACTCACCGAGTCAAAGCGTTTCGCCGTTTGCGGAAGAAGTCTGATGTAGAACAAGTAGCAGAAGCATACATGCTCAAGAGGGATCACCCGAAATTCAAAGGCAACTGAATTTCGGCAACCGGGGCATCGAAGTCGGAATGCCGCGAAACTCACCGAGTCAAAGCGTTTCGCCGTTTGCGGAAGAAGTCTGATGTAGAACAAGTAGCAGAAGCATACATGCTCAAGAGGGATCACCCGAAATTCAAAGGCAACTGAATTTCGGCAACCGGGGCATCGAAGTCGGAATGCCGCGAAACTCACCGAGTCAAAGCGTTTCGCCGTTTGCGGAAGAAGTCTGATGTAGAACAAGTAGCAGAAGCATACATGCTCAAGAGGGATCACCCGAAATTCAAAGGCAACTGAATTTCGGCAACCGGGGCATCGAAGTCGGAATGCCGCGAAACTCACCGAGTCAAAGCGTTTCGCCGTTTGCGGAAGAAGTCTGATGTAGAACAAGTAGCAGAAGCATACATGCTCAAGAGGGATCACCCGAAATTCAAAGGCAACTGAATTTCGGCAACCGGGGCATCGAAGTCGGAATGCCGCGAAACTCACCGAGTCAAAGCGTTTCGCCGTTTGCGGAAGAAGTCTGATGTAGAACAAGTAGCAGAAGCATACATGCTCAAGAGGGATCACCCGAAATTCAAAGGCAACTGAATTTCGGCAACCGGGGCATCGAAGTCGGAATGCCGCGAAACTCACCGAGTCAAAGCGTTTCGCCGTTTGCGGAAGAAGTCTGATGTAGAACAAGTAGCAGAAGCATACATGCTCAAGAGGGATCACCCGAAATTCAAAGGCAACTGAATTTCGGCAACCGGGGCATCGAAGTCGGAATGCCGCGAAACTCACCGAGTCAAAGCGTTTCGCCGTTTGCGGAAGAAGTCTGATGTAGAACAAGTAGCAGAAGCATACATGCTCAAGAGGGATCACCCGAAATTCAAAGGCAACTGAATTTCGGCAACCGGGGCATCGAAGTCGGAATGCCGCGAAACTCACCGAGTCAAAGCGTTTCGCCGTTTGCGGAAGAAGTCTGATGTAGAACAAGTAGCAGAAGCATACATGCTCAAGAGGGATCACCCGAAATTCAAAGGCAACTGAATTTCGGCAACCGGGGCATCGAAGTCGGAATGCCGCGAAACTCACCGAGTCAAAGCGTTTCGCCGTTTGCGGAAGAAGTCTGATGTAGAACAAGTAGCAGAAGCATACATGCTCAAGAGGGATCACCCGAAATTCAAAGGCAACTGAATTTCGGCAACCGGGGCATCGAAGTCGGAATGCCGCGAAACTCACCGAGTCAAAGCGTTTCGCCGTTTGCGGAAGAAGTCTGATGTAGAACAAGTAGCAGAAGCATACATGCTCAAGAGGGATCACCCGAAATTCAAAGGCAACTGAATTTCGGCAACCGGGGCATCGAAGTCGGAATGCCGCGAAACTCACCGAGTCAAAGCGTTTCGCCGTTTGCGGAAGAAGTCTGATGTAGAACAAGTAGCAGAAGCATACATGCTCAAGAGGGATCACCCGAAATTCAAAGGCAACTGAATTTCGGCAACCGGGGCATCGAAGTCGGAATGCCGCGAAACTCACCGAGTCAAAGCGTTTCGCCGTTTGCGGAAGAAGTCTGATGTAGAACAAGTAGCAGAAGCATACATGCTCAAGAGGGATCACCCGAAATTCAAAGGCAACTGAATTTCGGCAACCGGGGCATCGAAGTCGGAATGCCGCGAAACTCACCGAGTCAAAGCGTTTCGCCGTTTGCGGAAGAAGTCTGATGTAGAACAAGTAGCAGAAGCATACATGCTCAAGAGGGATCACCCGAAATTCAAAGGCAACTGAATTTCGGCAACCGGGGCATCGAAGTCGGAATGCCGCGAAACTCACCGAGTCAAAGCGTTTCGCCGTTTGCGGAAGAAAGTCTGATGTAGAACAAGTAGCAGAAGCATACATGCTCAAGAGGGATCACCCGAAATTCAAAGGCAACTGAATTTCGGCAACCGGGGCATCGAAGTCGGAATGCCGCGAAACTCACCGAGTCAAAGCGTTTCGCCGTTTGCGGAAGAAGTCTGATGTAGAACAAGTAGCAGAAGCATACATGCTCAAGAGGGATCACCCGAAATTCAAAGGCAACTGAATTTCGGCAACCGGGGCATCGAAGTCGGAATGCCGCGAAACTCACCGAGTCAAAGCGTTTCGCCGTTTGCGGAAGAAGTCTGATGTAGAACAAGTAGCAGAAGCATACATGCTCAAGAGGGATCACCCGAAATTCAAAGGCAACTGAATTTCGGCAACCGGGGCATCGAAGTCGGAATGCCGCGAAACTCACCGAGTCAAAGCGTTTCGCCGTTTGCGGAAGAAGTCTGATGTAGAACAAGTAGCAGAAGCATACATGCTCAAGAGGGATCACCCGAAATTCAAAGGCAACTGAATTTCGGCAACCGGGGCATCGAAGTCGGAATGCCGCGAAACTCACCGAGTCAAAGCGTTTCGCCGTTTGCGGAAGAAGTCTGATGTAGAACAAGTAGCAGAAGCATACATGCTCAAGAGGGATCACCCGAAATTCAAAGGCAACTGAATTTCGGCAACCGGGGCATCGAAGTCGGAATGCCGCGAAACTCACCGAGTCAAAGCGTTTCGCCGTTTGCGGAAGAAGTCTGATGTAGAACAAGTAGCAGAAGCATACATGCTCAAGAGGGATCACCCGAAATTCAAAGGCAACTGAATTTCGGCAACCGGGGCATCGAAGTCGGAATGCCGCGAAACTCACCGAGTCAAAGCGTTTCGCCGTTTGCGGAAGAAGTCTGATGTAGAACAAGTAGCAGAAGCATACATGCTCAAGAGGGATCACCCGAAATTCAAAGGCAACTGAATTTCGGCAACCGGGGCATCGAAGTCGGAATGCCGCGAAACTCACCGAGTCAAAGCGTTTCGCCGTTTGCGGAAGAAGTCTGATGTAGAACAAGTAGCAGAAGCATACATGCTCAAGAGGGATCACCCGAAATTCAAAGGCAACTGAATTTCGGCAACCGGGGCATCGAAGTCGGAATGCCGCGAAACTCACCGAGTCAAAGCGTTTCGCCGTTTGCGGAAGAAGTCTGATGTAGAACAAGTAGCAGAAGCATACATGCTCAAGAGGGATCACCCGAAATTCAAAGGCAACTGAATTTCGGCAACCGGGGCATCGAAGTCGGAATGCCGCGAAACTCACCGAGTCAAAGCGTTTCGCCGTTTGCGGAAGAAGTCTGATGTAGAACAAGTAGCAGAAGCATACATGCTCAAGAGGGATCACCCGAAATTCAAAGGCAACTGAATTTCGGCAACCGGGGCATCGAAGTCGGAATGCCGCGAAACTCACCGAGTCAAAGCGTTTCGCCGTTTGCGGAAGAAGTCTGATGTAGAACAAGTAGCAGAAGCATACATGCTCAAGAGGGATCACCCGAAATTCAAAGGCAACTGAATTTCGGCAACCGGGGCATCGAAGTCGGAATGCCGCGAAACTCACCGAGTCAAAGCGTTTCGCCGTTTGCGGAAGAAGTCTGATGTAGAACAAGTAGCAGAAGCATACATGCTCAAGAGGGATCACCCGAAATTCAAAGGCAACTGAATTTCGGCAACCGGGGCATCGAAGTCGGAATGCCGCGAAACTCACCGAGTCAAAGCGTTTCGCCGTTTGCGGAAGAAGTCTGATGTAGAACAAGTAGCAGAAGCATACATGCTCAAGAGGGATCACCCGAAATTCAAAGGCAACTGAATTTCGGCAACCGGGGCATCGAAGTCGGAATGCCGCGAAACTCACCGAGTCAAAGCGTTTCGCCGTTTGCGGAAGAAGTCTGATGTAGAACAAGTAGCAGAAGCATACATGCTCAAGAGGGATCACCCGAAATTCAAAGGCAACTGAATTTCGGCAACCGGGGCATCGAAGTCGGAATGCCGCGAAACTCACCGAGTCAAAGCGTTTCGCCGTTTGCGGAAGAAGTCTGATGTAGAACAAGTAGCAGAAGCATACATGCTCAAGAGGGATCACCCGAAATTCAAAGGCAACTGAATTTCGGCAACCGGGGCATCGAAGTCGGAATGCCGCGAAACTCACCGAGTCAAAGCGTTTCGCCGTTTGCGGAAGAAGTCTGATGTAGAACAAGTAGCAGAAGCATACATGCTCAAGAGGGATCACCCGAAATTCAAAGGCAACTGAATTTCGGCAACCGGGGCATCGAAGTCGGAATGCCGCGAAACTCACCGAGTCAAAGCGTTTCGCCGTTTGCGGAAGAAGTCTGATGTAGAACAAGTAGCAGAAGCATACATGCTCAAGAGGGATCACCCGAAATTCAAAGGCAACTGAATTTCGGCAACCGGGGCATCGAAGTCGGAATGCCGCGAAACTCACCGAGTCAAAGCGTTTCGCCGTTTGCGGAAGAAGTCTGATGTAGAACAAGTAGCAGAAGCATACATGCTCAAGAGGGATCACCCGAAATTCAAAGGCAACTGAATTTCGGCAACCGGGGCATCGAAGTCGGAATGCCGCGAAACTCACCGAGTCAAAGCGTTTCGCCGTTTGCGGAAGAAGTCTGATGTAGAACAAGTAGCAGAAGCATACATGCTCAAGAGGGATCACCCGAAATTCAAAGGCAACTGAATTTCGGCAACCGGGGCATCGAAGTCGGAATGCCGCGAAACTCACCGAGTCAAAGCGTTTCGCCGTTTGCGGAAGAAGTCTGATGTAGAACAAGTAGCAGAAGCATACATGCTCAAGAGGGATCACCCGAAATTCAAAGGCAACTGAATTTCGGCAACCGGGGCATCGAAGTCGGAATGCCGCGAAACTCACCGAGTCAAAGCGTTTCGCCGTTTGCGGAAGAAGTCTGATGTAGAACAAGTAGCAGAAGCATACATGCTCAAGAGGGATCACCCGAAATTCAAAGGCAACTGAATTTCGGCAACCGGGGCATCGAAGTCGGAATGCCGCGAAACTCACCGAGTCAAAGCGTTTCGCCGTTTGCGGAAGAAGTCTGATGTAGAACAAGTAGCAGAAGCATACATGCTCAAGAGGGATCACCCGAAATTCAAAGGCAACTGAATTTCGGCAACCGGGGCATCGAAGTCGGAATGCCGCGAAACTCACCGAGTCAAAGCGTTTCGCCGTTTGCGGAAGAAGTCTGATGTAGAACAAGTAGCAGAAGCATACATGCTCAAGAGGGATCACCCGAAATTCAAAGGCAACTGAATTTCGGCAACCGGGGCATCGAAGTCGGAATGCCGCGAAACTCACCGAGTCAAAGCGTTTCGCCGTTTGCGGAAGAAGTCTGATGTAGAACAAGTAGCAGAAGCATACATGCTCAAGAGGGATCACCCGAAATTCAAAGGCAACTGAATTTCGGCAACCGGGGCATCGAAGTCGGAATGCCGCGAAACTCACCGAGTCAAAGCGTTTCGCCGTTTGCGGAAGAAGTCTGATGTAGAACAAGTAGCAGAAGCATACATGCTCAAGAGGGATCACCCGAAATTCAAAGGCAACTGAATTTCGGCAACCGGGGCATCGAAGTCGGAATGCCGCGAAACTCACCGAGTCAAAGCGTTTCGCCGTTTGCGGAAGAAGTCTGATGTAGAACAAGTAGCAGAAGCATACATGCTCAAGAGGGATCACCCGAAATTCAAAGGCAACTGAATTTCGGCAACCGGGGCATCGAAGTCGGAATGCCGCGAAACTCACCGAGTCAAAGCGTTTCGCCGTTTGCGGAAGAAGTCTGATGTAGAACAAGTAGCAGAAGCATACATGCTCAAGAGGGATCACCCGAAATTCAAAGGCAACTGAATTTCGGCAACGGGGCATCGAAGTCGGAATGCCGCGAAACTCACCGAGTCAAAGCGTTTCGCCGTTTGCGGAAGAAAGTCTGATGTAGAACAAGTAGCAGAAGCATACATGCTCAAGAGGGATCACCCGAAATTCAAAGGCAACTGAATTTCGGCAACCGGGGCATCGAAGTCGGAATGCCGCGAAACTCACCGAGTCAAAGCGTTTCGCCGTTTGCGGAAGAAAGTCTGATGTAGAACAAGTAGCAGAAGCATACATGCTCAAGAGGGATCACCCGAAATTCAAAGGCAACTGAATTTCGGCAACCGGGGCATCGAAGTCGGAATGCCGCGAAACTCACCGAGTCAAAGCGTTTCGCCGTTTGCGGAAGAAGTCTGATGTAGAACAAGTAGCAGAAGCATACATGCTCAAGAGGGATCACCCGAAATTCAAAGGCAACTGAATTTCGGCAACCGGGGCATCGAAGTCGGAATGCCGCGAAACTCACCGAGTCAAAGCGTTTCGCCGTTTGCGGAAGAAGTCTGATGTAGAACAAGTAGCAGAAGCATACATGCTCAAGAGGGATCACCCGAAATTCAAAGGCAACTGAATTTCGGCAACCGGGGCATCGAAGTCGGAATGCCGCGAAACTCACCGAGTCAAAGCGTTTCGCCGTTTGCGGAAGAAGTCTGATGTAGAACAAGTAGCAGAAGCATACATGCTCAAGAGGGATCACCCGAAATTCAAAGGCAACTGAATTTCGGCAACCGGGGCATCGAAGTCGGAATGCCGCGAAACTCACCGAGTCAAAGCGTTTCGCCGTTTGCGGAAGAAGTCTGATGTAGAACAAGTAGCAGAAGCATACATGCTCAAGAGGGATCACCCGAAATTCAAAGGCAACTGAATTTCGGCAACCGGGGCATCGAAGTCGGAATGCCGCGAAACTCACCGAGTCAAAGCGTTTCGCCGTTTGCGGAAGAAGTCTGATGTAGAACAAGTAGCAGAAGCATACATGCTCAAGAGGGATCACCCGAAATTCAAAGGCAACTGAATTTCGGCAACCGGGGCATCGAAGTCGGAATGCCGCGAAACTCACCGAGTCAAAGCGTTTCGCCGTTTGCGGAAGAAGTCTGATGTAGAACAAGTAGCAGAAGCATACATGCTCAAGAGGGATCACCCGAAATTCAAAGGCAACTGAATTTCGGCAACCGGGGCATCGAAGTCGGAATGCCGCGAAACTCACCGAGTCAAAGCGTTTCGCCGTTTGCGGAAGAAGTCTGATGTAGAACAAGTAGCAGAAGCATACATGCTCAAGAGGGATCACCCGAAATTCAAAGGCAACTGAATTTCGGCAACCGGGGCATCGAAGTCGGAATGCCGCGAAACTCACCGAGTCAAAGCGTTTCGCCGTTTGCGGAAGAAGTCTGATGTAGAACAAGTAGCAGAAGCATACATGCTCAAGAGGGATCACCCGAAATTCAAAGGCAACTGAATTTCGGCAACCGGGGCATCGAAGTCGGAATGCCGCGAAACTCACCGAGTCAAAGCGTTTCGCCGTTTGCGGAAGAAGTCTGATGTAGAACAAGTAGCAGAAGCATACATGCTCAAGAGGGATCACCCGAAATTCAAAGGCAACTGAATTTCGGCAACCGGGGCATCGAAGTCGGAATGCCGCGAAACTCACCGAGTCAAAGCGTTTCGCCGTTTGCGGAAGAAGTCTGATGTAGAACAAGTAGCAGAAGCATACATGCTCAAGAGGGATCACCCGAAATTCAAAGGCAACTGAATTTCGGCAACCGGGGCATCGAAGTCGGAATGCCGCGAAACTCACCGAGTCAAAGCGTTTCGCCGTTTGCGGAAGAAGTCTGATGTAGAACAAGTAGCAGAAGCATACATGCTCAAGAGGGATCACCCGAAATTCAAAGGCAACTGAATTTCGGCAACCGGGGCATCGAAGTCGGAATGCCGCGAAACTCACCGAGTCAAAGCGTTTCGCCGTTTGCGGAAGAAGTCTGATGTAGAACAAGTAGCAGAAGCATACATGCTCAAGAGGGATCACCCGAAATTCAAAGGCAACTGAATTTCGGCAACCGGGGCATCGAAGTCGGAATGCCGCGAAACTCACCGAGTCAAAGCGTTTCGCCGTTTGCGGAAGAAGTCTGATGTAGAACAAGTAGCAGAAGCATACATGCTCAAGAGGGATCACCCGAAATTCAAAGGCAACTGAATTTCGGCAACCGGGGCATCGAAGTCGGAATGCCGCGAAACTCACCGAGTCAAAGCGTTTCGCCGTTTGCGGAAGAAGTCTGATGTAGAACAAGTAGCAGAAGCATACATGCTCAAGAGGGATCACCCGAAATTCAAAGGCAACTGAATTTCGGCAACCGGGGCATCGAAGTCGGAATGCCGCGAAACTCACCGAGTCAAAGCGTTTCGCCGTTTGCGGAAGAAGTCTGATGTAGAACAAGTAGCAGAAGCATACATGCTCAAGAGGGATCACCCGAAATTCAAAGGCAACTGAATTTCGGCAACCGGGGCATCGAAGTCGGAATGCCGCGAAACTCACCGAGTCAAAGCGTTTCGCCGTTTGCGGAAGAAGTCTGATGTAGAACAAGTAGCAGAAGCATACATGCTCAAGAGGGATCACCCGAAATTCAAAGGCAACTGAATTTCGGCAACCGGGGCATCGAAGTCGGAATGCCGCGAAACTCACCGAGTCAAAGCGTTTCGCCGTTTGCGGAAGAAGTCTGATGTAGAACAAGTAGCAGAAGCATACATGCTCAAGAGGGATCACCCGAAATTCAAAGGCAACTGAATTTCGGCAACCGGGGCATCGAAGTCGGAATGCCGCGAAACTCACCGAGTCAAAGCGTTTCGCCGTTTGCGGAAGAAGTCTGATGTAGAACAAGTAGCAGAAGCATACATGCTCAAGAGGGATCACCCGAAATTCAAAGGCAACTGAATTTCGGCAACCGGGGCATCGAAGTCGGAATGCCGCGAAACTCACCGAGTCAAAGCGTTTCGCCGTTTGCGGAAGAAGTCTGATGTAGAACAAGTAGCAGAAGCATACATGCTCAAGAGGGATCACCCGAAATTCAAAGGCAACTGAATTTCGGCAACCGGGGCATCGAAGTCGGAATGCCGCGAAACTCACCGAGTCAAAGCGTTTCGCCGTTTGCGGAAGAAGTCTGATGTAGAACAAGTAGCAGAAGCATACATGCTCAAGAGGGATCACCCGAAATTCAAAGGCAACTGAATTTCGGCAACCGGGGCATCGAAGTCGGAATGCCGCGAAACTCACCGAGTCAAAGCGTTTCGCCGTTTGCGGAAGAAGTCTGATGTAGAACAAGTAGCAGAAGCATACATGCTCAAGAGGGATCACCCGAAATTCAAAGGCAACTGAATTTCGGCAACCGGGGCATCGAAGTCGGAATGCCGCGAAACTCACCGAGTCAAAGCGTTTCGCCGTTTGCGGAAGAAGTCTGATGTAGAACAAGTAGCAGAAGCATACATGCTCAAGAGGGATCACCCGAAATTCAAAGGCAACTGAATTTCGGCAACCGGGGCATCGAAGTCGGAATGCCGCGAAACTCACCGAGTCAAAGCGTTTCGCCGTTTGCGGAAGAAGTCTGATGTAGAACAAGTAGCAGAAGCATACATGCTCAAGAGGGATCACCCGAAATTCAAAGGCAACTGAATTTCGGCAACCGGGGCATCGAAGTCGGAATGCCGCGAAACTCACCGAGTCAAAGCGTTTCGCCGTTTGCGGAAGAAGTCTGATGTAGAACAAGTAGCAGAAGCATACATGCTCAAGAGGGATCACCCGAAATTCAAAGGCAACTGAATTTCGGCAACCGGGGCATCGAAGTCGGAATGCCGCGAAACTCACCGAGTCAAAGCGTTTCGCCGTTTGCGGAAGAAGTCTGATGTAGAACAAGTAGCAGAAGCATACATGCTCAAGAGGGATCACCCGAAATTCAAAGGCAACTGAATTTCGGCAACCGGGGCATCGAAGTCGGAATGCCGCGAAACTCACCGAGTCAAAGCGTTTCGCCGTTTGCGGAAGAAGTCTGATGTAGAACAAGTAGCAGAAGCATACATGCTCAAGAGGGATCACCCGAAATTCAAAGGCAACTGAATTTCGGCAACCGGGGCATCGAAGTCGGAATGCCGCGAAACTCACCGAGTCAAAGCGTTTCGCCGTTTGCGGAAGAAGTCTGATGTAGAACAAGTAGCAGAAGCATACATGCTCAAGAGGGATCACCCGAAATTCAAAGGCAACTGAATTTCGGCAACCGGGGCATCGAAGTCGGAATGCCGCGAAACTCACCGAGTCAAAGCGTTTCGCCGTTTGCGGAAGAAGTCTGATGTAGAACAAGTAGCAGAAGCATACATGCTCAAGAGGGATCACCCGAAATTCAAAGGCAACTGAATTTCGGCAACCGGGGCATCGAAGTCGGAATGCCGCGAAACTCACCGAGTCAAAGCGTTTCGCCGTTTGCGGAAGAAGTCTGATGTAGAACAAGTAGCAGAAGCATACATGCTCAAGAGGGATCACCCGAAATTCAAAGGCAACTGAATTTCGGCAACCGGGGCATCGAAGTCGGAATGCCGCGAAACTCACCGAGTCAAAGCGTTTCGCCGTTTGCGGAAGAAGTCTGATGTAGAACAAGTAGCAGAAGCATACATGCTCAAGAGGGATCACCCGAAATTCAAAGGCAACTGAATTTCGGCAACCGGGGCATCGAAGTCGGAATGCCGCGAAACTCACCGAGTCAAAGCGTTTCGCCGTTTGCGGAAGAAGTCTGATGTAGAACAAGTAGCAGAAGCATACATGCTCAAGAGGGATCACCCGAAATTCAAAGGCAACTGAATTTCGGCAACCGGGGCATCGAAGTCGGAATGCCGCGAAACTCACCGAGTCAAAGCGTTTCGCCGTTTGCGGAAGAAGTCTGATGTAGAACAAGTAGCAGAAGCATACATGCTCAAGAGGGATCACCCGAAATTCAAAGGCAACTGAATTTCGGCAACCGGGGCATCGAAGTCGGAATGCCGCGAAACTCACCGAGTCAAAGCGTTTCGCCGTTTGCGGAAGAAGTCTGATGTAGAACAAGTAGCAGAAGCATACATGCTCAAGAGGGATCACCCGAAATTCAAAGGCAACTGAATTTCGGCAACGGGGCATCGAAGTCGGAATGCCGCGAAACTCACCGAGTCAAAGCGTTTCGCCGTTTGCGGAAGAAGTCTGATGTAGAACAAGTAGCAGAAGCATACATGCTCAAGAGGGATCACCCGAAATTCAAAGGCAACTGAATTTCGGCAACCGGGGCATCGAAGTCGGAATGCCGCGAAACTCACCGAGTCAAAGCGTTTCGCCGTTTGCGGAAGAAGTCTGATGTAGAACAAGTAGCAGAAGCATACATGCTCAAGAGGGATCACCCGAAATTCAAAGGCAACTGAATTTCGGCAACCGGGGCATCGAAGTCGGAATGCCGCGAAACTCACCGAGTCAAAGCGTTTCGCCGTTTGCGGAAGAAGTCTGATGTAGAACAAGTAGCAGAAGCATACATGCTCAAGAGGGATCACCCGAAATTCAAAGGCAACTGAATTTCGGCAACCGGGGCATCGAAGTCGGAATGCCGCGAAACTCACCGAGTCAAAGCGTTTCGCCGTTTGCGGAAGAAGTCTGATGTAGAACAAGTAGCAGAAGCATACATGCTCAAGAGGGATCACCCGAAATTCAAAGGCAACTGAATTTCGGCAACCGGGGCATCGAAGTCGGAATGCCGCGAAACTCACCGAGTCAAAGCGTTTCGCCGTTTGCGGAAGAAGTCTGATGTAGAACAAGTAGCAGAAGCATACATGCTCAAGAGGGATCACCCGAAATTCAAAGGCAACTGAATTTCGGCAACCGGGGCATCGAAGTCGGAATGCCGCGAAACTCACCGAGTCAAAGCGTTTCGCCGTTTGCGGAAGAAGTCTGATGTAGAACAAGTAGCAGAAGCATACATGCTCAAGAGGGATCACCCGAAATTCAAAGGCAACTGAATTTCGGCAACCGGGGCATCGAAGTCGGAATGCCGCGAAACTCACCGAGTCAAAGCGTTTCGCCGTTTGCGGAAGGAAGTCTGATGTAGAACAAGTAGCAGAAGCATACATGCTCAAGAGGGATCACCCGAAATTCAAAGGCAACTGAATTTCGGCAACCGGGGCATCGAAGTCGGAATGCCGCGAAACTCACCGAGTCAAAGCGTTTCGCCGTTTGCGGAAGAAAGTCTGATGTAGAACAAGTAGCAGAAGCATACATGCTCAAGAGGGATCACCCGAAATTCAAAGGCAACTGAATTTCGGCAACGGGGCATCGAAGTCGGAATGCCGCGAAACTCACCGAGTCAAAGCGTTTCGCCGTTTGCGGAAGAAGTCTGATGTAGAACAAGTAGCAGAAGCATACATGCTCAAGAGGGATCACCCGAAATTCAAAGGCAACTGAATTTCGGCAACCGGGGCATCGAAGTCGGAATGCCGCGAAACTCACCGAGTCAAAGCGTTTCGCCGTTTGCGGAAGAAGTCTGATGTAGAACAAGTAGCAGAAGCATACATGCTCAAGAGGGATCACCCGAAATTCAAAGGCAACTGAATTTCGGCAACCGGGGCATCGAAGTCGGAATGCCGCGAAACTCACCGAGTCAAAGCGTTTCGCCGTTTGCGGAAGAAGTCTGATGTAGAACAAGTAGCAGAAGCATACATGCTCAAGAGGGATCACCCGAAATTCAAAGGCAACTGAATTTCGGCAACCGGGGCATCGAAGTCGGAATGCCGCGAAACTCACCGAGTCAAAGCGTTTCGCCGTTTGCGGAAGAAGTCTGATGTAGAACAAGTAGCAGAAGCATACATGCTCAAGAGGGATCACCCGAAATTCAAAGGCAACTGAATTTCGGCAACCGGGGCATCGAAGTCGGAATGCCGCGAAACTCACCGAGTCAAAGCGTTTCGCCGTTTGCGGAAGAAGTCTGATGTAGAACAAGTAGCAGAAGCATACATGCTCAAGAGGGATCACCCGAAATTCAAAGGCAACTGAATTTCGGCAACCGGGGCATCGAAGTCGGAATGCCGCGAAACTCACCGAGTCAAAGCGTTTCGCCGTTTGCGGAAGAAAGTCTGATGTAGAACAAGTAGCAGAAGCATACATGCTCAAGAGGGATCACCCGAAATTCAAAGGCAACTGAATTTCGGCAACCGGGGCATCGAAGTCGGAATGCCGCGAAACTCACCGAGTCAAAGCGTTTCGCCGTTTGCGGAAGAAGTCTGATGTAGAACAAGTAGCAGAAGCATACATGCTCAAGAGGGATCACCCGAAATTCAAAGGCAACTGAATTTCGGCAACCGGGGCATCGAAGTCGGAATGCCGCGAAACTCACCGAGTCAAAGCGTTTCGCCGTTTGCGGAAGAAGTCTGATGTAGAACAAGTAGCAGAAGCATACATGCTCAAGAGGGATCACCCGAAATTCAAAGGCAACTGAATTTCGGCAACCGGGGCATCGAAGTCGGAATGCCGCGAAACTCACCGAGTCAAAGCGTTTCGCCGTTTGCGGAAGAAGTCTGATGTAGAACAAGTAGCAGAAGCATACATGCTCAAGAGGGATCACCCGAAATTCAAAGGCAACTGAATTTCGGCAACCGGGGCATCGAAGTCGGAATGCCGCGAAACTCACCGAGTCAAAGCGTTTCGCCGTTTGCGGAAGAAGTCTGATGTAGAACAAGTAGCAGAAGCATACATGCTCAAGAGGGATCACCCGAAATTCAAAGGCAACTGAATTTCGGCAACCGGGGCATCGAAGTCGGAATGCCGCGAAACTCACCGAGTCAAAGCGTTTCGCCGTTTGCGGAAGAAGTCTGATGTAGAACAAGTAGCAGAAGCATACATGCTCAAGAGGGATCACCCGAAATTCAAAGGCAACTGAATTTCGGCAACCGGGGCATCGAAGTCGGAATGCCGCGAAACTCACCGAGTCAAAGCGTTTCGCCGTTTGCGGAAGAAAGTCTGATGTAGAACAAGTAGCAGAAGCATACATGCTCAAGAGGGATCACCCGAAATTCAAAGGCAACTGAATTTCGGCAACCGGGGCATCGAAGTCGGAATGCCGCGAAACTCACCGAGTCAAAGCGTTTCGCCGTTTGCGGAAGAAGTCTGATGTAGAACAAGTAGCAGAAGCATACATGCTCAAGAGGGATCACCCGAAATTCAAAGGCAACTGAATTTCGGCAACGGGGCATCGAAGTCGGAATGCCGCGAAACTCACCGAGTCAAAGCGTTTCGCCGTTTGCGGAAGGAAGTCTGATGTAGAACAAGTAGCAGAAGCATACATGCTCAAGAGGGATCACCCGAAATTCAAAGGCAACTGAATTTCGGCAACCGGGGCATCGAAGTCGGAATGCCGCGAAACTCACCGAGTCAAAGCGTTTCGCCGTTTGCGGAAGAAAGTCTGATGTAGAACAAGTAGCAGAAGCATACATGCTCAAGAGGGATCACCGAAATTCAAAGGCAACTGAATTTCGGCAACCGGGGCATCGAAGTCGGAATGCCGCGAAACTCACCGAGTCAAAGCGTTTCGCCGTTTGCGGAAGAAGTCTGATGTAGAACAAGTAGCAGAAGCATACATGCTCAAGAGGGATCACCCGAAATTCAAAGGCAACTGAATTTCGGCAACCGGGGCATCGAAGTCGGAATGCCGCGAAACTCACCGAGTCAAAGCGTTTCGCCGTTTGCGGAAGAAGTCTGATGTAGAACAAGTAGCAGAAGCATACATGCTCAAGAGGGATCACCCGAAATTCAAAGGCAACTGAATTTCGGCAACCGGGGCATCGAAGTCGGAATGCCGCGAAACTCACCGAGTCAAAGCGTTTCGCCGTTTGCGGAAGAAAGTCTGATGTAGAACAAGTAGCAGAAGCATACATGCTCAAGAGGGATCACCCGAAATTCAAAGGCAACTGAATTTCGGCAACCGGGGCATCGAAGTCGGAATGCCGCGAAACTCACCGAGTCAAAGCGTTTCGCCGTTTGCGGAAGAAAGTCTGATGTAGAACAAGTAGCAGAAGCATACATGCTCAAGAGGGATCACCCGAAATTCAAAGGCAACTGAATTTCGGCAACCGGGGCATCGAAGTCGGAATGCCGCGAAACTCACCGAGTCAAAGCGTTTCGCCGTTTGCGGAAGAAAGTCTGATGTAGAACAAGTAGCAGAAGCATACATGCTCAAGAGGGATCACCCGAAATTCAAAGGCAACTGAATTTCGGCAACGGGGCATCGAAGTCGGAATGCCGCGAAACTCACCGAGTCAAAGCGTTTCGCCGTTTGCGGAAGAAAGTCTGATGTAGAACAAGTAGCAGAAGCATACATGCTCAAGAGGGATCACCCGAAATTCAAAGGCAACTGAATTTCGGCAACCGGGGCATCGAAGTCGGAATGCCGCGAAACTCACCGAGTCAAAGCGTTTCGCCGTTTGCGGAAGAAAGTCTGATGTAGAACAAGTAGCAGAAGCATACATGCTCAAGAGGGATCACCCGAAATTCAAAGGCAACTGAATTTCGGCAACCGGGCATCGAAGTCGGAATGCCGCGAAACTCACCGAGTCAAAGCGTTTCGCCGTTTGCGGAAGAAGTCTGATGTAGAACAAGTAGCAGAAGCATACATGCTCAAGAGGGATCACCCGAAATTCAAAGGCAACTGAATTTCGGCAACCGGGGCATCGAAGTCGGAATGCCGCGAAACTCACCGAGTCAAAGCGTTTCGCCGTTTGCGGAAGAAAGTCTGATGTAGAACAAGTAGCAGAAGCATACATGCTCAAGAGGGATCACCCGAAATTCAAAGGCAACTGAATTTCGGCAACCGGGGCATCGAAGTCGGAATGCCGCGAAACTCACCGAGTCAAAGCGTTTCGCCGTTTGCGGAAGAAAGTCTGATGTAGAACAAGTAGCAGAAGCATACATGCTCAAGAGGGATCACCCGAAATTCAAAGGCAACTGAATTTCGGCAACGGGGCATCGAAGTCGGAATGCCGCGAAACTCACCGAGTCAAAGCGTTTCGCCGTTTGCGGAAAGAAGTCTGATGTAGAACAAGTAGCAGAAGCATACATGCTCAAGAGGGATCACCCGAAATTCAAAGGCAACTGAATTTCGGCAACCGGGGCATCGAAGTCGGAATGCCGCGAAACTCACCGAGTCAAAGCGTTTCGCCGTTTGCGGAAGAAAGTCTGATGTAGAACAAGTAGCAGAAGCATACATGCTCAAGAGGGATCACCCGAAATTCAAAGGCAACTGAATTTCGGCAACCGGGGCATCGAAGTCGGAATGCCGCGAAACTCACCGAGTCAAAGCGTTTCGCCGTTTGCGGAAGAAAGTCTGATGTAGAACAAGTAGCAGAAGCATACATGCTCAAGAGGGATCACCCGAAATTCAAAGGCAACTGAATTTCGGCAACCGGGGCATCGAAGTCGGAATGCCGCGAAACTCACCGAGTCAAAGCGTTTCGCCGTTTGCGGAAGAAGTCTGATGTAGAACAAGTAGCAGAAGCATACATGCTCAAGAGGGATCACCCGAAATTCAAAGGCAACTGAATTTCGGCAACCGGGGCATCGAAGTCGGAATGCCGCGAAACTCACCGAGTCAAAGCGTTTCGCCGTTTGCGGAAGAAAGTCTGATGTAGAACAAGTAGCAGAAGCATACATGCTCAAGAGGGATCACCCGAAATTCAAAGGCAACTGAATTTCGGCAACCGGGGCATCGAAGTCGGAATGCCGCGAAACTCACCGAGTCAAAGCGTTTCGCCGTTTGCGGAAGAAAGTCTGATGTAGAACAAGTAGCAGAAGCATACATGCTCAAGAGGGATCACCGAAATTCAAAGGCAACTGAATTTCGGCAACGGGGCATCGAAGTCGGAATGCCGCGAAACTCACCGAGTCAAAGCGTTTCGCGTTTGCGGAAGAAGTCTGATGTAGAACAAGTAGCAGAAGCATACATGCTCAAGAGGGATCACCCGAATTCAAAGGCAACTGAATTTCGGCAACCGGGCATCGAAGTCGGAATGCCGCGAAACTCACCGAGTCAAAGCGTTTCGCCTTTGCGGAAGAAAGTTGATGTAGAACAAGTAGCAGAAGCATACATGCTCAAGAGGGATCACCCGAAATTCAAAGGCAACTGAATTTCGGCAACGGGGCATCGAAGTCGGAATGCCGCGAAACTCACCGAGTCAAAGCGTTTCGCCGTTTGCGGAAGAAAGTCTGATGTAGAACAAGTAGCAGAAGCATACATGCTCAAGAGGGATCACCCGAAATTCAAAGGCAACTGAATTTCGGCAACCGGGGCATCGAAGTCGGAATGCCGCGAAACTCACCGAGTCAAAGCGTTTCGCCGTTTGGGAAGAAAGTCTGATGTAGAACAAGTAGCAGAAGCATACATGCTCAAGAGGGATCACCCGAAATTCAAAGGCAACTGAATTTCGGCAACCGGGGCATCGAAGTGTCCGCGAAACTCACGAGTCAAAGCGTTT
>CM055351.1:33973583-34017698 GCA_029228515.1 Populus alba x Populus x berolinensis | reverse complement strand
AAAATGCGCGAAACTTCAGCAAAGTCAAAGCGTTTCTGCGTTTTTGGAAGGAAGTCTGATGTAGGATAAGTAGCGGAAGCATACGGCTACAAGAGGCAATTCACCAGAATATTCAAAGCCAAATGCATTTTTCGGCCAACGGGCCATCGAAGTCGAAAATGTCGTGCATGGAAAACTCACCGAGTCAAGCGTGTTTCGCCAGTTTTGAGGATGAGAAGTATGATGTAGAACAAGTAGCAGAAGCATACATGCTCAAGAGGGATCACCGAAATTCAAAGGCAACTGAATTTCGGCAACCGCGGGCATCGAAGTCGGAATGCCGCGAAATACCGAGTCAAAGCGTTCTCTGTTTGCGGAAGGAAGTGTGATGTAGAACAAGTAGCGGAAAGGGACATGCTCTAATAGGGATCACACACAATTCAAAGGCAACTGAATTTCGGCAACCGGGCATCGAAAGTCGGAAATGCTCGGCGAAACTCACTGAGTCAAAGCGTTTCGCCTGTTTTAAGGAAAGAAGTAAGTGATGTAGAACAAGTAGCGGAAAGGCCATACTATGCTCAAGTGGGTAATTGACACACAAAATTCAAAGGCAACTGAATTTCGCGCACCCGGGCATCGAATGTTGAGTCGGAATGCCGCGACAACTCACCGAGTCAAAGCGTTGGCCGTTATGCGGAAGAAAGTGTGATGTAGAACAAGGTAGCGGAAGCATACATGCTCAAGATGGATCACCAGAAATTCAAAGGCAAATGAATTTCGGCAACGGCGGCATCCGAAGTCGGAAATGCCGCGAAATCTCACTATGTCAAAGCGTTGGCGCGTTTGCGAAAGGAATTCTGGATGTAGGAAAAAGCTAGCGGGAAGTTCATACATGTTCAAGAGGGTAGACTCACCGAAATTCAAAGGCAACTGAACTTTCGGCTAACCGTTTCTTTGCATCGAAGTTGCGATGCCGGCGAAACTCCAGAGTCAACGCGTATTGGCCGCGTTTGCGTAAATGAAGTTCTGATGATTAGGACAAGTAGCAGAAGCATTACATGCTCAAAGAGGGTATGACCACAAATTCAAAGGCAACTGAATTTCGGCAATAACCGGGGCATCGATTAGTCGGAATGCCGCGGAAATCACAGGAGTCAAAGCGTTTGGCGTTTGCGGAAGGCAGTCTGATGTAGAAACAAGTAGGAGGAAAGCATACATGCTCAAGAAGGGAATCACCCGACATTCAACGGCAATGGAATTTCGGGCAAACGGGGATCGAAGACGCGAATGCCGCGAAACTCACCCAGTGCAAAGCGCTTTCGCGTTTGTAGGAAGGAAGTGATGATGTAGAAACAAGTAGCGGAAGCTTAGCATGCTCAAGTTATTGTTGGTATCACACAAATTTCAATGGCAACTGAATTTCGGAAACCGGGGCATCGATGTCGGTATGCCGCGAAACTCACCGAGTCAAAGCGTTTCGCTGTTTGCGGAAGGAAGTGTGATGTAGAACAAGTAGCTGAAGCATACATGCTCATGAGGGATCACCGAAACTCAAAGGCAACCGATTTACCGCAACCTGGGCACTTGAATGTCGGAAAGCGCGGTTGTCGCCGACTCAAAGCGTTTCGTGATTTGAGAAGGAAGTAAATGATGTAGCAACAAGTAGCAGAAGCATACATGCCCAAGAGGGATGACCAACGAAATTCAAAGGCAACTGAATTTCGGCAGCCGTGGCATTCGAAGTCGGAATGCACGCCGAACTCACAGAGTCAAAGCGTTTTGGCCGTTTGTGGACAGAAGTCTGATGGCTAGGACAAGTAGCGGATAGCATACATGCTCTAAGAGGGATCACCACAAATTCAAAGGCAATAATGAATTTCGGCAACCGGGGCATCGAAGTCTGAAATGTGTTGCGAAAAACTCACAGAGTCAAAGCGTTTCGCCGTTTGAGGAAAGAATTGTTATGATTGTAGAACAAACTAGCGGAAGCGTACATGCTCAATAGGGAGTGACTCCCACAAATTCAAAGGCTAAACTGAATTTCGGCAAAAAGGGCATCGATAGTCGAAATGACCGCGAAATCTCATCGAGTCAAAGTCGTTTCAGCGTTTAAGGAAGAAGTAATGATGTAGAACAAGTAGCGGAAGACCATACATTCTCAAGAGGGGATGACCACCACATTCAAAAGGCAACTGTAATTTCGGCAACTCGGGGCATCGAATAAGTCGGAATGTCGCGAAATCACAGAGTCAAAGTCGTTTGGGTCCGTATTGCGGAAGGAAGTGTTTCTGATGTAGAACAAGTAGCGGAAGCATTACATTGCTCAAGAGTGATCACCAGTAAATCAAAGGCAAATGAATTTCTGGCAAACGGAGGCATCGAAGTCGGAATGCCTGCGAAACTTCACCGAGTTCAAGCGGTTTCGACCGTTTTGAGTGAAGGAAGTTTGATGTTAGACAAAGTAGCTGGAAGCAGTACATGCTCTAAGAGGACAGATCACCCGAAATTCTAAAAGCAATCGTATTTCGGCAATCCCGGTGGCAATCGAAAGTCGGGAATGGCCACGAAATCTACAGGGTGTCAACAGCGTTTGGCCTGTATTTGCGAAAGAAGTCTGATGGTAGGACAAGTAAGCAGAAATGCATTATCATGCTCAAGGAGGTTATGACCACAATCAAAGGTCTAACTGAATTTTCCGGCAACCAGGGGCATCGAAGTCGGAAATGCCGCGAAACTCACCGAGTCAAAGCGTTTCGCGTTTGCGGAAGGAAGTGTGATGTAGAACAAGTAGATGAAGCATACATGCTCAAGAGGGATCACCCGAAATTCAAAGGCAACTGAATTTCGGCAACAGGGGCATCGAAGTCGGAATGCCGCGAAACTCACCGAGTCAAAGCGTTTCGTGTTTGCGGAATGAAGTGTGATGTTAGAACAAGTAGCAGAAGCATACATGCTCAAGAGGGATCAGCCGAAATTCAAAGGCAACTGAATTTCGGCACCCAGGGCTATCGAAGTCGGAATGCCGACGAAACTCACCAAGTCAAGCGTTTCGCCGTTTGCGGAAGGAAGTGTGATGTAGAACAAGTAGCAGAAGCATACATGCTCAAGAGGGATCACCGAAATTCAAAGGCAAATGAATTTCGGCAACCGGGGCATCGAAGTCGGAAATGCCGCGAAACTCACCGAGTCAAAGCGTTTCGCCGTTTGCGGAAGGAAGTGTGATGTAGAACAAGTAGCAGAAGCATACATGCTCAAGAGGGATCACCCGAAATTCAAAGGCAATGAATTTCGGCAAACGGGGCATCGAAGTCGGAATGCCGCGAAACTCACCGAGTCAAAGCGTTTCGCTGTTGCGGAAGGAAGTGTGATGTAGAACAAGTAGCAGAAGCATACATGCTCAAGAGGGATGACCCGAAATTCAAAGGCAACTGAATTTCGGCAACCGGGGCATCAAAGTCGGAATGCGCGAAACTCACCGAGTCAAAGCGTTTCGCTGTTTGCGGAAGGAAGTGTGATGTAGAACAAGTAGCAGAAGCATACATGCTCAAGAGGGATCACCGAAATTCAAAGGCAACTGATTTTCGGCAACGGGGCATCGAAGTCGGAATGCCGCGAAACTCACCGAGTCAAAGCGTTTTGCCGTTTGCGGAAGAAGTGTGATGTAGAACAAGTAGCAGAAGCATACATGCTCAAGAGGGATCACCCGAAATTCAAAGGCAACTGAATTTCGGCAACGGGGCATCGAAGTCGGAATGCCGCGAAACTCACCGAGTCAAAGCGTTTCGCCGTTTGCGGAAGGAAGTGTGATGTAGAACAAGTAGCAGAAGCATACATGCTCAAGAGGGATCACCGAAATTCAAAGGCAACTGAATTTCGGCAACGGGGCATCGAAGTCGGAATGCCGCGAAACTCACCGAGTCAAAGCGTTTCGCTGTTTGCGGAAGAAGTCTGATGTAGAACAAGTAGCAGAAGCATACATGCTCAAGAGGGATCACCCGAAATTCAAAGGCAACTGAATTTCGGCAACCGGGGCATCGAAGTCGGAATGCCGCGAACTCACCGAGTCAAAGCGTTTCGCCGTTTGCGGAAGGAAGTGTGATGTAGAACAAGTAGCAGAAGCATACATGCTCAAGAGGGATCACCGAAATTCAAAGGCAACTGAATTTCGGCAACCGGGGCATCGAAGTCGGAATGCGCGAAAGTCACCGAGTCAAAGCGTTTCGCCGTTTGCGGAAGGAAGTGTGATGTAGAACAAGTAGCAGAAGCATACATGCTCAAGAGGGATCACCGAAATTCAAAGGCAACTGAATTTCGGCAACGGGGCATCGAAGTCGGAATGCCGCGAAACTCACCGAGTCAAAGCGTTTCGCGTTTGCGGAAGGAAGTGTGATGTAGAACAAGTAGCAGAAGCATACATGCTCAAGAGGAATCACCGAAATTCAAGGGCAATTGAATTTCGGCAACCGGGGCATCGAAGTCGGAATGCCGCGAAACTCACCGAGTCAAAGCGTTTCGCCGTTTGCGGAAGGAAGTGTGATGTAGAACAAGTAGCAGAAGCATACATGCTCAAGAGGGATCACCCGAAATTCAAAGGCAACTGAATTTCGGCAACCGGGGCATCGAAGTCGGAATGCCGCGAAAGTCACCGAGTCAAAGCGTTTCGCTGTTTGCGGAAGGAAGTGTGATGTAGAACAAGTAGCAGAAGCATACATGCTCAAGAGGGATCACCCGAAATTCAAAGGCAACTGAATTTCGGCAACCGGGCATCGAAGTCGGAATGCCGCGAAACTCATCGAGTCAAAGCGTTTCGCCGTTTGCGGAAGGAAGTGTGATGTAGAACAAGTAGCAGAAGCATACATGCTCAAGAGGGATCACCGAAATTCAAAGGCAATGAATTTCGGCAACCGGGGCATCGAAGTTGGAATGCCGCAAAACTCACCGAGTCAAAGCGTTTCGCCGTTTGCGGAAGGAAGTGTGATGTAGAAACAAGTAGCAGAAGCATACATGCTCAAGAGGGATCACCCGAAATTCAAAGGCAACTGAATTTCGGCAACCGGGGCATCGAAGTCGGAATGCCGCGAAACTCACCGAGTCAAAGCGTTTCGCTGTTTGCGGAAGGAAGTGTGATGTAGAACAAGTAGCAGAAGCATACATGCTCAAGAGGGATCACCCGAAATTCAAAGGCAACTGAATTTCGGCAACCGGGGCATCTAAGTCGGAATGCCGGGAAACTCACCGAGTCAAAGCGTTTCGCCGTTTGCGGAAGGAAGTGTGATGTAGAACAAGTAGCAGAAGCATACATGCTCAAGAGGGATCACCCGAAATTCAAAGGCAACTGAATTTCGGCAACGGGGCATCGAAGTCGGAATGCCGCGAAACTCACCGAGTCAAAGCGTTTCATGTTTGCGGAAGGAAGTGTGATGTAGAACAAGTAGCAGAAGCATACATGCTCAAGAGGGATCACCCGAAATTCAAAGGCAACTGAATTTCGGCAACCGGGGCATCGAAGTCGGAATGCCGCGAAACTCACCGAGTCAAAGCGTTTCGCCGTTTGCGGAAGGAAGTGTGATGTAGAACAAGTAGCAGAAGCATACATGCTCAAGAGGGATCACCCGAAATTCAAAGGCAACTGAATTTCGGCAACCGGGGCATCGAAGTCGGAATGCCGCGAAACTCACCGAGTCAAAGCGTTTCGCCGTTTGCGGAAGGAATAGTGTGATGTAGAACAAGTAGCAGAAGCATACATGCTCAAGAGGGATCACCCGAAATTCAAAGGCAACTGAATTTCGGCAACCGGGGCATCGAAAGTCGGAATGCCGCGAAACTCACCGAGTCAAAGCGTTTCGATGTTTGCGGAAGGAAGTGTGATGTAGAACAAGTAGCAGAAGCATACATGCTCAAGAGGGATCACCCGAAATTCAAAGGCAACTGAATTTCGGCAACCGGGCATCGAAGTCGGAATGCCGCGAAACTCACCGAGTCAAAGCGTTTCGCTGTTTGCGGAAGAAGTGTGATGAAGAACACGTACCAGAAGCATACATGCTCAAGAGGGATCACCGAAATTCAAAGGCAACTGAATTTCGGCAACCGGGGCATCGAATTCGGAATGCCGCGAAACTCACCGAGTCAAAGCGTTTCGCCGTTTGCGGAAGGAAGTGTGATGTAGAACAAGTAGCAGAAGCATACATGCTCAAGAGGGATCACCGAAATTCAAAGGCAACTGAATTTCGGCAACCGGGGCATCGAAGTCGGAATGCGCGAAAGTCACCGAGTCAAAGCGTTTCGCGTTTGGAAGGAAGTGTGATGTAGAACAAGTAGCAGAAGCATACATGCTCAAGAGGGATCACCCAAATTCAAAGGCAACTGAATTTCGGCATCCGGGGCATCGAAGTCGGAATGCCGCGAAACTCACCGAGTCAAAGCGTTTCGCGTTTGCGGAAGGAATTGTGATGTAGAACAAGTAGAAGAAGCATACATGCTCAAGAGGGATCACCCGAAATTCAAAGGCAACTGAATTTCGGCAACGGGGCATCGAAGTAGGAATGCCGCGAAACTCATCGAGTCAAAGCATTACGCCTTTGCGCAAGGAAGTGTGATGTAGAACAAGTAGCAGAAGCATACATGCTCAAGAGGGATCCCCCGAAATTCAAAGGCAACTGAATTTGGACAACCGGGGCATCGAAGTCGGAATGCCGCGAAACTCACCGAGTCAAAGCGTTTTGCCGTAAGCGGAAGGAAGTGTGATGTAGAACAAGTAGCAGAAGCATACATGCTCAAGAGGGATCACCCGAAATTCAAAGGCAACTGAATTTCGGCAACCGGGGCATCGAAGGCGGAATGCCGCGAAAGTCACCGAGTCAAAGCTTTTCGCCGTTTGCGGAAGGAAGTGTGATGTAGAACAATTAGCAGAAGCATACATGCTCAAGAGGGATCACCTGAAATTCAAAGGCAACTGAATTTCGGCAACCGGGGCATCGAAGTCGGAATGCCGTGAAACTCACCGATTCAAAGCGTTTGGCCGTTTGCGGAAGGAAATCTGATGTAGAACAAGTAGCAGGAAGCATACATGCTCAAGAGGGATCACCCGAAATTCAAAGGCAAATGAATTTCTGCAACCAGGGCATCGAAGTCGGAATGCCGCGAAACTCACCGAGTCAAAGCGTTTCGCTGTTTGCGGAAGGAAGTGTGATGTAGAACAAGTAGCAGAAGCATACATGCTCAAGAGGGATCAACTGAAATTCAAAGGCAAATGAATTTCGACAACCGGGGCATCGAAGTTGGAATACCGCGAAACTCACCGAGTCAGAGCGTTTGGCCAATTGCGGAAGAAGTCTGATGTAAAACAAGTAGCAGAAGCATACATGCTCAAGAGGGATCACCCGAAATTCAAAGGCAACTGAATTTCGGCAACCGGGGCATCGAAGTCGGAATGCCGCGAAACTCACCGAGTCAAAGCGTTTCGCGTTTGCGGAAGAACTGTGATGTAGAACAAGTAGCAGAGGCATACATGCTCAAGAGGGATCACCCGAAATTCAAAGGCAACTGAATTTCGGCAACCGGGGCATCGAAGTCGGAATGCCGCGAAACTCACCGAGTCAAAGCGTTTCGCCGTTTGCGGAAGAAGAGTGATGTAGAACAAGTAGCAGAAGCATACATGCTCAAGAGGGATCACCCGAAATTCAAAGGCAACTGAATTTCGGCAACCGGGGCATCGAAGTCGGAATGCCGCGAAACTCACCGAGTCAAAAGCGTTTCGCCGTTTGCGGAAGAAGTGTGATGTAGAACAAGTAGCAGAAGCATACATGCTCAAGAGGGATCACCCGAAATTCAAAGGCAACTGAATTTCGGCAACCGGGGCATCGAAGACGGAATGCCGCGAAACTCACCGAGTCAAAGCGTTTCGCCGTTTGCGGAAGGAAGTGTGATGTAGAACAAGTAGCAGAAGCATACATGCTCAAGAGGGATCACCCGAAATTCAAAGGCAACTGAATTTCGGCAACCGGGGCATCGAAGTCGGAATGCCGCGAAACTCACCGAGTCAAAGCGTTTCGCCGTTTGCGGAAGGAAGTGTGATGTAGAACAAGTAGCAGAAGCATACATGCTCAAGAGGGATTACCCCAATTTCAAAGGCAACTGAATTTTGGCAACCGGGGCATCGAAGTCAGAATACCGCGTAACTCACCGAGTCAAAGCGTTTCGCCGTTTGCGGAAGGAAGTGTGATGTAGAACATGTAGCAGAAGCATACATGCTCAAGAGGGATCACCCGAAATTCAAAGGCATTTGAATTTCGGCAACCGGGGCATCGAAGTCGGAATGCCGCGAAACTCACCGAGTCAAAGCGTTTCGCCATTTGCGGAAGGAAGTGTGATGTAGAACAAGTAGCAGAAGCATACATGCTCAAGAGGGATCACCCGAAATTCAAAGGCAACTGATTTTCGGCAACCGGGGCATCGAAGTCGGAATGCCGCGAAACTCACCGAGTCAAAGCGTTTCGCCGTTTGCGGAAGGAAGTGTGATGTAGAACAAGTAGCAGAAGCAAACATGCTCAAGAGGGATCACCCGAAATTCAAAGGCAACTGAATTTCAGCAACCGGGGCATCGAAGTCGGAATGCCGCGAAACTCACCGAGTCAAAGCGTTTCGTTGTTTGCGGAAGGAAGTGTGATGTAGAACAAGTAGCAGAAGCATACATGCTCAAGAGGGATCACCCGAAATTCAAAGGCAACTGAATTTCGGCAACCTGGGCATCGATGTCGGAATGCCGCGAAACTCACCGACTCAAAGCGTTTCGCTTTTGCGGAGGAAAGTGTGATGTAGAACAAGTAGCAGAAGCATACATGCTCAAGAGGGATCACACGAAATTCAAAGGCAACTGAATTTCGGCAACCGGGGCATCGAAGTCGGAATGCCGCGAAACTCACCGAGTGAAAGCGTTTCGCCGTTTGCGGAAGACGTGTGATGTAGAACAAGTAGCAGAAGCATACATGCTCAAGAGGGATCACCCGAAATTCAAAGGCAACTGAATTTCGGCAACCGAGGCATCTGAAGTCGGTGAATAGTGCGAAACTCACTAGTTAACAGCGTTTTTTGAATTTGCGGAAGGAAAAGTGTTGATGATAGAAAACAACGTAGCAGAAGCCATACTTGCTCAAGAGGGTATCCACCCGTAAATTCAAAGGCAACTGTCTTACTGCAATAAGGTGGGCATCGAAGTTCGGACATGCCGCGAAAATCACCGAGTCAAAGCGTTTTGCCATTTGCGGGAAGGAAGTGTGATGTTAGAACAAGTAGCAGAAGATACATGCTCAAGAGGGATCCCCCGAAATTCAAAGGCAACTGAATTTCGGCAAGACCGGCGGCATCGAAGTCGGAATGCTCGCGAAAAACTCATAGTCAAAGCTTCTTTGCCATATGGCGGAAGGAAGTGTGGATGTAGAACAATGTAGCAGAGATAGCATACACGCTCAAGAGGGATCACCCGAAATTCAAAGGCAACTGAATTTTCGGCAACCGGGGCATCGAAGTAGGAATGCCGCGAAACTCACGCACAGTCAAAGCGGTTTCGCTGTTTTTTTGGGGGGCGGGAAGGAAATCTGATGTAGAACACAGTAGCAGAAGCATACATGCTCAAGAGGGATCACCCGAAATTCAAAGGCAACTGAATTTCGGCAACCGGGACATAGAAGTTGGAAGGCCCGCGAAAACTCACCGATACGTCAAAGCGTTTCTCACATTTGCGGAAGGAAGTGTGATGTTGAACAAGTTAGCAGATAGCATACATGCTCAAGAGGGATCACCCCAACATTCAAAGGCAACTGAATTTCAGCAACCGGGGCATCGAAGTCGGAATGCGGGAGGAAACTCACCGAGTCAAAGCGTTTCGTGGTTTGCGGAGGGAAGTGTGATGTAGAACATGTAGCAGAGAGCATACAGGCTCCAAGAGGGGGGATCACCCGAAATTCAAAGGCAACTGAATTTCGGCAACCGGGGCATCGAAGTCGGAATGCTGCCGAAACTCACCGAGAGTCTTAGCGTTTCGCCGTGTCTGTAAGGAAGGGTGATGTAGAGCATTAGCAGATAGCATATCACGCTTCAAGAGGGATCACACGAAATTCAAAGGCAACTGGAGTTTCTGCAAAAGGGGCATCGATTCTTAGTCGGAATGCCGCGAAACTCACCTATTCCAAAGCGGTTCTTGCCATTTGCGGTAGGAGAGGAAGTGTGATGTAGAACAAGTCGAGCAGAAGCATACAGGCTCAAGAGGGATCTCCCGAAAATTCAAAGGCAACTGAATTTCGGCAACGGGGCATCGAAGTCGGAATGCCGCGAAACTCACCGAGTCAAAGCGTTTCGCCGTTTGCGGAAGAAGTTGATGTAGAACAAGTAGCAGAAGCATACATGCTCAAGAGGGATCACCCGAAATTCAAAGGCAACTGAATTTCGGCAACCGGGGCATCGAAGTCGGAATGCCGCGAAACTCACCGAGTCAAAGCGTTTCGCCGTTTGCGGAAGGAAGTCTGATGTAGAACAAGTAGCAGAAGCATACATGCTCAAGAGGGATCACCCGAAATTCAAAGGCAACTGAATTTCGGCAACCGGGGCATCGAAGTCGGAATGCCGCGAAACTCACCGAGTCAAAGCGTTTCGCCGTTTGCGGAAGGAAGTCTGATGTAGAACAAGTAGCAGAAGCATACATGCTCAAGAGGGATCACCCGAAATTCAAAGGCAACTGAATTTCGGCAACCGGGGCATCGAAGTCGGAATGCCGCGAAACTCACCGAGTCAAAGCGTTTCGCCGTTTGCGGAAGGAAGTGTGATGTAGAACAAGTAGCAGAAGCATACATGCTCAAGAGGGATCACCCGAAATTCAAAGGCAACTGAATTTCGGCAACCGGGGCATCGAAGTCGGAATGCCGCGAAACTCACCGAGTCAAAGCGTTTCGCCGTTTGCGGAAGAAGTTGATGTAGAACAAGTAGCAGAAGCATACATGCTCAAGAGGGATCACCCGAAATTCAAAGGCAACTGAATTTCGGCAACCGGGGCATCGAAGTCGGAATGCCGCGAAACTCACCGAGTCAAAGCGTTTCGCCGTTTGCGGAAGGAAGTCTGATGTAGAACAAGTAGCAGAAGCATACATGCTCAAGAGGGATCACCCGAAATTCAAAGGCAACTGAATTTCGGCAACCGGGGCATCGAAGTCGGAATGCCGCGAAACTCACCGAGTCAAAGCGTTTCGCCGTTTGCGGAAGGAAGTGTGATGTAGAACAAGTAGCAGAAGCATACATGCTCAAGAGGGATCACCCGAAATTCAAAGGCAACTGAATTTCGGCAACCGGGGCATCGAAGTCGGAATGCCGCGAAACTCACCGAGTCAAAGCGTTTCGCCGTTTGCGGAAGGAAGTGTGATGTAGAACAAGTAGCAGAAGCATACATGCTCAAGAGGGATCACCCGAAATTCAAAGGCAACTGAATTTCGGCAACCGGGGCATCGAAGTCGGAATGCCGCGAAACTCACCGAGTCAAAGCGTTTCGCCGTTTGCGGAAGAAGTGTGATGTAGAACAAGTAGCAGAAGCATACATGCTCAAGAGGGATCACCCGAAATTCAAAGGCAACTGAATTTCGGCAACCGGGGCATCGAAGTCGGAATGCCGCGAAACTCACCGAGTCAAAGCGTTTCGCCGTTTGCGGAAGAAGTCTGATGTAGAACAAGTAGCAGAAGCATACATGCTCAAGAGGGATCACCCGAAATTCAAAGGCAACTGAATTTCGGCAACCGGGGCATCGAAGTCGGAATGCCGCGAAACTCACCGAGTCAAAGCGTTTCGCCGTTTGCGGAAGGAAGTCTGATGTAGAACAAGTAGCAGAAGCATACATGCTCAAGAGGGATCACCCGAAATTCAAAGGCAACTGAATTTCGGCAACCGGGGCATCGAAGTCGGAATGCCGCGAAACTCACCGAGTCAAAGCGTTTCGCGTTTGCGGAAGGAAGTGTGATGTAGAACAAGTAGCAGAAGCATACATGCTCAAGAGGGATCACCCGAAATTCAAAGGCAACTGAATTTCGGCAACCGGGGCATCGAAGTCGGAATGCCGCGAAACTCACCGAGTCAAAGCGTTTCGCGTTTGCGGAAGAAGTCTGATGTAGAACAAGTAGCAGAAGCATACATGCTCAAGAGGGATCACCCGAAATTCAAAGGCAACTGAATTTCGGCAACCGGGGCATCGAAGTCGGAATGCCGCGAAACTCACCGAGTCAAAGCGTTTCGCCGTTTGCGGAAGAAGTGTGATGTAGAACAAGTAGCAGAAGCATACATGCTCAAGAGGGATCACCCGAAATTCAAAGGCAACTGAATTTCGGCAACCGGGGCATCGAAGTCGGAATGCCGCGAAACTCACCGAGTCAAAGCGTTTCGCCGTTTGCGGAAGAAGTCTGATGTAGAACAAGTAGCAGAAGCATACATGCTCAAGAGGGATCACCCGAAATTCAAAGGCAACTGAATTTCGGCAACCGGGGCATCGAAGTCGGAATGCCGCGAAACTCACCGAGTCAAAGCGTTTCGCCGTTTGCGGAAGAAGTCTGATGTAGAACAAGTAGCAGAAGCATACATGCTCAAGAGGGATCACCCGAAATTCAAAGGCAACTGAATTTCGGCAACCGGGGCATCGAAGTCGGAATGCCGCGAAACTCACCGAGTCAAAGCGTTTCGCCGTTTGCGGAAGAAGTCTGATGTAGAACAAGTAGCAGAAGCATACATGCTCAAGAGGGATCACCCGAAATTCAAAGGCAACTGAATTTCGGCAACCGGGGCATCGAAGTCGGAATGCCGCGAAACTCACCGAGTCAAAGCGTTTCGCCGTTTGCGGAAGAAGTCTGATGTAGAACAAGTAGCAGAAGCATACATGCTCAAGAGGGATCACCCGAAATTCAAAGGCAACTGAATTTCGGCAACCGGGGCATCGAAGTCGGAATGCCGCGAAACTCACCGAGTCAAAGCGTTTCGCCGTTTGCGGAAGAAGTCTGATGTAGAACAAGTAGCAGAAGCATACATGCTCAAGAGGGATCACCCGAAATTCAAAGGCAACTGAATTTCGGCAACGGGGCATCGAAGTCGGAATGCCGCGAAACTCACCGAGTCAAAGCGTTTCGCCGTTTGCGGAAGAAGTGTGATGTAGAACAAGTAGCAGAAGCATACATGCTCAAGAGGGATCACCCGAAATTCAAAGGCAACTGAATTTCGGCAACCGGGGCATCGAAGTCGGAATGCCGCGAAACTCACCGAGTCAAAGCGTTTCGCCGTTTGCGGAAGAAGTCTGATGTAGAACAAGTAGCAGAAGCATACATGCTCAAGAGGGATCACCCGAAATTCAAAGGCAACTGAATTTCGGCAACCGGGGCATCGAAGTCGGAATGCCGCGAAACTCACCGAGTCAAAGCGTTTCGCCGTTTGCGGAAGGAAGTCTGATGTAGAACAAGTAGCAGAAGCATACATGCTCAAGAGGGATCACCCGAAATTCAAAGGCAACTGAATTTCGGCAACCGGGGCATCGAAGTCGGAATGCCGCGAAACTCACCGAGTCAAAGCGTTTCGCCGTTTGCGGAAGAAGAAGTGTGATGTAGAACAAGTAGCAGAAGCATACATGCTCAAGAGGGATCACCCGAAATTCAAAGGCAACTGAATTTCGGCAACCGGGGCATCGAAGTCGGAATGCCGCGAAACTCACCGAGTCAAAGCGTTTCGCCGTTTGCGGAAGGAAGTGTGATGTAGAACAAGTAGCAGAAGCATACATGCTCAAGAGGGATCACCCGAAATTCAAAGGCAACTGAATTTCGGCAACCGGGGCATCGAAGTCGGAATGCCGCGAAACTCACCGAGTCAAAGCGTTTCGCCGTTTGCGGAAGAAGTCTGATGTAGAACAAGTAGCAGAAGCATACATGCTCAAGAGGGATCACCCGAAATTCAAAGGCAACTGAATTTCGGCAACCGGGGCATCGAAGTCGGAATGCCGCGAAACTCACCGAGTCAAAGCGTTTCGCCGTTTGCGGAAGAAGTCTGATGTAGAACAAGTAGCAGAAGCATACATGCTCAAGAGGGATCACCCGAAATTCAAAGGCAACTGAATTTCGGCAACCGGGGCATCGAAGTCGGAATGCCGCGAAACTCACCGAGTCAAAGCGTTTCGCCGTTTGCGGAAGGAAGTCTGATGTAGAACAAGTAGCAGAAGCATACATGCTCAAGAGGGATCACCCGAAATTCAAAGGCAACTGAATTTCGGCAACCGGGGCATCGAAGTCGGAATGCCGCGAAACTCACCGAGTCAAAGCGTTTCGCCGTTTGCGGAAGGAAGTCTGATGTAGAACAAGTAGCAGAAGCATACATGCTCAAGAGGGATCACCCGAAATTCAAAGGCAACTGAATTTCGGCAACCGGGGCATCGAAGTCGGAATGCCGCGAAACTCACCGAGTCAAAGCGTTTCGCCGTTTGCGGAAGGAAGTCTGATGTAGAACAAGTAGCAGAAGCATACATGCTCAAGAGGGATCACCCGAAATTCAAAGGCAACTGAATTTCGGCAACCGGGGCATCGAAGTCGGAATGCCGCGAAACTCACCGAGTCAAAGCGTTTCGCCGTTTGCGGAAGGAAGTCTGATGTAGAACAAGTAGCAGAAGCATACATGCTCAAGAGGGATCACCCGAAATTCAAAGGCAACTGAATTTCGGCAACGGGGCATCGAAGTCGGAATGCCGCGAAACTCACCGAGTCAAAGCGTTTCGCCGTTTGCGGAAGGAAGTCTGATGTAGAACAAGTAGCAGAAGCATACATGCTCAAGAGGGATCACCCGAAATTCAAAGGCAACTGAATTTCGGCAAACGGGGCATCGAAGTCGGAATGCCGCGAAACTCACCGAGTCAAAGCGTTTCGCCGTTTGCGGAAGGAAGTCTGATGTAGAACAAGTAGCAGAAGCATACATGCTCAAGAGGGATCACCCGAAATTCAAAGGCAACTGAATTTCGGCAACCGGGGCATCGAAGTCGGAATGCCGCGAAACTCACCGAGTCAAAGCGTTTCGCCGTTTGCGGAAGAAGTCTGATGTAGAACAAGTAGCAGAAGCATACATGCTCAAGAGGGATCACCCGAAATTCAAAGGCAACTGAATTTCGGCAACCGGGGCATCGAAGTCGGAATGCCGCGAAACTCACCGAGTCAAAGCGTTTCGCCGTTTGCGGAAGGAAGTCTGATGTAGAACAAGTAGCAGAAGCATACATGCTCAAGAGGGATCACCCGAAATTCAAAGGCAACTGAATTTCGGCAACGGGGCATCGAAGTCGGAATGCCGCGAAACTCACCGAGTCAAAGCGTTTCGCCGTTTGCGGAAGGAAGTCTGATGTAGAACAAGTAGCAGAAGCATACATGCTCAAGAGGGATCACCCGAAATTCAAAGGCAACTGAATTTCGGCAACCGGGGCATCGAAGTCGGAATGCCGCGAAACTCACCGAGTCAAAGCGTTTCGCCGTTTGCGGAAGGAAGTGTGATGTAGAACAAGTAGCAGAAGCATACATGCTCAAGAGGGATCACCCGAAATTCAAAGGCAACTGAATTTCGGCAACCGGGGCATCGAAGTCGGAATGCCGCGAAACTCACCGAGTCAAAGCGTTTCGCCGTTTGCGGAAGGAAGTCTGATGTAGAACAAGTAGCAGAAGCATACATGCTCAAGAGGGATCACCCGAAATTCAAAGGCAACTGAATTTCGGCAACCGGGGCATCGAAGTCGGAATGCCGCGAAACTCACCGAGTCAAAGCGTTTCGCCGTTTGCGGAAGAAGTCTGATGTAGAACAAGTAGCAGAAGCATACATGCTCAAGAGGGATCACCCGAAATTCAAAGGCAACTGAATTTCGGCAACCGGGGCATCGAAGTCGGAATGCCGCGAAACTGACCGAGTCAAAGCGTTTCGCCGTTTGCGGAAAGAAGTCTGGTGTAGAACAAGTAGCAGAAGCATACATGCTCAAGAGGGATCACCCGAAATTCAAAGGCAACTGAATTTCGGCAACCGGGGCATCGAAGTCGGAATGCCGCGAAACTCACCGAGTCAAAGCGTTTCGCCGTTTGCGGAAGGAAGTCTGATGTAGAACAAGTAGCAGAAGCATACATGCTCAAGAGGGATCACCCGAAATTCAAAGGCAACTGAATTTCGGCAACCGGGGCATCGAAGTCGGAATGCCGCGAAACTCACCGAGTCAAAGCGTTTCGCCGTTTGCGGAAGGAAGTCTGATGTAGAACAAGTAGCAGAAGCATACATGCTCAAGAGGGATCACCCGAAATTCAAAGGCAACTGAATTTCGGCAACCGGGGCATCGAAGTCGGAATGCCGCGAAACTCACCGAGTCAAAGCGTTTCGCCGTTTGCGGAAGAAGTCTGATGTAGAACAAGTAGCAGAAGCATACATGCTCAAGAGGGATCACCCGAAATTCAAAGGCAACTGAATTTCGGCAACCGGGGCATCGAAGTCGGAATGCCGCGAAACTCACCGAGTCAAAGCGTTTCGCCGTTTGCGGAAGAAGTCTGATGTAGAACAAGTAGCAGAAGCATACATGCTCAAGAGGGATCACCCGAAATTCAAAGGCAACTGAATTTCGGCAACCGGGGCATCGAAGTCGGAATGCCGCGAAACTCACCGAGTCAAAGCGTTTCGCCGTTTGCGGAAGGAAGTCTGATGTAGAACAAGTAGCAGAAGCATACATGCTCAAGAGGGATCACCCGAAATTCAAAGGCAACTGAATTTCGGCAACCGGGGCATCGAAGTCGGAATGCCGCGAAACTCACCGAGTCAAAGCGTTTCGCCGTTTGCGGAAGGAAGTCTGATGTAGAACAAGTAGCAGAAGCATACATGCTCAAGAGGGATCACCCGAAATTCAAAGGCAACTGAATTTCGGCAACCGGGGCATCGAAGTCGGAATGCCGCGAAACTCACCGAGTCAAAGCGTTTCGCCGTTTGCGGAAGAAGTGTGATGTAGAACAAGTAGCAGAAGCATACATGCTCAAGAGGGATCACCCGAAATTCAAAGGCAACTGAATTTCGGCAACCGGGGCATCGAAGTCGGAATGCCGCGAAACTCACCGAGTCAAAGCGTTTCGCCGTTTGCGGAAGGAAGTCTGATGTAGAACAAGTAGCAGAAGCATACATGCTCAAGAGGGATCACCCGAAATTCAAAGGCAACTGAATTTCGGCAACCGGGGCATCGAAGTCGGAATGCCGCGAAACTCACCGAGTCAAAGCGTTTCGCCGTTTGCGGAAGAAGTCTGATGTAGAACAAGTAGCAGAAGCATACATGCTCAAGAGGGATCACCCGAAATTCAAAGGCAACTGAATTTCGGCAACCGGGGCATCGAAGTCGGAATGCCGCGAAACTCACCGAGTCAAAGCGTTTCGCCGTTTGCGGAAGGAAGTCTGATGTAGAACAAGTAGCAGAAGCATACATGCTCAAGAGGGATCACCCGAAATTCAAAGGCAACTGAATTTCGGCAACCGGGGCATCGAAGTCGGAATGCCGCGAAACTCACCGAGTCAAAGCGTTTCGCCGTTTGCGGAAGGAAGTCTGATGTAGAACAAGTAGCAGAAGCATACATGCTCAAGAGGGATCACCCGAAATTCAAAGGCAACTGAATTTCGGCAACCGGGGCATCGAAGTCGGAATGCCGCGAAACTCACCGAGTCAAAGCGTTTCGCCGTTTGCGGAAGAAGTCTGATGTAGAACAAGTAGCAGAAGCATACATGCTCAAGAGGGATCACCCGAAATTCAAAGGCAACTGAATTTCGGCAACCGGGGCATCGAAGTCGGAATGCCGCGAAACTCACCGAGTCAAAGCGTTTCGCCGTTTGCGGAAGAAGTCTGATGTAGAACAAGTAGCAGAAGCATACATGCTCAAGAGGGATCACCCGAAATTCAAAGGCAACTGAATTTCGGCAACCGGGGCATCGAAGTCGGAATGCCGCGAAACTCACCGAGTCAAAGCGTTTCGCCGTTTGCGGAAGAAGTCTGATGTAGAACAAGTAGCAGAAGCATACATGCTCAAGAGGGATCACCCGAAATTCAAAGGCAACTGAATTTCGGCAACCGGGGCATCGAAGTCGGAATGCCGCGAAACTCACCGAGTCAAAGCGTTTCGCCGTTTGCGGAAGGAAGTCTGATGTAGAACAAGTAGCAGAAGCATACATGCTCAAGAGGGATCACCCGAAATTCAAAGGCAACTGAATTTCGGCAACCGGGGCATCGAAGTCGGAATGCCGCGAAACTCACCGAGTCAAAGCGTTTCGCCGTTTGCGGAAGGAAGTCTGATGTAGAACAAGTAGCAGAAGCATACATGCTCAAGAGGGATCACCCGAAATTCAAAGGCAACTGAATTTCGGCAACCGGGGCATCGAAGTCGGAATGCCGCGAAACTCACCGAGTCAAAGCGTTTCGCCGTTTGCGGAAGAAGTCTGATGTAGAACAAGTAGCAGAAGCATACATGCTCAAGAGGGATCACCCGAAATTCAAAGGCAACTGAATTTCGGCAACCGGGGCATCGAAGTCGGAATGCCGCGAAACTCACCGAGTCAAAGCGTTTCGCCGTTTGCGGAAGAAGTCTGATGTAGAACAAGTAGCAGAAGCATACATGCTCAAGAGGGATCACCCGAAATTCAAAGGCAACTGAATTTCGGCAACCGGGGCATCGAAGTCGGAATGCCGCGAAACTCACCGAGTCAAAGCGTTTCGCCGTTTGCGGAAGAAGTGTGATGTAGAACAAGTAGCAGAAGCATACATGCTCAAGAGGGATCACCCGAAATTCAAAGGCAACTGAATTTCGGCAACCGGGGCATCGAAGTCGGAATGCCGCGAAACTCACCGAGTCAAAGCGTTTCGCCGTTTGCGGAAGGAAGTCTGATGTAGAACAAGTAGCAGAAGCATACATGCTCAAGAGGGATCACCCGAAATTCAAAGGCAACTGAATTTCGGCAACCGGGGCATCGAAGTCGGAATGCCGCGAAACTCACCGAGTCAAAGCGTTTCGCCGTTTGCGGAAGAAGTCTGATGTAGAACAAGTAGCAGAAGCATACATGCTCAAGAGGGATCACCCGAAATTCAAAGGCAACTGAATTTCGGCAACCGGGGCATCGAAGTCGGAATGCCGCGAAACTCACCGAGTCAAAGCGTTTCGCCGTTTGCGGAAGGAAGTCTGATGTAGAACAAGTAGCAGAAGCATACATGCTCAAGAGGGATCACCCGAAATTCAAAGGCAACTGAATTTCGGCAACCGGGGCATCGAAGTCGGAATGCCGCGAAACTCACCGAGTCAAAGCGTTTCGCCGTTTGCGGAAGAAGTCTGATGTAGAACAAGTAGCAGAAGCATACATGCTCAAGAGGGATCACCCGAAATTCAAAGGCAACTGAATTTCGGCAACCGGGGCATCGAAGTCGGAATGCCGCGAAACTCACCGAGTCAAAGCGTTTCGCCGTTTGCGGAAGAAGTCTGATGTAGAACAAGTAGCAGAAGCATACATGCTCAAGAGGGATCACCCGAAATTCAAAGGCAACTGAATTTCGGCAACCGGGGCATCGAAGTCGGAATGCCGCGAAACTCACCGAGTCAAAGCGTTTCGCCGTTTGCGGAAGGAAGTCTGATGTAGAACAAGTAGCAGAAGCATACATGCTCAAGAGGGATCACCCGAAATTCAAAGGCAACTGAATTTCGGCAACCGGGGCATCGAAGTCGGAATGCCGCGAAACTCACCGAGTCAAAGCGTTTCGCCGTTTGCGGAAGGAAGTCTGATGTAGAACAAGTAGCAGAAGCATACATGCTCAAGAGGGATCACCCGAAATTCAAAGGCAACTGAATTTCGGCAACCGGGGCATCGAAGTCGGAATGCCGCGAAACTCACCGAGTCAAAGCGTTTCGCCGTTTGCGGAAGGAAGTCTGATGTAGAACAAGTAGCAGAAGCATACATGCTCAAGAGGGATCACCCGAAATTCAAAGGCAACTGAATTTCGGCAACCGGGGCATCGAAGTCGGAATGCCGCGAAACTCACCGAGTCAAAGCGTTTCGCCGTTTGCGGAAGAAGTCTGATGTAGAACAAGTAGCAGAAGCATACATGCTCAAGAGGGATCACCCGAAATTCAAAGGCAACTGAATTTCGGCAACCGGGGCATCGAAGTCGGAATGCCGCGAAACTCACCGAGTCAAAGCGTTTCGCCGTTTGCGGAAGAAGTCTGATGTAGAACAAGTAGCAGAAGCATACATGCTCAAGAGGGATCACCCGAAATTCAAAGGCAACTGAATTTCGGCAACCGGGGCATCGAAGTCGGAATGCCGCGAAACTCACCGAGTCAAAGCGTTTCGCCGTTTGCGGAAGGAAGTCTGATGTAGAACAAGTAGCAGAAGCATACATGCTCAAGAGGGATCACCCGAAATTCAAAGGCAACTGAATTTCGGCAACCGGGGCATCGAAGTCGGAATGCCGCGAAACTCACCGAGTCAAAGCGTTTCGCCGTTTGCGGAAGGAAGTCTGATGTAGAACAAGTAGCAGAAGCATACATGCTCAAGAGGGATCACCCGAAATTCAAAGGCAACTGAATTTCGGCAACCGGGGCATCGAAGTCGGAATGCCGCGAAACTCACCGAGTCAAAGCGTTTCGCCGTTTGCGGAAGAAGTCTGATGTAGAACAAGTAGCAGAAGCATACATGCTCAAGAGGGATCACCCGAAATTCAAAGGCAACTGAATTTCGGCAACCGGGGCATCGAAGTCGGAATGCCGCGAAACTCACCGAGTCAAAGCGTTTCGCCGTTTGCGGAAGGAAGTCTGATGTAGAACAAGTAGCAGAAGCATACATGCTCAAGAGGGATCACCCGAAATTCAAAGGCAACTGAATTTCGGCAACCGGGGCATCGAAGTCGGAATGCCGCGAAACTCACCGAGTCAAAGCGTTTCGCCGTTTGCGGAAGAAGTCTGATGTAGAACAAGTAGCAGAAGCATACATGCTCAAGAGGGATCACCCGAAATTCAAAGGCAACTGAATTTCGGCAACCGGGGCATCGAAGTCGGAATGCCGCGAAACTCACCGAGTCAAAGCGTTTCGCCGTTTGCGGAAGGAAGTCTGATGTAGAACAAGTAGCAGAAGCATACATGCTCAAGAGGGATCACCCGAAATTCAAAGGCAACTGAATTTCGGCAACCGGGGCATCGAAGTCGGAATGCCGCGAAACTCACCGAGTCAAAGCGTTTCGCCGTTTGCGGAAGGAAGTCTGATGTAGAACAAGTAGCAGAAGCATACATGCTCAAGAGGGATCACCCGAAATTCAAAGGCAACTGAATTTCGGCAACCGGGGCATCGAAGTCGGAATGCCGCGAAACTCACCGAGTCAAAGCGTTTCGCCGTTTGCGGAAGGAAGTCTGATGTAGAACAAGTAGCAGAAGCATACATGCTCAAGAGGGATCACCCGAAATTCAAAGGCAACTGAATTTCGGCAACCGGGGCATCGAAGTCGGAATGCCGCGAAACTCACCGAGTCAAAGCGTTTCGCCGTTTGCGGAAGGAAGTCTGATGTAGAACAAGTAGCAGAAGCATACATGCTCAAGAGGGATCACCCGAAATTCAAAGGCAACTGAATTTCGGCAACCGGGGCATCGAAGTCGGAATGCCGCGAAACTCACCGAGTCAAAGCGTTTCGCCGTTTGCGGAAGGAAGTCTGATGTAGAACAAGTAGCAGAAGCATACATGCTCAAGAGGGATCACCCGAAATTCAAAGGCAACTGAATTTCGGCAACCGGGGCATCGAAGTCGGAATGCCGCGAAACTCACCGAGTCAAAGCGTTTCGCCGTTTGCGGAAGGAAGTCTGATGTAGAACAAGTAGCAGAAGCATACATGCTCAAGAGGGATCACCCGAAATTCAAAGGCAACTGAATTTCGGCAACCGGGGCATCGAAGTCGGAATGCCGCGAAACTCACCGAGTCAAAGCGTTTCGCCGTTTGCGGAAGAAGTCTGATGTAGAACAAGTAGCAGAAGCATACATGCTCAAGAGGGATCACCCGAAATTCAAAGGCAACTGAATTTCGGCAACCGGGGCATCGAAGTCGGAATGCCGCGAAACTCACCGAGTCAAAGCGTTTCGCCGTTTGCGGAAGGAAGTCTGATGTAGAACAAGTAGCAGAAGCATACATGCTCAAGAGGGATCACCCGAAATTCAAAGGCAACTGAATTTCGGCAACCGGGGCATCGAAGTCGGAATGCCGCGAAACTCACCGAGTCAAAGCGTTTCGCCGTTTGCGGAAGGAAGTCTGATGTAGAACAAGTAGCAGAAGCATACATGCTCAAGAGGGATCACCCGAAATTCAAAGGCAACTGAATTTCGGCAACCGGGGCATCGAAGTCGGAATGCCGCGAAACTCACCGAGTCAAAGCGTTTCGCCGTTTGCGGAAGGAAGTCTGATGTAGAACAAGTAGCAGAAGCATACATGCTCAAGAGGGATCACCCGAAATTCAAAGGCAACTGAATTTCGGCAACCGGGGCATCGAAGTCGGAATGCCGCGAAACTCACCGAGTCAAAGCGTTTCGCCGTTTGCGGAAGAAGTCTGATGTAGAACAAGTAGCAGAAGCATACATGCTCAAGAGGGATCACCCGAAATTCAAAGGCAACTGAATTTCGGCAACCGGGGCATCGAAGTCGGAATGCCGCGAAACTCACCGAGTCAAAGCGTTTCGCCGTTTGCGGAAGGAAGTCTGATGTAGAACAAGTAGCAGAAGCATACATGCTCAAGAGGGATCACCCGAAATTCAAAGGCAACTGAATTTCGGCAACCGGGGCATCGAAGTCGGAATGCCGCGAAACTCACCGAGTCAAAGCGTTTCGCCGTTTGCGGAAGAAGTCTGATGTAGAACAAGTAGCAGAAGCATACATGCTCAAGAGGGATCACCCGAAATTCAAAGGCAACTGAATTTCGGCAACCGGGGCATCGAAGTCGGAATGCCGCGAAACTCACCGAGTCAAAGCGTTTCGCCGTTTGCGGAAGGAAGTCTGATGTAGAACAAGTAGCAGAAGCATACATGCTCAAGAGGGATCACCCGAAATTCAAAGGCAACTGAATTTCGGCAACCGGGGCATCGAAGTCGGAATGCCGCGAAACTCACCGAGTCAAAGCGTTTCGCCGTTTGCGGAAGAAGTCTGATGTAGAACAAGTAGCAGAAGCATACATGCTCAAGAGGGATCACCCGAAATTCAAAGGCAACTGAATTTCGGCAACCGGGGCATCGAAGTCGGAATGCCGCGAAACTCACCGAGTCAAAGCGTTTCGCCGTTTGCGGAAGGAAGTCTGATGTAGAACAAGTAGCAGAAGCATACATGCTCAAGAGGGATCACCCGAAATTCAAAGGCAACTGAATTTCGGCAACCGGGGCATCGAAGTCGGAATGCCGCGAAACTCACCGAGTCAAAGCGTTTCGCCGTTTGCGGAAGGAAGTCTGATGTAGAACAAGTAGCAGAAGCATACATGCTCAAGAGGGATCACCCGAAATTCAAAGGCAACTGAATTTCGGCAACCGGGGCATCGAAGTCGGAATGCCGCGAAACTCACCGAGTCAAAGCGTTTCGCCGTTTGCGGAAGGAAGTCTGATGTAGAACAAGTAGCAGAAGCATACATGCTCAAGAGGGATCACCCGAAATTCAAAGGCAACTGAATTTCGGCAACCGGGGCATCGAAGTCGGAATGCCGCGAAACTCACCGAGTCAAAGCGTTTCGCCGTTTGCGGAAGGAAGTCTGATGTAGAACAAGTAGCAGAAGCATACATGCTCAAGAGGGATCACCCGAAATTCAAAGGCAACTGAATTTCGGCAACCGGGGCATCGAAGTCGGAATGCCGCGAAACTCACCGAGTCAAAGCGTTTCGCCGTTTGCGGAAGGAAGTCTGATGTAGAACAAGTAGCAGAAGCATACATGCTCAAGAGGGATCACCCGAAATTCAAAGGCAACTGAATTTCGGCAACCGGGGCATCGAAGTCGGAATGCCGCGAAACTCACCGAGTCAAAGCGTTTCGCCGTTTGCGGAAGAAGTCTGATGTAGAACAAGTAGCAGAAGCATACATGCTCAAGAGGGATCACCCGAAATTCAAAGGCAACTGAATTTCGGCAACCGGGGCATCGAAGTCGGAATGCCGCGAAACTCACCGAGTCAAAGCGTTTCGCCGTTTGCGGAAGGAAGTCTGATGTAGAACAAGTAGCAGAAGCATACATGCTCAAGAGGGATCACCCGAAATTCAAAGGCAACTGAATTTCGGCAACCGGGGCATCGAAGTCGGAATGCCGCGAAACTCACCGAGTCAAAGCGTTTCGCCGTTTGCGGAAGAAGTCTGATGTAGAACAAGTAGCAGAAGCATACATGCTCAAGAGGGATCACCCGAAATTCAAAGGCAACTGAATTTCGGCAACCGGGGCATCGAAGTCGGAATGCCGCGAAACTCACCGAGTCAAAGCGTTTCGCCGTTTGCGGAAGAAGTCTGATGTAGAACAAGTAGCAGAAGCATACATGCTCAAGAGGGATCACCCGAAATTCAAAGGCAACTGAATTTCGGCAACCGGGGCATCGAAGTCGGAATGCCGCGAAACTCACCGAGTCAAAGCGTTTCGCCGTTTGCGGAAGAAGTCTGATGTAGAACAAGTAGCAGAAGCATACATGCTCAAGAGGGATCACCCGAAATTCAAAGGCAACTGAATTTCGGCAACCGGGGCATCGAAGTCGGAATGCCGCGAAACTCACCGAGTCAAAGCGTTTCGCCGTTTGCGGAAGAAGTCTGATGTAGAACAAGTAGCAGAAGCATACATGCTCAAGAGGGATCACCCGAAATTCAAAGGCAACTGAATTTCGGCAACCGGGGCATCGAAGTCGGAATGCCGCGAAACTCACCGAGTCAAAGCGTTTCGCCGTTTGCGGAAGAAGTCTGATGTAGAACAAGTAGCAGAAGCATACATGCTCAAGAGGGATCACCCGAAATTCAAAGGCAACTGAATTTCGGCAACCGGGGCATCGAAGTCGGAATGCCGCGAAACTCACCGAGTCAAAGCGTTTCGCCGTTTGCGGAAGGAAGTCTGATGTAGAACAAGTAGCAGAAGCATACATGCTCAAGAGGGATCACCCGAAATTCAAAGGCAACTGAATTTCGGCAACCGGGGCATCGAAGTCGGAATGCCGCGAAACTCACCGAGTCAAAGCGTTTCGCCGTTTGCGGAAGGAAGTCTGATGTAGAACAAGTAGCAGAAGCATACATGCTCAAGAGGGATCACCCGAAATTCAAAGGCAACTGAATTTCGGCAACCGGGGCATCGAAGTCGGAATGCCGCGAAACTCACCGAGTCAAAGCGTTTCGCCGTTTGCGGAAGGAAGTCTGATGTAGAACAAGTAGCAGAAGCATACATGCTCAAGAGGGATCACCCGAAATTCAAAGGCAACTGAATTTCGGCAACCGGGGCATCGAAGTCGGAATGCCGCGAAACTCACCGAGTCAAAGCGTTTCGCCGTTTGCGGAAGAAGTCTGATGTAGAACAAGTAGCAGAAGCATACATGCTCAAGAGGGATCACCCGAAATTCAAAGGCAACTGAATTTCGGCAACCGGGGCATCGAAGTCGGAATGCCGCGAAACTCACCGAGTCAAAGCGTTTCGCCGTTTGCGGAAGGAAGTCTGATGTAGAACAAGTAGCAGAAGCATACATGCTCAAGAGGGATCACCCGAAATTCAAAGGCAACTGAATTTCGGCAACGGGGCATCGAAGTCGGAATGCCGCGAAACTCACCGAGTCAAAGCGTTTCGCCGTTTGCGGAAGAAGTCTGATGTAGAACAAGTAGCAGAAGCATACATGCTCAAGAGGGATCACCCGAAATTCAAAGGCAACTGAATTTCGGCAACCGGGGCATCGAAGTCGGAATGCCGCGAAACTCACCGAGTCAAAGCGTTTCGCCGTTTGCGGAAGAAGTCTGATGTAGAACAAGTAGCAGAAGCATACATGCTCAAGAGGGATCACCCGAAATTCAAAGGCAACTGAATTTCGGCAACCGGGGCATCGAAGTCGGAATGCCGCGAAACTCACCGAGTCAAAGCGTTTCGCCGTTTGCGGAAGAAGTCTGATGTAGAACAAGTAGCAGAAGCATACATGCTCAAGAGGGATCACCCGAAATTCAAAGGCAACTGAATTTCGGCAACCGGGGCATCGAAGTCGGAATGCCGCGAAACTCACCGAGTCAAAGCGTTTCGCCGTTTGCGGAAGGAAGTCTGATGTAGAACAAGTAGCAGAAGCATACATGCTCAAGAGGGATCACCCGAAATTCAAAGGCAACTGAATTTCGGCAACCGGGGCATCGAAGTCGGAATGCCGCGAAACTCACCGAGTCAAAGCGTTTCGCCGTTTGCGGAAGAAGTCTGATGTAGAACAAGTAGCAGAAGCATACATGCTCAAGAGGGATCACCCGAAATTCAAAGGCAACTGAATTTCGGCAACCGGGGCATCGAAGTCGGAATGCCGCGAAACTCACCGAGTCAAAGCGTTTCGCCGTTTGCGGAAGAAGTCTGATGTAGAACAAGTAGCAGAAGCATACATGCTCAAGAGGGATCACCCGAAATTCAAAGGCAACTGAATTTCGGCAACCGGGGCATCGAAGTCGGAATGCCGCGAAACTCACCGAGTCAAAGCGTTTCGCCGTTTGCGGAAGAAGTCTGATGTAGAACAAGTAGCAGAAGCATACATGCTCAAGAGGGATCACCCGAAATTCAAAGGCAACTGAATTTCGGCAACCGGGGCATCGAAGTCGGAATGCCGCGAAACTCACCGAGTCAAAGCGTTTCGCCGTTTGCGGAAGAAGTCTGATGTAGAACAAGTAGCAGAAGCATACATGCTCAAGAGGGATCACCCGAAATTCAAAGGCAACTGAATTTCGGCAACCGGGGCATCGAAGTCGGAATGCCGCGAAACTCACCGAGTCAAAGCGTTTCGCCGTTTGCGGAAGAAGTCTGATGTAGAACAAGTAGCAGAAGCATACATGCTCAAGAGGGATCACCCGAAATTCAAAGGCAACTGAATTTCGGCAACCGGGGCATCGAAGTCGGAATGCCGCGAAACTCACCGAGTCAAAGCGTTTCGCCGTTTGCGGAAGAAGTCTGATGTAGAACAAGTAGCAGAAGCATACATGCTCAAGAGGGATCACCCGAAATTCAAAGGCAACTGAATTTCGGCAACCGGGGCATCGAAGTCGGAATGCCGCGAAACTCACCGAGTCAAAGCGTTTCGCCGTTTGCGGAAGAAGTCTGATGTAGAACAAGTAGCAGAAGCATACATGCTCAAGAGGGATCACCCGAAATTCAAAGGCAACTGAATTTCGGCAACCGGGGCATCGAAGTCGGAATGCCGCGAAACTCACCGAGTCAAAGCGTTTCGCCGTTTGCGGAAGAAGTCTGATGTAGAACAAGTAGCAGAAGCATACATGCTCAAGAGGGATCACCCGAAATTCAAAGGCAACTGAATTTCGGCAACCGGGGCATCGAAGTCGGAATGCCGCGAAACTCACCGAGTCAAAGCGTTTCGCCGTTTGCGGAAGAAGTCTGATGTAGAACAAGTAGCAGAAGCATACATGCTCAAGAGGGATCACCCGAAATTCAAAGGCAACTGAATTTCGGCAACCGGGGCATCGAAGTCGGAATGCCGCGAAACTCACCGAGTCAAAGCGTTTCGCCGTTTGCGGAAGAAGTCTGATGTAGAACAAGTAGCAGAAGCATACATGCTCAAGAGGGATCACCCGAAATTCAAAGGCAACTGAATTTCGGCAACCGGGGCATCGAAGTCGGAATGCCGCGAAACTCACCGAGTCAAAGCGTTTCGCCGTTTGCGGAAGAAGTCTGATGTAGAACAAGTAGCAGAAGCATACATGCTCAAGAGGGATCACCCGAAATTCAAAGGCAACTGAATTTCGGCAACCGGGGCATCGAAGTCGGAATGCCGCGAAACTCACCGAGTCAAAGCGTTTCGCCGTTTGCGGAAGAAGTCTGATGTAGAACAAGTAGCAGAAGCATACATGCTCAAGAGGGATCACCCGAAATTCAAAGGCAACTGAATTTCGGCAACCGGGGCATCGAAGTCGGAATGCCGCGAAACTCACCGAGTCAAAGCGTTTCGCCGTTTGCGGAAGGAAGTCTGATGTAGAACAAGTAGCAGAAGCATACATGCTCAAGAGGGATCACCCGAAATTCAAAGGCAACTGAATTTCGGCAACCGGGGCATCGAAGTCGGAATGCCGCGAAACTCACCGAGTCAAAGCGTTTCGCCGTTTGCGGAAGAAGTCTGATGTAGAACAAGTAGCAGAAGCATACATGCTCAAGAGGGATCACCCGAAATTCAAAGGCAACTGAATTTCGGCAACCGGGGCATCGAAGTCGGAATGCCGCGAAACTCACCGAGTCAAAGCGTTTCGCCGTTTGCGGAAGGAAGTCTGATGTAGAACAAGTAGCAGAAGCATACATGCTCAAGAGGGATCACCCGAAATTCAAAGGCAACTGAATTTCGGCAACCGGGGCATCGAAGTCGGAATGCCGCGAAACTCACCGAGTCAAAGCGTTTCGCCGTTTGCGGAAGAAGTCTGATGTAGAACAAGTAGCAGAAGCATACATGCTCAAGAGGGATCACCCGAAATTCAAAGGCAACTGAATTTCGGCAACCGGGGCATCGAAGTCGGAATGCCGCGAAACTCACCGAGTCAAAGCGTTTCGCCGTTTGCGGAAGGAAGTCTGATGTAGAACAAGTAGCAGAAGCATACATGCTCAAGAGGGATCACCCGAAATTCAAAGGCAACTGAATTTCGGCAACCGGGGCATCGAAGTCGGAATGCCGCGAAACTCACCGAGTCAAAGCGTTTCGCCGTTTGCGGAAGGAAGTCTGATGTAGAACAAGTAGCAGAAGCATACATGCTCAAGAGGGATCACCCGAAATTCAAAGGCAACTGAATTTCGGCAACCGGGGCATCGAAGTCGGAATGCCGCGAAACTCACCGAGTCAAAGCGTTTCGCCGTTTGCGGAAGGAAGTCTGATGTAGAACAAGTAGCAGAAGCATACATGCTCAAGAGGGATCACCCGAAATTCAAAGGCAACTGAATTTCGGCAACCGGGGCATCGAAGTCGGAATGCCGCGAAACTCACCGAGTCAAAGCGTTTCGCCGTTTGCGGAAGAAGTCTGATGTAGAACAAGTAGCAGAAGCATACATGCTCAAGAGGGATCACCCGAAATTCAAAGGCAACTGAATTTCGGCAACCGGGGCATCGAAGTCGGAATGCCGCGAAACTCACCGAGTCAAAGCGTTTCGCCGTTTGCGGAAGAAGTCTGATGTAGAACAAGTAGCAGAAGCATACATGCTCAAGAGGGATCACCCGAAATTCAAAGGCAACTGAATTTCGGCAACCGGGGCATCGAAGTCGGAATGCCGCGAAACTCACCGAGTCAAAGCGTTTCGCCGTTTGCGGAAGAAGTCTGATGTAGAACAAGTAGCAGAAGCATACATGCTCAAGAGGGATCACCCGAAATTCAAAGGCAACTGAATTTCGGCAACCGGGGCATCGAAGTCGGAATGCCGCGAAACTCACCGAGTCAAAGCGTTTCGCCGTTTGCGGAAGAAGTCTGATGTAGAACAAGTAGCAGAAGCATACATGCTCAAGAGGGATCACCCGAAATTCAAAGGCAACTGAATTTCGGCAACCGGGGCATCGAAGTCGGAATGCCGCGAAACTCACCGAGTCAAAGCGTTTCGCCGTTTGCGGAAGAAGTCTGATGTAGAACAAGTAGCAGAAGCATACATGCTCAAGAGGGATCACCCGAAATTCAAAGGCAACTGAATTTCGGCAACCGGGGCATCGAAGTCGGAATGCCGCGAAACTCACCGAGTCAAAGCGTTTCGCCGTTTGCGGAAGAAGTCTGATGTAGAACAAGTAGCAGAAGCATACATGCTCAAGAGGGATCACCCGAAATTCAAAGGCAACTGAATTTCGGCAACCGGGGCATCGAAGTCGGAATGCCGCGAAACTCACCGAGTCAAAGCGTTTCGCCGTTTGCGGAAGAAGTCTGATGTAGAACAAGTAGCAGAAGCATACATGCTCAAGAGGGATCACCCGAAATTCAAAGGCAACTGAATTTCGGCAACCGGGGCATCGAAGTCGGAATGCCGCGAAACTCACCGAGTCAAAGCGTTTCGCCGTTTGCGGAAGGAAGTCTGATGTAGAACAAGTAGCAGAAGCATACATGCTCAAGAGGGATCACCCGAAATTCAAAGGCAACTGAATTTCGGCAACCGGGGCATCGAAGTCGGAATGCCGCGAAACTCACCGAGTCAAAGCGTTTCGCCGTTTGCGGAAGAAGTCTGATGTAGAACAAGTAGCAGAAGCATACATGCTCAAGAGGGATCACCCGAAATTCAAAGGCAACTGAATTTCGGCAACCGGGGCATCGAAGTCGGAATGCCGCGAAACTCACCGAGTCAAAGCGTTTCGCCGTTTGCGGAAGAAGTCTGATGTAGAACAAGTAGCAGAAGCATACATGCTCAAGAGGGATCACCCGAAATTCAAAGGCAACTGAATTTCGGCAACCGGGGCATCGAAGTCGGAATGCCGCGAAACTCACCGAGTCAAAGCGTTTCGCCGTTTGCGGAAGAAGTCTGATGTAGAACAAGTAGCAGAAGCATACATGCTCAAGAGGGATCACCCGAAATTCAAAGGCAACTGAATTTCGGCAACCGGGGCATCGAAGTCGGAATGCCGCGAAACTCACCGAGTCAAAGCGTTTCGCCGTTTGCGGAAGAAGTCTGATGTAGAACAAGTAGCAGAAGCATACATGCTCAAGAGGGATCACCCGAAATTCAAAGGCAACTGAATTTCGGCAACCGGGGCATCGAAGTCGGAATGCCGCGAAACTCACCGAGTCAAAGCGTTTCGCCGTTTGCGGAAGGAAGTCTGATGTAGAACAAGTAGCAGAAGCATACATGCTCAAGAGGGATCACCCGAAATTCAAAGGCAACTGAATTTCGGCAACCGGGGCATCGAAGTCGGAATGCCGCGAAACTCACCGAGTCAAAGCGTTTCGCCGTTTGCGGAAGAAGTCTGATGTAGAACAAGTAGCAGAAGCATACATGCTCAAGAGGGATCACCCGAAATTCAAAGGCAACTGAATTTCGGCAACCGGGGCATCGAAGTCGGAATGCCGCGAAACTCACCGAGTCAAAGCGTTTCGCCGTTTGCGGAAGAAGTCTGATGTAGAACAAGTAGCAGAAGCATACATGCTCAAGAGGGATCACCCGAAATTCAAAGGCAACTGAATTTCGGCAACCGGGGCATCGAAGTCGGAATGCCGCGAAACTCACCGAGTCAAAGCGTTTCGCCGTTTGCGGAAGAAGTCTGATGTAGAACAAGTAGCAGAAGCATACATGCTCAAGAGGGATCACCCGAAATTCAAAGGCAACTGAATTTCGGCAACCGGGGCATCGAAGTCGGAATGCCGCGAAACTCACCGAGTCAAAGCGTTTCGCCGTTTGCGGAAGAAGTCTGATGTAGAACAAGTAGCAGAAGCATACATGCTCAAGAGGGATCACCCGAAATTCAAAGGCAACTGAATTTCGGCAACCGGGGCATCGAAGTCGGAATGCCGCGAAACTCACCGAGTCAAAGCGTTTCGCCGTTTGCGGAAGAAGTCTGATGTAGAACAAGTAGCAGAAGCATACATGCTCAAGAGGGATCACCCGAAATTCAAAGGCAACTGAATTTCGGCAACCGGGGCATCGAAGTCGGAATGCCGCGAAACTCACCGAGTCAAAGCGTTTCGCCGTTTGCGGAAGAAGTCTGATGTAGAACAAGTAGCAGAAGCATACATGCTCAAGAGGGATCACCCGAAATTCAAAGGCAACTGAATTTCGGCAACCGGGGCATCGAAGTCGGAATGCCGCGAAACTCACCGAGTCAAAGCGTTTCGCCGTTTGCGGAAGGAAGTCTGATGTAGAACAAGTAGCAGAAGCATACATGCTCAAGAGGGATCACCCGAAATTCAAAGGCAACTGAATTTCGGCAACCGGGGCATCGAAGTCGGAATGCCGCGAAACTCACCGAGTCAAAGCGTTTCGCCGTTTGCGGAAGAAGTCTGATGTAGAACAAGTAGCAGAAGCATACATGCTCAAGAGGGATCACCCGAAATTCAAAGGCAACTGAATTTCGGCAACCGGGGCATCGAAGTCGGAATGCCGCGAAACTCACCGAGTCAAAGCGTTTCGCCGTTTGCGGAAGGAAGTCTGATGTAGAACAAGTAGCAGAAGCATACATGCTCAAGAGGGATCACCCGAAATTCAAAGGCAACTGAATTTCGGCAACCGGGGCATCGAAGTCGGAATGCCGCGAAACTCACCGAGTCAAAGCGTTTCGCCGTTTGCGGAAGAAGTCTGATGTAGAACAAGTAGCAGAAGCATACATGCTCAAGAGGGATCACCCGAAATTCAAAGGCAACTGAATTTCGGCAACCGGGGCATCGAAGTCGGAATGCCGCGAAACTCACCGAGTCAAAGCGTTTCGCCGTTTGCGGAAGAAGTCTGATGTAGAACAAGTAGCAGAAGCATACATGCTCAAGAGGGATCACCCGAAATTCAAAGGCAACTGAATTTCGGCAACCGGGGCATCGAAGTCGGAATGCCGCGAAACTCACCGAGTCAAAGCGTTTCGCCGTTTGCGGAAGGAAGTCTGATGTAGAACAAGTAGCAGAAGCATACATGCTCAAGAGGGATCACCCGAAATTCAAAGGCAACTGAATTTCGGCAACCGGGGCATCGAAGTCGGAATGCCGCGAAACTCACCGAGTCAAAGCGTTTCGCCGTTTGCGGAAGGAAGTCTGATGTAGAACAAGTAGCAGAAGCATACATGCTCAAGAGGGATCACCCGAAATTCAAAGGCAACTGAATTTCGGCAACCGGGGCATCGAAGTCGGAATGCCGCGAAACTCACCGAGTCAAAGCGTTTCGCCGTTTGCGGAAGAAGTCTGATGTAGAACAAGTAGCAGAAGCATACATGCTCAAGAGGGATCACCCGAAATTCAAAGGCAACTGAATTTCGGCAACCGGGGCATCGAAGTCGGAATGCCGCGAAACTCACCGAGTCAAAGCGTTTCGCCGTTTGCGGAAGGAAGTCTGATGTAGAACAAGTAGCAGAAGCATACATGCTCAAGAGGGATCACCCGAAATTCAAAGGCAACTGAATTTCGGCAACCGGGGCATCGAAGTCGGAATGCCGCGAAACTCACCGAGTCAAAGCGTTTCGCCGTTTGCGGAAGAAGTCTGATGTAGAACAAGTAGCAGAAGCATACATGCTCAAGAGGGATCACCCGAAATTCAAAGGCAACTGAATTTCGGCAACCGGGGCATCGAAGTCGGAATGCCGCGAAACTCACCGAGTCAAAGCGTTTCGCCGTTTGCGGAAGAAGAAGTCTGATGTAGAACAAGTAGCAGAAGCATACATGCTCAAGAGGGATCACCCGAAATTCAAAGGCAACTGAATTTCGGCAACCGGGGCATCGAAGTCGGAATGCCGCGAAACTCACCGAGTCAAAGCGTTTCGCCGTTTGCGGAAGAAGTCTGATGTAGAACAAGTAGCAGAAGCATACATGCTCAAGAGGGATCACCCGAAATTCAAAGGCAACTGAATTTCGGCAACCGGGGCATCGAAGTCGGAATGCCGCGAAACTCACCGAGTCAAAGCGTTTCGCCGTTTGCGGAAGAAGTCTGATGTAGAACAAGTAGCAGAAGCATACATGCTCAAGAGGGATCACCCGAAATTCAAAGGCAACTGAATTTCGGCAACCGGGGCATCGAAGTCGGAATGCCGCGAAACTCACCGAGTCAAAGCGTTTCGCCGTTTGCGGAAGAAGTCTGATGTAGAACAAGTAGCAGAAGCATACATGCTCAAGAGGGATCACCCGAAATTCAAAGGCAACTGAATTTCGGCAACCGGGGCATCGAAGTCGGAATGCCGCGAAACTCACCGAGTCAAAGCGTTTCGCCGTTTGCGGAAGAAGTCTGATGTAGAACAAGTAGCAGAAGCATACATGCTCAAGAGGGATCACCCGAAATTCAAAGGCAACTGAATTTCGGCAACCGGGGCATCGAAGTCGGAATGCCGCGAAACTCACCGAGTCAAAGCGTTTCGCCGTTTGCGGAAGAAGTCTGATGTAGAACAAGTAGCAGAAGCATACATGCTCAAGAGGGATCACCCGAAATTCAAAGGCAACTGAATTTCGGCAACCGGGGCATCGAAGTCGGAATGCCGCGAAACTCACCGAGTCAAAGCGTTTCGCCGTTTGCGGAAGAAGTCTGATGTAGAACAAGTAGCAGAAGCATACATGCTCAAGAGGGATCACCCGAAATTCAAAGGCAACTGAATTTCGGCAACCGGGGCATCGAAGTCGGAATGCCGCGAAACTCACCGAGTCAAAGCGTTTCGCCGTTTGCGGAAGAAGTCTGATGTAGAACAAGTAGCAGAAGCATACATGCTCAAGAGGGATCACCCGAAATTCAAAGGCAACTGAATTTCGGCAACCGGGGCATCGAAGTCGGAATGCCGCGAAACTCACCGAGTCAAAGCGTTTCGCCGTTTGCGGAAGAAGTCTGATGTAGAACAAGTAGCAGAAGCATACATGCTCAAGAGGGATCACCCGAAATTCAAAGGCAACTGAATTTCGGCAACCGGGGCATCGAAGTCGGAATGCCGCGAAACTCACCGAGTCAAAGCGTTTCGCCGTTTGCGGAAGAAGTCTGATGTAGAACAAGTAGCAGAAGCATACATGCTCAAGAGGGATCACCCGAAATTCAAAGGCAACTGAATTTCGGCAACCGGGGCATCGAAGTCGGAATGCCGCGAAACTCACCGAGTCAAAGCGTTTCGCCGTTTGCGGAAGAAGAAGTCTGATGTAGAACAAGTAGCAGAAGCATACATGCTCAAGAGGGATCACCCGAAATTCAAAGGCAACTGAATTTCGGCAACCGGGGCATCGAAGTCGGAATGCCGCGAAACTCACCGAGTCAAAGCGTTTCGCCGTTTGCGGAAGAAGTCTGATGTAGAACAAGTAGCAGAAGCATACATGCTCAAGAGGGATCACCCGAAATTCAAAGGCAACTGAATTTCGGCAACCGGGGCATCGAAGTCGGAATGCCGCGAAACTCACCGAGTCAAAGCGTTTCGCCGTTTGCGGAAGAAGTCTGATGTAGAACAAGTAGCAGAAGCATACATGCTCAAGAGGGATCACCCGAAATTCAAAGGCAACTGAATTTCGGCAACCGGGGCATCGAAGTCGGAATGCCGCGAAACTCACCGAGTCAAAGCGTTTCGCCGTTTGCGGAAGAAGTCTGATGTAGAACAAGTAGCAGAAGCATACATGCTCAAGAGGGATCACCCGAAATTCAAAGGCAACTGAATTTCGGCAACCGGGGCATCGAAGTCGGAATGCCGCGAAACTCACCGAGTCAAAGCGTTTCGCCGTTTGCGGAAGGAAGTCTGATGTAGAACAAGTAGCAGAAGCATACATGCTCAAGAGGGATCACCCGAAATTCAAAGGCAACTGAATTTCGGCAACCGGGGCATCGAAGTCGGAATGCCGCGAAACTCACCGAGTCAAAGCGTTTCGCCGTTTGCGGAAGGAAGTCTGATGTAGAACAAGTAGCAGAAGCATACATGCTCAAGAGGGATCACCCGAAATTCAAAGGCAACTGAATTTCGGCAACCGGGGCATCGAAGTCGGAATGCCGCGAAACTCACCGAGTCAAAGCGTTTCGCCGTTTGCGGAAGAAGTCTGATGTAGAACAAGTAGCAGAAGCATACATGCTCAAGAGGGATCACCCGAAATTCAAAGGCAACTGAATTTCGGCAACCGGGGCATCGAAGTCGGAATGCCGCGAAACTCACCGAGTCAAAGCGTTTCGCCGTTTGCGGAAGAAGTCTGATGTAGAACAAGTAGCAGAAGCATACATGCTCAAGAGGGATCACCCGAAATTCAAAGGCAACTGAATTTCGGCAACCGGGGCATCGAAGTCGGAATGCCGCGAAACTCACCGAGTCAAAGCGTTTCGCCGTTTGCGGAAGAAGTCTGATGTAGAACAAGTAGCAGAAGCATACATGCTCAAGAGGGATCACCCGAAATTCAAAGGCAACTGAATTTCGGCAACCGGGGCATCGAAGTCGGAATGCCGCGAAACTCACCGAGTCAAAGCGTTTCGCCGTTTGCGGAAGAAGTCTGATGTAGAACAAGTAGCAGAAGCATACATGCTCAAGAGGGATCACCCGAAATTCAAAGGCAACTGAATTTCGGCAACCGGGGCATCGAAGTCGGAATGCCGCGAAACTCACCGAGTCAAAGCGTTTCGCCGTTTGCGGAAGAAGTCTGATGTAGAACAAGTAGCAGAAGCATACATGCTCAAGAGGGATCACCCGAAATTCAAAGGCAACTGAATTTCGGCAACCGGGGCATCGAAGTCGGAATGCCGCGAAACTCACCGAGTCAAAGCGTTTCGCCGTTTGCGGAAGAAGTCTGATGTAGAACAAGTAGCAGAAGCATACATGCTCAAGAGGGATCACCCGAAATTCAAAGGCAACTGAATTTCGGCAACCGGGGCATCGAAGTCGGAATGCCGCGAAACTCACCGAGTCAAAGCGTTTCGCCGTTTGCGGAAGAAGTCTGATGTAGAACAAGTAGCAGAAGCATACATGCTCAAGAGGGATCACCCGAAATTCAAAGGCAACTGAATTTCGGCAACCGGGGCATCGAAGTCGGAATGCCGCGAAACTCACCGAGTCAAAGCGTTTCGCCGTTTGCGGAAGAAGTCTGATGTAGAACAAGTAGCAGAAGCATACATGCTCAAGAGGGATCACCCGAAATTCAAAGGCAACTGAATTTCGGCAACCGGGGCATCGAAGTCGGAATGCCGCGAAACTCACCGAGTCAAAGCGTTTCGCCGTTTGCGGAAGAAGTCTGATGTAGAACAAGTAGCAGAAGCATACATGCTCAAGAGGGATCACCCGAAATTCAAAGGCAACTGAATTTCGGCAACCGGGGCATCGAAGTCGGAATGCCGCGAAACTCACCGAGTCAAAGCGTTTCGCCGTTTGCGGAAGAAGTCTGATGTAGAACAAGTAGCAGAAGCATACATGCTCAAGAGGGATCACCCGAAATTCAAAGGCAACTGAATTTCGGCAACCGGGGCATCGAAGTCGGAATGCCGCGAAACTCACCGAGTCAAAGCGTTTCGCCGTTTGCGGAAGAAGTCTGATGTAGAACAAGTAGCAGAAGCATACATGCTCAAGAGGGATCACCCGAAATTCAAAGGCAACTGAATTTCGGCAACCGGGGCATCGAAGTCGGAATGCCGCGAAACTCACCGAGTCAAAGCGTTTCGCCGTTTGCGGAAGAAGTCTGATGTAGAACAAGTAGCAGAAGCATACATGCTCAAGAGGGATCACCCGAAATTCAAAGGCAACTGAATTTCGGCAACCGGGGCATCGAAGTCGGAATGCCGCGAAACTCACCGAGTCAAAGCGTTTCGCCGTTTGCGGAAGAAGTCTGATGTAGAACAAGTAGCAGAAGCATACATGCTCAAGAGGGATCACCCGAAATTCAAAGGCAACTGAATTTCGGCAACCGGGGCATCGAAGTCGGAATGCCGCGAAACTCACCGAGTCAAAGCGTTTCGCCGTTTGCGGAAGAAGTCTGATGTAGAACAAGTAGCAGAAGCATACATGCTCAAGAGGGATCACCCGAAATTCAAAGGCAACTGAATTTCGGCAACCGGGGCATCGAAGTCGGAATGCCGCGAAACTCACCGAGTCAAAGCGTTTCGCCGTTTGCGGAAGAAGTCTGATGTAGAACAAGTAGCAGAAGCATACATGCTCAAGAGGGATCACCCGAAATTCAAAGGCAACTGAATTTCGGCAACCGGGGCATCGAAGTCGGAATGCCGCGAAACTCACCGAGTCAAAGCGTTTCGCCGTTTGCGGAAGAAGTCTGATGTAGAACAAGTAGCAGAAGCATACATGCTCAAGAGGGATCACCCGAAATTCAAAGGCAACTGAATTTCGGCAACCGGGGCATCGAAGTCGGAATGCCGCGAAACTCACCGAGTCAAAGCGTTTCGCCGTTTGCGGAAGAAGTCTGATGTAGAACAAGTAGCAGAAGCATACATGCTCAAGAGGGATCACCCGAAATTCAAAGGCAACTGAATTTCGGCAACCGGGGCATCGAAGTCGGAATGCCGCGAAACTCACCGAGTCAAAGCGTTTCGCCGTTTGCGGAAGAAGTCTGATGTAGAACAAGTAGCAGAAGCATACATGCTCAAGAGGGATCACCCGAAATTCAAAGGCAACTGAATTTCGGCAACCGGGGCATCGAAGTCGGAATGCCGCGAAACTCACCGAGTCAAAGCGTTTCGCCGTTTGCGGAAGAAGTCTGATGTAGAACAAGTAGCAGAAGCATACATGCTCAAGAGGGATCACCCGAAATTCAAAGGCAACTGAATTTCGGCAACCGGGGCATCGAAGTCGGAATGCCGCGAAACTCACCGAGTCAAAGCGTTTCGCCGTTTGCGGAAGAAGTCTGATGTAGAACAAGTAGCAGAAGCATACATGCTCAAGAGGGATCACCCGAAATTCAAAGGCAACTGAATTTCGGCAACCGGGGCATCGAAGTCGGAATGCCGCGAAACTCACCGAGTCAAAGCGTTTCGCCGTTTGCGGAAGAAGTCTGATGTAGAACAAGTAGCAGAAGCATACATGCTCAAGAGGGATCACCCGAAATTCAAAGGCAACTGAATTTCGGCAACCGGGGCATCGAAGTCGGAATGCCGCGAAACTCACCGAGTCAAAGCGTTTCGCCGTTTGCGGAAGAAGTCTGATGTAGAACAAGTAGCAGAAGCATACATGCTCAAGAGGGATCACCCGAAATTCAAAGGCAACTGAATTTCGGCAACCGGGGCATCGAAGTCGGAATGCCGCGAAACTCACCGAGTCAAAGCGTTTCGCCGTTTGCGGAAGAAGTCTGATGTAGAACAAGTAGCAGAAGCATACATGCTCAAGAGGGATCACCCGAAATTCAAAGGCAACTGAATTTCGGCAACCGGGGCATCGAAGTCGGAATGCCGCGAAACTCACCGAGTCAAAGCGTTTCGCCGTTTGCGGAAGAAGTCTGATGTAGAACAAGTAGCAGAAGCATACATGCTCAAGAGGGATCACCCGAAATTCAAAGGCAACTGAATTTCGGCAACCGGGGCATCGAAGTCGGAATGCCGCGAAACTCACCGAGTCAAAGCGTTTCGCCGTTTGCGGAAGAAGTCTGATGTAGAACAAGTAGCAGAAGCATACATGCTCAAGAGGGATCACCCGAAATTCAAAGGCAACTGAATTTCGGCAACCGGGGCATCGAAGTCGGAATGCCGCGAAACTCACCGAGTCAAAGCGTTTCGCCGTTTGCGGAAGAAGTCTGATGTAGAACAAGTAGCAGAAGCATACATGCTCAAGAGGGATCACCCGAAATTCAAAGGCAACTGAATTTCGGCAACCGGGGCATCGAAGTCGGAATGCCGCGAAACTCACCGAGTCAAAGCGTTTCGCCGTTTGCGGAAGAAGTCTGATGTAGAACAAGTAGCAGAAGCATACATGCTCAAGAGGGATCACCCGAAATTCAAAGGCAACTGAATTTCGGCAACCGGGGCATCGAAGTCGGAATGCCGCGAAACTCACCGAGTCAAAGCGTTTCGCCGTTTGCGGAAGAAGTCTGATGTAGAACAAGTAGCAGAAGCATACATGCTCAAGAGGGATCACCCGAAATTCAAAGGCAACTGAATTTCGGCAACCGGGGCATCGAAGTCGGAATGCCGCGAAACTCACCGAGTCAAAGCGTTTCGCCGTTTGCGGAAGAAGTCTGATGTAGAACAAGTAGCAGAAGCATACATGCTCAAGAGGGATCACCCGAAATTCAAAGGCAACTGAATTTCGGCAACCGGGGCATCGAAGTCGGAATGCCGCGAAACTCACCGAGTCAAAGCGTTTCGCCGTTTGCGGAAGAAGTCTGATGTAGAACAAGTAGCAGAAGCATACATGCTCAAGAGGGATCACCCGAAATTCAAAGGCAACTGAATTTCGGCAACCGGGGCATCGAAGTCGGAATGCCGCGAAACTCACCGAGTCAAAGCGTTTCGCCGTTTGCGGAAGAAGTCTGATGTAGAACAAGTAGCAGAAGCATACATGCTCAAGAGGGATCACCCGAAATTCAAAGGCAACTGAATTTCGGCAACCGGGGCATCGAAGTCGGAATGCCGCGAAACTCACCGAGTCAAAGCGTTTCGCCGTTTGCGGAAGAAGTCTGATGTAGAACAAGTAGCAGAAGCATACATGCTCAAGAGGGATCACCCGAAATTCAAAGGCAACTGAATTTCGGCAACCGGGGCATCGAAGTCGGAATGCCGCGAAACTCACCGAGTCAAAGCGTTTCGCCGTTTGCGGAAGAAGTCTGATGTAGAACAAGTAGCAGAAGCATACATGCTCAAGAGGGATCACCCGAAATTCAAAGGCAACTGAATTTCGGCAACCGGGGCATCGAAGTCGGAATGCCGCGAAACTCACCGAGTCAAAGCGTTTCGCCGTTTGCGGAAGAAGTCTGATGTAGAACAAGTAGCAGAAGCATACATGCTCAAGAGGGATCACCCGAAATTCAAAGGCAACTGAATTTCGGCAACCGGGGCATCGAAGTCGGAATGCCGCGAAACTCACCGAGTCAAAGCGTTTCGCCGTTTGCGGAAGAAGTCTGATGTAGAACAAGTAGCAGAAGCATACATGCTCAAGAGGGATCACCCGAAATTCAAAGGCAACTGAATTTCGGCAACCGGGGCATCGAAGTCGGAATGCCGCGAAACTCACCGAGTCAAAGCGTTTCGCCGTTTGCGGAAGAAGTCTGATGTAGAACAAGTAGCAGAAGCATACATGCTCAAGAGGGATCACCCGAAATTCAAAGGCAACTGAATTTCGGCAACCGGGGCATCGAAGTCGGAATGCCGCGAAACTCACCGAGTCAAAGCGTTTCGCCGTTTGCGGAAGAAGTCTGATGTAGAACAAGTAGCAGAAGCATACATGCTCAAGAGGGATCACCCGAAATTCAAAGGCAACTGAATTTCGGCAACCGGGGCATCGAAGTCGGAATGCCGCGAAACTCACCGAGTCAAAGCGTTTCGCCGTTTGCGGAAGAAGTCTGATGTAGAACAAGTAGCAGAAGCATACATGCTCAAGAGGGATCACCCGAAATTCAAAGGCAACTGAATTTCGGCAACCGGGGCATCGAAGTCGGAATGCCGCGAAACTCACCGAGTCAAAGCGTTTCGCCGTTTGCGGAAGAAGTCTGATGTAGAACAAGTAGCAGAAGCATACATGCTCAAGAGGGATCACCCGAAATTCAAAGGCAACTGAATTTCGGCAACCGGGGCATCGAAGTCGGAATGCCGCGAAACTCACCGAGTCAAAGCGTTTCGCCGTTTGCGGAAGAAGTCTGATGTAGAACAAGTAGCAGAAGCATACATGCTCAAGAGGGATCACCCGAAATTCAAAGGCAACTGAATTTCGGCAACCGGGGCATCGAAGTCGGAATGCCGCGAAACTCACCGAGTCAAAGCGTTTCGCCGTTTGCGGAAGAAGTCTGATGTAGAACAAGTAGCAGAAGCATACATGCTCAAGAGGGATCACCCGAAATTCAAAGGCAACTGAATTTCGGCAACCGGGGCATCGAAGTCGGAATGCCGCGAAACTCACCGAGTCAAAGCGTTTCGCCGTTTGCGGAAGAAGTCTGATGTAGAACAAGTAGCAGAAGCATACATGCTCAAGAGGGATCACCCGAAATTCAAAGGCAACTGAATTTCGGCAACCGGGGCATCGAAGTCGGAATGCCGCGAAACTCACCGAGTCAAAGCGTTTCGCCGTTTGCGGAAGAAGTCTGATGTAGAACAAGTAGCAGAAGCATACATGCTCAAGAGGGATCACCCGAAATTCAAAGGCAACTGAATTTCGGCAACCGGGGCATCGAAGTCGGAATGCCGCGAAACTCACCGAGTCAAAGCGTTTCGCCGTTTGCGGAAGAAGTCTGATGTAGAACAAGTAGCAGAAGCATACATGCTCAAGAGGGATCACCCGAAATTCAAAGGCAACTGAATTTCGGCAACCGGGGCATCGAAGTCGGAATGCCGCGAAACTCACCGAGTCAAAGCGTTTCGCCGTTTGCGGAAGAAGTCTGATGTAGAACAAGTAGCAGAAGCATACATGCTCAAGAGGGATCACCCGAAATTCAAAGGCAACTGAATTTCGGCAACCGGGGCATCGAAGTCGGAATGCCGCGAAACTCACCGAGTCAAAGCGTTTCGCCGTTTGCGGAAGAAGTCTGATGTAGAACAAGTAGCAGAAGCATACATGCTCAAGAGGGATCACCCGAAATTCAAAGGCAACTGAATTTCGGCAACCGGGGCATCGAAGTCGGAATGCCGCGAAACTCACCGAGTCAAAGCGTTTCGCCGTTTGCGGAAGAAGTCTGATGTAGAACAAGTAGCAGAAGCATACATGCTCAAGAGGGATCACCCGAAATTCAAAGGCAACTGAATTTCGGCAACCGGGGCATCGAAGTCGGAATGCCGCGAAACTCACCGAGTCAAAGCGTTTCGCCGTTTGCGGAAGAAGTCTGATGTAGAACAAGTAGCAGAAGCATACATGCTCAAGAGGGATCACCCGAAATTCAAAGGCAACTGAATTTCGGCAACCGGGGCATCGAAGTCGGAATGCCGCGAAACTCACCGAGTCAAAGCGTTTCGCCGTTTGCGGAAGAAGTCTGATGTAGAACAAGTAGCAGAAGCATACATGCTCAAGAGGGATCACCCGAAATTCAAAGGCAACTGAATTTCGGCAACCGGGGCATCGAAGTCGGAATGCCGCGAAACTCACCGAGTCAAAGCGTTTCGCCGTTTGCGGAAGAAGTCTGATGTAGAACAAGTAGCAGAAGCATACATGCTCAAGAGGGATCACCCGAAATTCAAAGGCAACTGAATTTCGGCAACCGGGGCATCGAAGTCGGAATGCCGCGAAACTCACCGAGTCAAAGCGTTTCGCCGTTTGCGGAAGAAGTCTGATGTAGAACAAGTAGCAGAAGCATACATGCTCAAGAGGGATCACCCGAAATTCAAAGGCAACTGAATTTCGGCAACCGGGGCATCGAAGTCGGAATGCCGCGAAACTCACCGAGTCAAAGCGTTTCGCCGTTTGCGGAAGGAAGTCTGATGTAGAACAAGTAGCAGAAGCATACATGCTCAAGAGGGATCACCCGAAATTCAAAGGCAACTGAATTTCGGCAACCGGGGCATCGAAGTCGGAATGCCGCGAAACTCACCGAGTCAAAGCGTTTCGCCGTTTGCGGAAGAAGTCTGATGTAGAACAAGTAGCAGAAGCATACATGCTCAAGAGGGATCACCCGAAATTCAAAGGCAACTGAATTTCGGCAACCGGGCATCGAAGTCGGAATGCCGCGAAACTCACCGAGTCAAAGCGTTTCGCCGTTTGCGGAAGAAGTCTGATGTAGAACAAGTAGCAGAAGCATACATGCTCAAGAGGGATCACCCGAAATTCAAAGGCAACTGAATTTCGGCAACCGGGGCATCGAAGTCGGAATGCCGCGAAACTCACCGAGTCAAAGCGTTTCGCCGTTTGCGGAAGAAGTCTGATGTAGAACAAGTAGCAGAAGCATACATGCTCAAGAGGGATCACCCGAAATTCAAAGGCAACTGAATTTCGGCAACCGGGCATCGAAGTCGGAATGCCGCGAAACTCACCGAGTCAAAGCGTTTCGCCGTTTGCGGAAGAAGTCTGATGTAGAACAAGTAGCAGAAGCATACATGCTCAAGAGGGATCACCCGAAATTCAAAGGCAACTGAATTTCGGCAACCGGGGCATCGAAGTCGGAATGCCGCGAAACTCACCGAGTCAAAGCGTTTCGCCGTTTGCGGAAAGAAGTCTGATGTAGAACAAATAGCAGAAGCCAA
>CM055351.1:33945637-33960880 GCA_029228515.1 Populus alba x Populus x berolinensis | reverse complement strand
GTTAACGCTTTGACTCGGTGAGTTTCGCAGGCATTCCGACTTCGATGCCCTGGTCCCAAATTTCAGTTGCCTTTGAATTTCTTGTGATCCCTCTTGGAGCATGTTTGCTTCCGCTACTTGTTCTACATCAAACTTTTACTTCCGCAAACGAAAAGGCGAAACGCTTTGACTCGTTGATTATTTCTGCGTGATTCCCCAACTTCGATGCTCTGGTTGCGCGAAATTCAGTTGCCTTTGAATTTCGCGTGATCCATATTGTGCATGAACCGCTTCTGCCACTTGTTCTACATCAGAACTTCTTCACAAACTCCGAAACGCTTTGACTCGGTGAGTTTCGCGACATTCCGACTTCGATGCCCGGTTGCCGAAATTCAGATTGGCTTTTTAATTTCGATTGATCCCTTTTGAGCTTTGATATGCTTCCGCTACTTGTTCTAAAATCAGACTTCTTCCGCAGACGGCGAAATCTATGACTCGGAAGTTTCGCGGCATTCCGACTTCGATGCCCCATTCTCGAAATTTCGTTGCTATATGAATTTCGGTGATCCCTCTTGAGCATGTATGCTTCCGCTAGTTGTTCTAACATCAGACAACTTCCGCAAACGGCTAAACGCTTTTGCCTAATGTGAGTTTCGCGGACTTCCAAACGTCGATGCCCCGGTTGCCGAAATTTAGTTGCTTTGAATTTCGGGTAATCGATCTTGAGCATGTTTGCTTCTACTACTGAGTTCGACATCAGACTACCTTCTGCAAACGGCAAAACGATTTGACTCGGTGAGTTTCGCGGCATTCCGACTTCGATGCCCCGGTTGCCGAAATTCAGTTGCCTTTGAATTTCGGTGATCCCTCTTGAGCATGTATGCTTCTGCTACTTGTTCTACATCAACTTTCTTCCGCAAACGGCGAAACGCTTTGACTCGGTGAGTTTCGCGGCATTCCGACTTCGATGCCCCGGTTGCCGAAATTCAGTTGCCTTTGAATTTCGGGTGATCCCTCTTGAGCATGTATGCTTCTGCTACTTGTTCTACATCAGACTTTCTTCCGCAAACGCGAAACGCTTTGACTCGGTGAGTTTCGCGGCATTCCGACTTCGATGCCCCGGTTGCCGAAATTCAGTTGCCTTTGAATTTCGGGTGATCCCTCTTGAGCATGTATGCTTCTGCTACTTGTTCTACATCAGACTTCTTCCGCAAACGGCGAAACGCTTTGACTCGGTGAGTTTCGCGGCATTCCGACTTCGATCGATGCCCGGTTGCCGAAATTCAGTTGCTTTGAATTTCGGGTGATCCCTCTTGAGCATGTATGCTTCTGCTACTTGTTCTACATCAGACTTTCTTCCGCAAACGGCGAAACGCTTTGACTCGGTGAGTTTCGCGGCATTCCGACTTCGATGCCCCGGTTGCCGAAATTCAGTTGCCTTTGAATTTCGGGTGATCCCTCTTGAGCATGTATGCTTCTGCTACTTGTTCTACATCAGACTTCTTCCGCAAACGGCGAAACGCTTTGACTCGGTGAGTTTCGCGGCATTCCGACTTCGATGCCCCGGTTGCCGAAATTCTTGTTGCCTTTGAATTTCGGGTGATCCCTCTTGAGCATGTATGCTTCTGCTACTTGTTCTACATCAGACTTTCTTCCGCAACGGCGAAACGCTTTGACTCGGTGAGTTTCGCGGCATTCCGACTTCGATGCCCGGTTGCCGAAATTCAGTTGCCTTTGAATTTCGGGTGATCCTCTTGAGCATGTATGCTTCTGCTACTTGTTCTACATCAGACTTTCTTCCGCAAACGGCGAAACGCTTTGACTCGGTGAGTTTCGCGGCATTCCGACTTCGATGCCCCGGTTGCCGAAATTCAGTTGCCTTTGAATTTCGGGTGATCCCTCTTGAGCATGTATGCTTCTGCTACTTGTTCTACATCAGACTTTCTTCCGCAAACGGCGAAACGCTTTGACTCGGTGAGTTTCGCGGCATTCCGACTTCGATGCCCGGTTGCCGAAATTCAGTTGCCTTTGAATTTCGGGTGATCCCTCTTGAGCATGTATGCTTCTGCTACTTGTTCTACATCAGACTTTCTTCCGCAAACGGCGAAACGCTTTGACTCGGTGAGTTTCGCGGCATTCCGACTTCGATGCCCCGGTTGCCGAAATTCAGTTGCCTTTGAATTTCGGGTGATCCCTCTTGAGCATGTATGCTTCTGCTACTTGTTCTACATCAGACTTTCTTCCGCAAACGGCGAAACGCTTTGACTCGGTGAGTTTCGCGGCATTCCGACTTCGATGCCCCGGTTGCCGAAATTCAGTTGCCTTTGAATTTCGGGTGATCCCTCTTGAGCATGTATGCTTCGGCTACTTGTTTTACATCAGACTTTCTTCCGCGAACGGCGAAACGCTTTGAGTCGGTGATTTTAGCGGCATTCCGACTTCTATGCCCCGGTTGCCGAAATTCAGTTGCCTTTGAATTTCTGGTGATCCCTCTTGAGCATGTATGCTTCTGCTACTTGGTCTACAGGAGACTTTCTTCCGCAAACGGCGAAACGCTTTGACTCGGTGAGTTTCGCGGCATTCCGACTTCGATGCCCCGGTTGCCCAAATTCAGTTGCCTTTGAATTTCAAGTGATCCATCTTGAGCATGTACGCTTCTGCTACTTGTGCTACATCTGACTTTCTTCCGCGAACGGCGAAACGCTTTGAGTCGGTGATTTTAGCGGCATTCCAACTCCGATGACCCGGTTGCCCGAATTTCAGTTGCCTTTTGAATTTTCCAGTAGTTCCTCTTGAGCATGTACGCTTCTGCTAATTGTGCTACATCAGACTTTCTTCCTTGGCGAAACGGCGAAACGCTGTGAGTCGGGTGATTTTAGCGGCATTTCCTGTACTCCGATGACCCGGTTGCCGAAATTTAGTTGCCTTTGAATTTCTGGTGATCCCTCTTGAGCATGTATGCTTCTGCTACTTGGTCTACAGGAGACTTTCTTATGCAAACGGCGAAACGCTTTGACTCGGCGAGTTCCGCGGCATTCCGACTTTGATACCCCAGTTCCGAAATTGAGCTGCCTTTGAATTTCGGGTGATCCCTCTAGAGCATGTATGCTTCTGCTACTTGTTCTATAACATACTTCCTTTCGCAAACGGCGAAACGCTGTGACTCGGTGAGTTTCGACTGGCATTACGACTTTGCGATGACCAGTTTCCCGAAAAATTCAGAGTATTTGAATTTCGGGGTGATCCATCTTCGAGCATGTATGCTTCTGCCTATTTGTTCTACATCTGACTTCTTCCGCAAAAGGCGAAAACGACTTTGACTCGGTGAGTTTTCGCGGCATTCCGACTTTGATGCCCCGGTTGTCGAAATTCAGTTGCCTTTGAATTTCGGGTGATCCCTCTTGTGCATGTTTATGCTTCTGCTACTTGTTCTTCATCAGATTTTCTTCCGCAACAGGCGGAACGCTTTGATCTCGGTGAGATTCGCAGCTTTCCAACTTTGGATTCCCGGTTGTGAATTTCAGTTGCCTTTGAATTGTTCGTGTGATCCCTCTTGAGCATGTATGCTTCTGACTACTTGTTGTACATCTGAATTTCTTCCACAAAGAGCGGAAAACGCTTTGAGTCGCGGAGTTTTCGCGGCATTCCGAATTCGATGCCCCGGGTTGTCGAAATTCAGTTGCCTTTTGAATTTCGGGTGATCCCTCTTGAGCATGTATGACTTCTGCTACTTGTTCTACATCAGACTTTCTTCCACAAACGGTTTAATCGCTTTGTGTCGGTGAGGTTCGACGGCATTCCGGGGACTTCGATTGCCCCGGTTGCCGAAATTCAGTTGCCTTTGAATTTCGGGTTGATCCCTATTTGAGCTATGTATGCTTCTGCTACTTGTTCTTTCTATCAGATTTTCTTCCGCAAACGGCGAAACGCTTTGACTCGGTGAGTTTCGCGGCTTTCAACTTTGATTTCCCGGTTGCTGAAATTCAGTTGCTATTGGAATTTCGGGTGATCCCTCTTGAGCATGTTTGCTTCTGCTACTTGTTGTACATCAGAATTTTTTCGCAAACGGCGAAACGCTTTGAGTCGACTGAAGTTTCGCGGCATTCCGACTTCGATGCCTCCGGTTGTCGATATTCAGTTGCCTTTGAATTTCGGGTTGATCCCTCTTGAGCATGTATGCTTCATGCTACTTGTTCTACAGGAGACTTTCTTATGCAAACGGCGAAACGCTTTGACTCGGTGAGTTGTCGCGGCATTCCGACTTCGATGCCCCCGGTTGCCGAAATTACAGTTGCCTTTGAATTTCGGGTGATCCCTCTTGAGGCATGTTATGCTTCTGTTACTTGTTCTACAACTCACTTTCCTTCCGCAAACGGCGAAACGCTTTGACTCGGTCAGGTTAAGTTTAGCGGCATTCCGACTTCGATGCCCAGTTGCCGAAATTCAGTTGCCTTTGAATTTCGGTGTGATCCGTCTTTTGAGCATGTATGCTTCTGCTACTTGTTTCTACATCAGACTTTCCTTCCGGCAAACGGCGTAAACGCTTTTGACTCGGTGAAGTCTACGCGGCATTACCGACTTCGAATGTCACGGTTGCCGGCAAAAATTCCAGTTGCCTTTGAATTTAGGGTGATTCCCTCTTGAGGCATGTATGCTTCTTGCTACTTGTTTCTACAACTCAAAACGTCCTTCCGCCAAACGGGACGTAAACGCTTTGACTCGGTGAGTGTTTCGCGGGCATTCCGACTTGGATGCCCTGGTTGCCGAAAATTCAGTTCGCCTTTGAATTTCGGGTGATCGCCCTCTTGAGCCTGTTCTTAGCTTCATGCCTACTTGTTTCTACATCAGACTTTCTTCCGCAAACGGCGAAACGCTTTGAATCGGTGAGTTTCGCGGCATTCCGAGTGGCTTCGATGCCCGGTGGGGCGAGTGTGATACTATCGAAATTCCATTGTTGCCTTCCGTGGAATTTCGGGGTGGATCCGAATCTAGAGATGAGCATGTATGCTTCTAGTACTTGTTCCTACATCAGACTTCCTTCCTGCATAAAGGAGCGGAAACGACTTTGACTCGTGTGAGGTTTTCGCGGCATTCCGACTTCGAGTGCCACCGGGTTGCCGAAATTCAGTTATGACTTTGAATTTCGGGTGATTTCCCTCTTGGAGCATGTATGCTTCTGCTACTTGTTCTATCTTTTCTTTAAACTATACTTTTTTACCATATTTTTAACATCAGACTTCTTTTCCGCAAACCCGGTCGAAACGGGCTTTGACTCGGTGAGAGTTTCCCCGGCCACTTCACGACTTCGATGCCCCGGTTGGCCGAAATTCAGTTGCCCTTTGAATTTCGTGGTGATCCCTCCTTGAGCATGCTATGCTTCTGCTACTTGTTCTACATCTACACTTTCCTTTCCGCAATACGGCGAAACGCTTTGACTCAGGTGAGTTTTGCAGCATTCCAACTTCGATCTGCCCGGTTGCCGAAATTCATGGTTGCCCTTTGAAATTTCGGCGTTGATCGCGCCATCTTGAGCATGTATGCTTCTGCTACTTGTTCTAACATCAGACCTTTCTTCCTCAAACGGCGTACGCCTTTGAACATTCGGTGAGTTTCGCGGCATTCCGACTTCGTTTGCCCCGGTTGCCGAACATTCAGTTGCCTTTGAATTTCGGGTGATCCATTCTGGTGCATGTATGCTTCTGGCTACTTGTTTCTACATCAGATCTCGCTCTCCGCAAACGGCGAAACGCTTTTTGACTCGGTGGAGTTTCGAGGAATTCTCGATCTTGGATGCCCCGGTTGGCCGAAACATTTCATGTTGCCTTGAATTTCGGGTGGATCCCTCTTGAGAATGTATGTACTTCTGCTACTTGTTCATACATCAGACTTCTTTCAGCAAACAGCGAAACGCTTTGACTCGGGTGAGTTTTGTGGCATTCCGACTTCGGATTGCCCGGTTGCCGAATAATTCAGTTGCCCTTTGATTTTACGAGGTGATCCCTCTTTGAGCATGTATTGCTTCAGCTACCTTGTTCTACATCAGACTCTTCTTCCGCATACGGGGAAAACGCTTTGACTCGGTGAGTTTCGCGGCATTCTTCTATCGACTTCGTATTGACCCCTCGGGTTGCCGAAAATTTCAGTTGCCTTTGAATTTCGGGTGATCCCTCTTGAGGCATGTATGACTTCTGCTACTTGTTCTACATCAGACTTTCCTTTCTGCAAAGGGCGAAACGGTTTTGAATCGGTGAGTTTCGCGGTCTATTCCGACTTCGATGCCTACGGGTTGACCGAAATTCAGTTTTGCCTTTGAATCTTCGGGGTGATCCCTCATTGAGCATGTATGCTTCTGCTACTTGTTCATACATCACACTCGCTTCCGCAAACAGACGAAACGCTTTGACTCGGTGTGTTTGAACGCGGTGCACATTCCTACTTCGATAGAGCCCCGGCGTGCTGAAATTTAAGTTGCCTTTGAATTTCTGGTCGGTGATTCAATCTTGAGCTTGTATGTAAGATTCTGCTATTTGTTCTACACCGGACTTTCTTTTCCGCTAACGGGGAAAACGCTTTGACTCGGTGAGTTTCGCAGCATTCCGACTTCGATGCCCACGGTCTTTGCCGAAATTCAGTTGCCTTTGGAATTTCGGGTGCATCCCTCTTTGAGCATGTATGCTTTCTGCTAACTTGTTCTACATCAGACTTTCTCTCCGCAAACGGCGAAAACGCTTTCTTTGACTCGGTGAGTTTTCGCGGCATTCCGACTTCGGTTGCCTCCGGATTGCCGAAACTTCAGTTGCCCTTTGAACTTTTGGGTGATCCCTCTTGAGCATGTATGCTTCTGCTACTTGTTCTACATCACACTCGCTTCCGCAAACGGCGAAAACGCTTTTGACTCGGTGAGTTTCGCGGGACATTCCGACTTCGATGCACCCGGTTGCCGGAATGAGAAATTCAGTTGCCTTTGAATTTTCGGGTGATTCGCTCTTGAGTATGTATGCTTCTTGCAACTTGTTTCTACATCAGACTTTGCTTCCGCAAACGGCGAAACGGCTTGGACTCGGTGAGTTTCGCGGCATTCCGACTTCGAAGCCCCGGTTGCCGAAATTCAGTTGTCCTTTGAATTTCGCGGTGATACCTCTTGAGCATCGTATGCTTCTGGCTACTTGTTCTACATCAGACTTCATTCCATGCAAACGGCGAAACGCTTTGACTCGGTTGAGTTTCGCGGCATTCCGACTTCGATGCCTCGGTTGCTGAAATTCAGTTTGCCTTTGAATTTCGGGTGATCCCTCTCTGGAGCATGTATGCTTCTGCTACTTGGTCTACATCACACTTTTTCCGAAAACGGCGAAACGCTTTTGACTCGCGTGAGTTTCGCGGCATTCCGGACTTCGATGCCCAGGTCTGCAGGAAATTCAGTTGCCTTTGAATTTCGGGTGATCCCTCTTTGAGCATGTATGCTTCTTGCCTACTTGTTCTACATCATCACTTCCTTCCGCAAACGGGCGTAATAACGCTGTGATGACTAGCGTGTTGAGTTTTCGCTGGGCATTCCGACTTCGTATGCCCCTGTTCTCGAAAGTTGGACAGTTGGCCTTTGGGAAAGGATTGTCTCATTGAGGAGTGAATCCCATCATTCCGTGATGCATGTATGCTTCTGTGATAGTTGTTCTACATCATGATGCTTTCTTCCACAAACCGTGTTAAGGCACGGCTCGGTGATAACGCTTTTTTGACTCGGTTGAGTTTGGACGGCATTCCGGAGCTTCGATTCCCCGGTTGCCGAAATTCAGTTGCCATTTGAAGGTTTCGGGTGAGTCCCTCTTGAGCATGTGTAGATGCTTCTGCTTACTGGTTCGTTACATCAGACTTTCTTCCCGCAAACGGCGGGGACGGGGGAAAAGTGGGAGGTGAGAAGGCGGGGTCCGGAGAAAGAATGCCTTTGACTCGGTGAGTTCAGAGACACTCGATGTGAGTTCTTTTCGCTTCTTCGCAGGCATTCCGACTTCTTCGATGCCCCGGGGTGGTTGCCGGGGGAAATTCAGTTGCCCTTTTGATATTTCGGTGTGATCATATTGAGCATGTATTAACTTCTGATACTTGTTTTACATCAAGACTTTCTTCCACAAACGGCCGAAACGCTTTGACGTCGGCTGATGGTTTTCGCGGCTTTCTCGACATTCGTTTTGCCCCGGTTGCCGACTATTCAGTTGACTTTGAATTTCGGGTGGATGGTGATCCATCTTGAGCTATGTTTGCTTATTGCTACCTTGTTTCTACATCAGACTTTTCTTTCGCACATTTCGGCGAAAACGCGTTGTGTCGGTGGAGTTTCGCGGCATTCCGACTTCGATCCCCCGGTTGACCGAAAATGTCAGTTGAGCCTTTGAATTTTGGGGTGATCCATCTTGAGCCATGTATAGTTCTGCTACTGTTGTTCTACATCAGACTTTTTTCCGCAAACGGCGGAAACGACTTCGACTCGGTGTGGTTTAGTCGACATTACGATTTTCGATGCAACGGTTGAGGAAAAAATCCGTTGCCTTTGAATTTAGGAGTGATCCCTATTGAGAATGTAGTTGGCTTCTTGCTACTTGGTTCGATCATCTGACTTTTTTCCGCAAACGGCGTAACAGCTTGGTCTCGGTCAGTTTTCGCGGCATTACGACTTCGGATTGCCCCGGTTGCCGAAAATTCAGTTGCCTCTTTGAATTTCGGGTGATCCCTCCTTGAGCAATGTATGCTTCTGCTACAATGTTCCTATAAGCATACTTCCTTTCCCGGCAAACGGGGCCAAAACGCTTGTGACTCGGGTGAGTTTCGCGGCTTTCCGCCTTCAGATGCCTCGGTTTTCGAAATTCAGTTGCCTTTGAGTCTGGTCGGTGATCCATATTGAGCATGTTTGCTTCTGATATTTGGTTCTACATCAGACTTTTCTTGCCACAAACGGCGAAACGCTTTGACTCGGTTGAGAGTTTCGCGGCATTCCGCCTTCGATGCCCTGGGGTTGCCGAAATTCAGTTGCCTATAGAATTTTGGGAGATATGATACATCTTGACCATGTATGCTTCTGCTACTGGTTCTACATCAGACTCTTTTTCGCAAACGGCGAAAAGCTTCGACTCGGTGAGTTTACGGGGCATTCCGACTTCTCGATGCCCCGGGTTGTCCGAAATTCAGTTGCCTTTGAATTTCGGGTGTATCCCTCTTGAGTCGATGTATGACTTCTGGCTAATTGATTTACATCAGACTTTATCCGCAAACGGGGGGGAGAGGAAATAAAAGGAGGAGGAAGAAGGAAACGCTTTGAGTCGTGTGGAGTTAGCGGCATCACGACTTTCGATTGTCCCCGGTTGCCGAAATTCAGTAGTTGCCTTTGAATGCTTCGGTGTGATCCCTCTTGAGCATGTATGCTTCTGCTAGACTTGTTCTAAATCAGACTTCTCATTCCACAAACGGCGAAACGCTTTTTTTGACTCGGTGTGTTTCGTCGGCATTCCGACTTCGTATGCCCCGGTTGCCGAAATTCAGTTTTGCCTTTGAATTTCGGCGTTTCGTGATCCATCTTGACCTTGTATGCTTCTGCTACTTGTTCTACATCAGACCTTTTTCGCAAACGGCGGAAAAGCTTTGACTCGTGGTGAGTTTCGCGGGCATTCCCGACTTCGATGAACCGGTTGCCGAAATTCTGTTGCCTTTGGATTGAGGGTGATCCCTCTTGAGCATGTATGCTTCTGCTACTTGTTCTAATATCTGTCATTTCTTCTCAAACGGCGAAAACGCTTTGAGTCGGTTGTGTTTAGCAGGCATGCGCCGAATGCGATGCTCCCGGTTGCCCGAATATTCAGTTTTTGCCTTTGAATTTAGGTATGTGATCCACTTGAGCATTGGTATGCTTCTGCTACTTGTTCTACATCCGATTTTTCTTTCGCAAAGGCCATAAAACGCGTTGGTATGTCGGTGTTTGAGTTTTTTCGCGGGATTTGCGACTTCGATGCCACGGTTGCCGAAATTCATTTGCCTTGTGAATTTCGGGTGTTCCATACTTTGAGCATGTATGCTTCTGCTACTTGTTTTATACTATCATGACTTTTATGTTCCCCAATCGGCCGAACGGTTGGGGAGTCGGTGACTTTCGCGGGCATTCCAACATTGGTATTCCCCGGGTTGCTTGTAATGAGTCAGTATATGTTGCCTTAGGATTTTCGGGTAATCCCTCTTGAGGATGTATGCTTCTGCTACTTCGGTTTCTACATCAGTCTTTCTTCCGCAATCGGCGAAACGCTTTGAGTCGGCTTGAGTTTCGCGGCATATCGACTCTCGATGCCCCGGTTGCCGAAATTTCTAGTTGCCTTTGAGATTTCGGGTGATCCCTCTTGAGATTGTATGCTTCTGCGACTTTGTTCTACATCAGGACTTTCTTCACAAAACGGGCGAAAACGCTTTGCGTCGGGTCGAGTTTCGCGGACATTCCAACTTTGATGCCCGGGTTGCCCAAATTCAGTTGCTTTGGAATTTTGGGGTGATCCATCTTGAGCATGTATGTATTCTGTACGTTAGATTGTTGGCTACATCAATTAGTTAAGGTAGCTATTCCATCTCTCGCACAGTAACCAGTGGGCTCGTCCCGACTCACTTCTTTTTATGTTCGGGCGGTGATAGGAATTTCGACTGTTCGGGCATCACGTACTTCGCGGATGTTGCCACGGTTGCCGAAATTCCAGGTTGACTTTGAATGTCCGAGGTGATCCTCTTGAGTAGTACCAATTCAGTATCGCATCTGCTACTTGTTGTGTGCTCGCTTACATCAGCTACTTTCTTCCTCAAAGGTGCGGGACGGCGCAACAGCAGGCTAACTTGGGAGGGGAGAATCGCCTAAGCAAGTCGGTTGAGTATTCGCGGCATTCCGTACTTCGTTTGCCCGGTTTTGCCGAAATTCATTTGCGATTTGAATTTCGGGTGATCCATATTGAGCATGTATGCTTCTGCTACTTGTTCTACTCGCTCAGGACTTTCTTTCCCAAACGGCGAAACGGTTGGAGTCGGATGGACTTTCGCGGCATTCCGACTTCGATGACCCGAGTTTGCCGAAATTCCAGTTATGCCTTTGAATTTTCGGGTGATCCATCTTGAGCAGGTATGCTTCTGCTACTTGTTCTACATCAGACTTTTTCTCCGTGGTAAACGGCGAAATGCTGGGACGTGGTGACTTTTGACGCGGCATTCCGACTTCGTTGCTCCGGGTATTGCCGAAATTCATTTTCCTTTGAATTTCGGGCTTGTGTATCCATATTGAGAATGGTTATGATTTCTGCTTAATTGTTGACATCAGACTTTTTTCCGCAAATCGGCTGATACGGTTTTGCGCTAGTCGGTGGACTTTCGGGCCATTCCGGACTTCGATGCCCCGGTTGCCGAAAATTTCTGTTGCCTTTGAATTTCGGGTCGATCCATCTTGAGCATGTTTGCTTCTGATACTTGGTTCTACATCAGACTTTTTCTTCCGGCAAACGGCGAAACGGTTGGGAGTCGGTGACTTTCACGGCATTCCGAATTCGATGCCCCGGTTGCCGAAATTCAGTTGCCTTTGAATTTCGGGTGATCCATCTTGAGCATGTATGCATTCTGATACTTGTTCTACATCAACAGGACTTTTTTCCGTAAAAGGCGAAATGACCTTGGAGTCGGTGAGTTTCGCGGCACATTCCGACTTCGAATGCCCGGTTGCCAGATATTCATTTGCCTTTGAATTTCGGATGAGGGTGATCCATCTTGAGAATGTATGCTTCTGCATACTTTGTTCTACATAAGAATTTTTTAAGCAAACGGCGAAACGGATGGTGTCGGTTGACTTTCGCGGCATTCCGACTTCGATGCCCACGGTTGCCGAAATTCAGTTGCATTTTGATTTCGGGTGATCATCTTGAGCTTGTTTATGCTTCTGCTATCTTGGTTTCCTACATCAGACTTTTTTTCCGCAAAACGGCGAAACGATGCATGGTTGGATTGTCAGGTGACTTTCACATGGCCATTCCGACTTCGATGTTCCCCGGGGTTTGCCGGAAAATTTAGTTGCCATTTGAATTTCGGTTGATCCTCCACTGTGTCAGCCCATGTATGCTTCTGATACTTGTTTTCGACATCGTTTTACACCTAAGGCACAAACGTGACGCCATGACTCTCCCTATATCGCCTACCCAAACACACCCTCGCCCCAGCAAAACGCTTTGCTACTCGGACATAATACTGTGACACACATCATACACCCTCTGAGTTTCGCGGCATTTCCAATTGGATTCCCCTTGTTGGCTGGTAATTCAGGTTGCCTTTGAATTTCGGGTGATACCTCTTGAGCATATATGCTTCTGCTACTTGTTTCTACATCAGACTTTCTTCCGCAAACGGCGAAACGCTTTGAGTCGGTGAGTTTCGCGGCATTCCGACTTCGACGGCCCCGGGTTGCCGAAATTCAGTTGCCTTTGAATTTCGGGAGTGATCCTGTTGAGCATGTATGCTTCTGATACTTGTTCTACATCGGACCTTTCTTCCACAAACGGCGAAACGGTTGGGCAGTCGGTGAGTTTCGCAGGCTATTCGGAGACTTCTTGGTTGCCCCGGTTGACGGAAATCAGTTGCCTTTGAATTTCGGGTGATCCATCTTGAGCATGTATGCTTATGCCTACATGTTCTACATCAGACTTTTGTTTCCGCAGGCAAAACGGCGAAAATGCTTGGAGTCGGGTTGACTTGCGCGGCATTCCGACACTTCGTTTGCCCCCCAGGTCTGCCGAAATTCATTTTACTTTGAAATTTCGGGTGGGTGATCCATCTTGAGCATGTATGCTTCCTGCTACTTGTTCTACATCAGACTTTCTTCCACAAACGGCGGAAACGCTTTGAGTCCGGAGAAGGTTTCGCGGCATTCCGACTTCGATTGCCACGGTCGCCGAATTTGAGTTGCCTTTGAATTTTGGGTGTGAATCCATCTTGAGCATGTTATGCTTACTGCTATCTTTGTTCTACATCAGAATTTTTTACCGAGCAAACGACGAAATAATGCGTTGGGTCGGTGACTTGTAGCGGCATTCCGACTTCGATGCCCCGGTTGCCGAAATTCAGTTGCCTTTGAATTTCGGGTGATCCCTCTTGAGCATGTATGCTTCTGCTACTTGTTCTACATCAGACTTTCTTCCGCAAACGGCGAAACGCTTTGACTCGGTGAGTTTCGCGGCATTCCGACTTCGATGCCCCGGTTGCCGAAATTCAGTTGCCTTTGAATTTCGGGTGATCCCTCTTGAGCATGTATGCTTCTGCTACTTGTTCTACATCAGACTTTCTTCCGCAAACGGCGAAACGCTTTGACTCGGTGAGTTTCGCGGCATTCCGACTTCGATGCCCCGGTTGCCGAAATTCAGTTGCCTTTGAATTTCGGGTGATCCCTCTTGAGCATGTATGCTTCTGCTACTTGTTCTACATCAGACTTTCTTCCGCAAACGGCGAAACGCTTTGACTCGGTGAGTTTCGCGGCATTCCGACTTCGATGCCCGGTTGCCGAAATTCAGTTGCCTTTGAATTTCGGGTGATCCCTCTTGAGCATGTATGCTTCTGCTACTTGTTCTACATCAGACTTTCTTCCGCAAACGGCGAAACGCTTGACTCGGTGAGTTTCGCGGCATTTCCGACTTCGATGCCCCGGTTGCCGAAATTCAGTTGCCTTTGAATTTCGGGTGATCCCTCTTGAGCATGTATGCTTCTGCTACTTGTTCTACATCAGACTTTCTTCCGCAAACGGCGAAACGCTTTGACTCGGTGAGTTTCGCGGCATTCCGACTTCGATGCCCGGTTGCCGAAATTCAGTTGCCTTTGAATTTCGGGTGATCCCTCTTGAGCATGTATGCTTCTGCTACTTGTTCTACATCAGACTTTCTTCCGCAAACGGCGAAACGCTTTGACTCGGTGAGTTTCGCGGCATTCCGACTTCGATGCCCCGGTTGCCGAAATTCAGTTGCCTTTGAATTTCGGGTGATCCCTCTTGAGCATGTATGCTTCTGCTACTTGTTCTACATCAGACTTTCTTCCGCAAACGGCGAAACGCTTTGACTCGGTGAGTTTCGCGGCATTCCGACTTCGATGCCCCGGTTGCCGAAATTCAGTTGCCTTTGAATTTCGGGTGATCCCTCTTGAGCATGTATGCTTCTGCTACTTGTTCTACATCAGACTTTCTTCCGCAAACGGCGAAACGCTTTGACTCGGTGAGTTTCGCGGCATTCCGACTTCGATGCCCCGGTTGCCGAAATTCAGTTGCCTTTGAATTTCGGGTGATCCCTCTTGAGCATGTATGCTTCTGCTACTTGTTCTACATCAGACTTTCTTCGCAAACGGCGAAACGCTTTGACTCGGTGAGTTTCGCGGCATTCCGCTTCGATGCCCCGGTTGCCGAAATTCAGTTGCCTTTGAATTTCGGGTGATCCCTCTTGAGCATGTATGCTTCTGCTACTTGTTCTACATCAGACTTTCTTCCGCAAACGGCGAAACGCTTTGACCGGTGAGTTTCGCGGCATTCCGACTTCGATGCCCCGGTTGCCGAAATTCAGTTGCCTTTGAATTTCGGGTGATCCCTCTTGAGCATGTATGCTTCTGCTACTTGTTCTACATCATACTTCTTCCGCAAACGGCGAAACGCTTTGACTCGGTGAGTTTCGCGGCATTCCGACTTCGATGCCCGGTTGCCGAAATTCAGTTGCCTTTGAATTTCGGGTGATCCCTCTTGAGCATGTATGCTTCTGCTACTTGTTCTACATCATACTTTCTTCCGCAAACGGCGAAACGCTTTGACTCGGTGAGTTTCGCGGCATTCCGACTTCGATTCCCGGTTGCCGAAATTCAGTTGCCTTTGAACTTCAGGTGATCCCTCTTGAGCATGTATGCTTCTGCTACTTGTTCTATATCAGACTTTCTTCCGCAAACGGCGAAACGCTTTGACTCGGTGAGTTTCGCGGCATTCCGACTTCGATGCCCAGGTTGCCGAAATTCAGTTGCCTTTGAATTTCGGGTGATCCCTCTTGAGCATGTATGCTTCTGCTACTTGTTCTACATCATACTTTCTTCCGCAAACGGCGAAACGCTTTGACTCGGTGAGTTTCGCGGCATTCCGACTTCGATGCCCCGGTTGCCGAAATTCAGTTGTGCCTTTGATTTCGGGTGATCCCTCTTGAGCATGTATGCTTCTGTTACTTGTTCTACATCAACTTTCTTCCGCAA
>CM055351.1:33909409-33945537 GCA_029228515.1 Populus alba x Populus x berolinensis | reverse complement strand
TTGGCCTGGATGTCTCGGAATAGACGGCATACGAGGGTCTCGAAATGCGTATTGGTGCCGCGAGTTCGGCGCCGATGGCTCCTCGAGGGGTCGAGCCATACGCAACCGGGTTACCAGACATACCCGCACGAGCGTCGCGGCTCAACCCGCGACGTCTGACTCATCAAAGGCACTCGTCGTTTACTCACCACCGACCGCGTTCTCGGCTGGCTTACCCCTCGTCCGCTACGGACGTGTATTTGGTGCTGGTGGAGGTACGTGACCCTGCTGACCAACCGAAATATGTCCACGCTCGCCCTATTTGAACTTGAAGCGGTGTCATGGAAAATCCGTAAGGTGTCGGAATCGGGGCGGCCGGGTCTGCGGGCCAAGTCAGGCTGTCCGCTTACTGAGGTCAGCTTCTGTACGGATGCGGATGCGATAGTACGACCACGGTTGACGATGTTCGGCCGGAGTGCCCACCATCTGATCGAGGAGATTAGTGGCATGCAGGGCCAGGTCGACGTGGTACCGGACAAGCCCTAAGTTGCTGAAGGCCCGGAATACGTCATCGCGGCCTACGCAGGGAGTGTCGTCTCCGACAGCAGCTCGAGTGCGCAGAGAAGAGCCGTGCGGACATCCCCGCAAGCCCGATGGATTTGACGCTCGGCATTAGGCGGGGTGCCTCGATGTGATGGTGCGCTGCGGATGAGTTCGGCATTCGCCGGTGTTGGACTGGCGGGCACTGCCATGGGATTGCTCCTTGCAATTGGATAGTCCTGCTTGGACTTTGGGAATCGCCGGTACAAGCCGTTACTGCGGCTTGTACCCAAAGCTGTTCAAGTACAGGCGAACTCAACTCGTTGAAATGGTCAATCTGGTTGGCTTCGGGCTTTCCATTGGTCGTGTCGACGCTTGATCCGCGTAGAAGTGTCCTTCGCGGCGCTACCCAGCGCGCTCAAACGTTCGTAGGCGCTGATATGAGACTGACGACTCGTCCACCTTCTGGTTCTATTGCGGTGGTGATCGTGTCTTGGCGGCCATCCACGGCGCTGTCTTAAGGCATTTCATCGGACGCTTCCGGTGGGGGACCACTTCTCTTCGATCCGGCCGTAGCGCCACACCAGCAAAGCGATCGCCCAGGTGACCACGAACAATCCGACGACCACGAAGCCCAGCGTGTTGAGGTCCAGGCCGCCGAGCCAAGCCCAGAACGGGCCCTGCCAACCGAATTGAGTGGCGAATAGGCCGAGCAGTTCGATGCTGCCGATCAGCAGGGCGACGGCCACCGAGAGCCCGGTGATGGTGATGTTGTAGTAGATCTTGCGCACCGGATTGGAAAAGGCCCAGCCGTAGGCGAAGTTCATGAACGAGCCGTCGATGGTGTCCAGCAGGCACATGCCGGCGGTGAACAACACGGGCAGGCACAGGATCGCGTACCACGGCAACCCCGCTGCGGCGCTGGTGCCGGCCAGTACCAGCAGTGCGATCTCGGTGGCGGTGTCGAACCCCAGACCGAACAGCAACCCGATCGGGTACATCTGCCAGGAACGGGTGATCGAGGTGGTGAACCGGCCGAGGAACCGGTTGAACAGCCCGCGATTGTCCAATTGCTGTTCCAGCTCGGTCTCGTCGTAGTCGCCGCGGCGCAATCGGGCGAACACCCGCAGGATGCCCACCAGCACAATGATGTTGAGGAGGGCGATCACATAGAGGAACACGCCCGAGATGCTGGTCCCGATCAGTCCCGTGTAGTGGTGCAGCGTCGACGAATCGTCTGCGACCGGCCCGGCGATCGCCTTGACACCCGTCGCCAGCAGCACCGCCAATACGAACACCACCGTTGAGTGGCCCAGCGAGAAGAAGAATCCGACGGCCAACGGGCGCTGCCCGTCGCTCATCAGCTTGCGGGTGGTGTTGTCGATGGCGGCGATGTGGTCGGCGTCGAACGCGTGCCGCAGGCCCAGGGTGTAGGCCGTCACCCCGACGCCGATGCCAAAGGCCTTGCCGTCCAAGCTGAATTGGGCAGGATCGACGACGTAGACCAGGGTGCCCCAACCCGCCAGGTGCAGCGCGACGATGATGGCCGCCATCACGCCGAGCCGCCGCCACTCCGGCGGGGTCAAGGGCGCTCGCCGCCGTCGTCCATGTCTCCGCTCCTTGGGTGTGAGACACGAAAACCAAGTCAAGAAAACGCTAACAACCACCCCGGCCTGATGCAATTGATTTGCAATAACGAATGCGGGGAATCCGCCATCGACTGTTAAGCGTTGCCTAAATCGTTGCTGGGCCAGTGCAAGATCGCGCTGGACAGCGACCCATTCGCTTGTAACGTGCCTCGGAGGCCGAGTCCAAAGCAAATATTTGGTGTTCGTCATTGGCCGTGCCACCGCGTAGAGTTGCTGTGTGAGTTCGGATTTGGATACGACAACTTTGGCAGCCGAACACGACTGCCTACTCCTAGATCTCGACGGCACGGTTTATTGTGGGTTGGCCCCAATCGCCGGCGCGGTTGAAACACTGCAAGGCATCGTGATTCGGAAATTGTTCTTGACGAACAACGCTTCGCGGTCGGCAGCCGAAGTGGTAAACCATATGGGTGAGTTGGGCTTCGCGATTGACCCGAGCGATGTTGTCACCAGCGCACATACCGCTGCTCGCTTGATCGCAGACATGCTACCTTGCGGCTCCAGGGTTTTGGTGATTGGCACTGAAGCACTCGCCGCTGAGGTGGCTGATGTCGGACTGACCCCCGTGCGGTCGTGGGAGGATGCGCCCCTCGCCGTGGTGCAGGGGCATTCACCGCGTACGGACTGGGCTGCGCTGGCCGAGGGTGCCCTGGCCATCCGGGCGGGTGCGCTGTGGGTTGCGTGCAATATTGATGTGACTTTTCCCACCGAACGCGGCCTGGTGCCGGGCAATGGCGCCATGGTCGACGCGCTGCGCGCCGCCACCGGGGCCCAACCGCTCGTTGTCGGAAAACCGCAGCCACATATGGTGCGAGATGGCCTCGGGCGCGGGCGTTTCGAATCGCCGCTAGTCGTCGGTGACCGCCTCGACACCGATATCGCCGGCGCGGCAGCTGCGGGTTTGCCCAGCTTGCTCGTGTTGAGCGGCGTCACTACCGCAGCCGATGTCGTCCGTGCCGAATCTGAGTGCCGACCAACGTATATCGCGGAGGACCTGTGTGCACTTGCCACGACAGGTGCCGCCCTGCGTGTCGGCCCCCAACCCGGTTGGCATACCGAAATCGGCCGTGATGCCGTGACTATCACTTCGGCGACTCGGGACAGTGAAGATCCCGGATTGTCGGTGGTCCGCGCGGCCGCGCACGCGGCCTGGTGCGCCGAATTCGCTTGTGGGTCACCCGTTTTGCGCGCAGGTGATGAGCGCGCCCGCCGCGCACTTGACGCGTGGTGTCTATTGGATCGCACATAGCAGATCACTCTGTCGGCAATCGGGCCGCTAGGGCGGGATCGATCCGAGCTCGCGCACGTACGGATGCACACGAGGCCTGCACGATCATTGGCGCATCGGAATCGCTGCCTTTCGGTATCTGAATCGCTGCGCTGTCGGGGTTCTCCCGGTGCGCCATCAGCCAGTCGTAGAGCAGCCAATCTAGCGCGCATGCCACCGTATTGGGGTCCGCTTCGTCGGTTGCCACGCCTGTGACGCAGGCTTCGAGTGCCTCGCGATGCTCGCGTCTGGCGGCGTCCTTGTTCACCCCCGAGCTGTCGAACAGCATCATTGACAGCGTCAGCGGATACCGTTGGCCGGACTCCGATTTGAGGATCCAGCGGCCGCCCCTCCAGGGTTGCTCCGGGTCGACCAGAACCATCTGCCCGAATCCACTGGTTACTCCCAGCGAGGGCTCGTCGAGCTCACCGTCGAACGGGGCCGGCCCTAAGAGGCCGACAGCGAAGCGAGCGCGTATCGAGAGCAGGGCCGCAGTGCCAATAATCTTGCCAGCCCGCGTATCCGGGACGATCCCGGTGACTTCTGCGGCCGACGCGTAATCCCGCATCAGCAGATCCAAACTCCGGTGCAGAAATACCAAGTGGGAACGTTCATCTGCGTCGGGGCGCCTGCCCCCACCAAGTAGTTCTCCGAATCGGCCCGCCGCAATGATCAATGCGTCGTCGAGGGCCTCGAGATGAGTCGCCATCAAACGGTCGGCCTCGTCATCTCCCATGACGAGGTCCGGCAGGGTCGTGGGTGCACCATCTGAGGTGTTCCAGTAGAACCCGATCTGCCCCTCGGACTGGATGATTCGTGGCCTCATGGCATGTTCGCCTTGAGCCGGCGATTGGTGGCTGCCAACTGCCGGTCGGTGCTGTCCTTGAGCCTGGCCACCTGTTCGGGCCTGAGGCGATCGCACACCCGTCCCCAGTGCGTGGCGACGATGGCACCTCGCGTCAGCGGGCCTTGTCGTGCCTCTTCTGCGTCAACGCCGACTTGGTGGACTTCGGGTGCTGATAACGACAAGGAGGTTCCTGTCCAAACGAGTCGCCGCGACTCGACCAGCGCAGTCGCTCCAACGCTCGACAATACTGTGGCCCAGGTTATTCGGCAGTTATCGAGCACGGCCAGTGGATGTTGTTCTGGGCCTTTGCCGAGCAACCGCGACCACGGATAGACGCCGAACACGTGAAAGCTGTGATTCGGTGCAGCTTCACCGGCGAGATCCTCGGTGAGGTGGGCCCAGTAGTGACCGGCCCGGGGACCGAGAATCGCCAGTAGTTCCCTGGTGAACGTCGGCGGATGCAGTTCGGCGCAGACTCCGCCTCCCAGCCAATAGGAATCAACGAGGCGGTAGTCGAGAGGATCCGGGATTCCTGTCATCCGCGACATCACTTGGAGGTAGGGCCATGCCCCGGTGAATTGCCTTGCCGCCTTGCCAATCTCGTCCCGCGTACCGCCGCGGAGCCCGGGCGAGTTCGGTGGCCCGCAGTAGCCGAGCTGGTTGGGGGCATAGGCGTAGCGCGCGAACATTGCTGCACCGCAGGGGGTGATGTCCCCCCCGGTCATGTCCGCGTGCCCTGCCCGATCAGCGTAGCTGCGTCGCGATGCAGCCTGCCGAAGTTGTAGTAGGCGGCGCACGCGCCCTCAGGGGAGACCATGCAGGTGCCGATCGGGGTTTCGGGTGTGCATGCCGTCCCGAATACTTTGCACTCCCACGGCTTGAGGACACCTTTGAGGACCTCGCCGCACTGGCAGGCTTTCGGATCGGCCACCCGTACCCCGGGCAGCGCGAATCGCTGCTCTGAATCGAACTCCGCGAAATCGTCGTGTAGCCGCAACGCACTCTGCGAGATGAACCCGAGTCCCCGCCACTCGAAGTGCGGCCTGAGAGCGAAGACTTCACCCATTAGCGCCAGTGCCGCAGGGTTGCCGTTTTCGTGAACTACGCGCTTGTACTGGTTCTCGACTTCGCAGCGGCCCTCGCGGATCTGGCGCAGCAGCATCGCGACCGACGCCAAGATGTCTAGCGGCTCGAATCCGGCTACCACCAACGGTTTTCGATAGACCTCGGGCACGAACCGATAAGGCCGGTTGCCGACCACGGTCGACACGTGCCCGGGGCCGATGAATCCGGACAGCCGCAGATCAGGCGACTCCAAGATCGCCTTTATCGGCGGCACGATCGTGACGTGGTTGCAGAACACGGTTAAGTTGTTGATCCCGAGCTCTCGTGCGCGCACGAGAGTGACCGCGGTCGACGGGGCAGTCGTTTCAAACCCAATTGCGAAGAAGACGATCTGCTTGTCAGGGTTTTCCACTGCGATCTTCAGCGCGTCCAGTGGCGAGTAGACGAACCGCACGTCGGCGCCGCCGGCCTTGGCGTCGAGAAGACTGCCATTCGAGCCAGGAACCCGCATCATGTCCCCGAAGCAGGTGAAGATCACATGTGGCTGGCGCGCCAGCCACATCGCGTCATCGATGCGGCCCATCGGGATCACACACACCGGACAACCTGGGCCATGTACTAGTTCGACGTTGTCCGGTAGCAGGTGTTCGATGCCATGCCGATAGATCGTGTGGGTGTGCCCTCCACACACCTCCATGAACTTGAAAGATTCGTCCCCGCCACCGGAATTGGCCAGTGTGCCAATGGCTGTTAACAGTTTTCGGGCGGCCGCAGGATCACGGAATTCGTCTACAAATCGCATTGTCAACTCCAGGTCAGACGATCGACGAGTTGTCGAACGCTTCAATCTCGTCGGAATAGGCTTGGCCTAGATTCTTAACCGCAGCCAGGGTCAGCAACGCCTCGGTTTCGTCAATTTTGGCCATCGCAAAGCCAACGTGCACTAGCACCCAGTCTTCTGGTTCGGGCATGTCGTCCTCGAGCAGGCGCACGCTGATGATTCTGCGCACACCGCTGACCTCCACTTTGGCCAGACAGTTTGCAGCGTCGGTGATTTCGATGATCTGTCCGGGAATTCCTAGGCACATGATCCAATCCTCTCAGCAGATTCGGGGCAGTGGGTCGCCGACGAGCATGTCCACAATGCGGGTGCCCCCGAACCCAGTACGCAGCACGACGGTCTCCGGCGGTTCGGCGACGATCTCGCCGACTTCAGCCGCCTGGGCCCCTAGTGGATGCGACCGCAGCGCAGCCAGCCCGGCCTCGGCCTCGCCCGAAGCGACAACGGCAATGAACTTCCCCTCATTGGCGACATAAAGCGGATCGATGCCAAGCAGCTCGCAAGCACCCGCCACGTTGGAACGCACCGGCAGCCGACTTTCCTCCAGCACCACCGCAAGCCCGCACGCCTGGGCCAGTTCGTTGCACACCGTGCCCACCCCGCCGCGGGTCGCGTCGCGCAGCCAACGTGTTGACGGCGCCGCTTGCAACAGGAGTTCCACCAATGGGCTCAGGCAGGTGGTGTCGGAGTGGATATCGGCCTCAATCGCCAGATCACCGCGGGCCAGCATCACCGCCATACCGTGATCACCGATCGTGCCCGAGGTAAGCAGCTTGTCACCGGGCTGTACCCGTTGCGCGGACAGCTCCCGGCCGGGTGGGACGACGCCCGCTCCGGCCGTCGTGATGAACAGGCCGTCGGCCGCCCCCCTCGGGACGACTTTGGTGTCCCCGGTGACAATCTGGACACCGCCAGCCAGCGCAGCGGCTGCCATGTCTGCGACGATGCTGCGGAGCTCGTCTACTGCAAAGCCTTCTTCGAGAATGAATGCCGCCGTAATCCACGACGGCACCGCGCCGGCCATCGCAAGATCGTTCAAGGTGCCGTTGACGGCGAGATCTCCGATTGATCCACCCGGGAAGCGAAGCGGTTGTACGACAAAAGAATCGGTAGACATCGCGATGCGCTGCCCATCAGGCAATGCGATCACCGCCCCATCGCCGAGCGACTCCAGATGCGGATTGCGGAACGCTTCGACGAAGACAGCGTCCACCAACGCAGCCGACGCCTTGCCCCCCGCACCGTGCGCCAATGTCACATAGTCGTCGCGCAACCGAGGTCGCCGTTTGCGAAACGCCTCAATCCGTTCGATCACCTCACCCTCAGCAAAGGAAGGCCCGGACGCCAAGTATTCGGTGACGTGCTCTCTCATCAAACTCCTTAGCTTTCAGCGCAAGCGCTCAGCCGACGCATTTCCGCTTGAACCGTGGCCCACAGCCGGTGGCCCAACGCGGCTTGTGATTCCTGGATTCGGTGCACACTCTGGGAGCGAACGGCGAAGCATACGTCGACGCACGTGTTGTTCGCGAAGGCGCCTCCGTCGTATCCGGTAAACCCGACCGTGTAGAGGCCCCGGCGATGGGCTTCCTGCATCGCCAGCAGCAGATCCGCCGAGTTACCGCTGGTCGACATTGCAATGGCGATGTCGTTGTCCTTCGCCCTGGCGATCAGCTGCCGCACGAACACCAACTCAAACCCGACATCGTTGCCGAGCGCAGTCAACACCGCCTGATCAGACGTCAGCGACCACGCCGGCAACGGTTCGGCACTAACCGGTTGGGCGAATAGCGTCGCTAAAATGGCTGCGTCGGTGGAGCTTCCACCATTGCCGAAGGTGAAAAGTCGACCTCCCGCGGCGAACCGGCGCGCCATCTCGGCGGCGGCGCTTGCGATGGTGGCGGCGCAAGCATCGAGCGTGGCGGTGCGAAGCGCGGCGCTATCGACAGCCTTCGCCGCCGCGGACTCTGCCAAATCAGTCAGCAGTGTGGCCGCATCGCTTTCATCACCGTCGATGAACGGATAGAGGAAATTGGTCGGTTCGGCGACACGATTTTCGTTCATCACTTTTAGTCGTCACTGAGTTTGCTGAGCGCCATACCGGCGTGGACGAGGACGAGATCACCGGGCTGTAGAGGCCCGGTCAAGTCGGTGGCGATTGTCTCGGTGCCCTTCGCGGTGCGTACCGAAGTCGTCGTGCGGTCCACGGTGGCGAGGACTTCGCCGGGTCGGCCTTCGTCGCTACAGGTAATGCAGACATCCTCCGTGCAGTCCGGCCACGGAGCCGTCAAGAGGCCCGGATGTTCGAAGCACACGTGGGTCAACTCCCACAGCAAGTGATACATCAACACGAACTCACCCGTCGCCGGCAGCTGCGGATCGGAATTGTCAAGCCAGAGAATATGATCGGCGGCCCCGAACTCGGGCCGCTCGCCGTTGCCGATCCAGATTGTGGTGACGCCCCAGGCACTAGCGCGGCGCATGATCGCACGCACATCGGGGTCCGCAGCGCCGGCGACGGCAATGATCACGTCGCCGGCGCGGGCCGATACCCGCGTTTGGCTCACCAGGTCATGCCCAGTCAACGCCACGGCTGGCAAGGCCCGCTTCCCGACGATCACCGGGTGTACGAATTCGACGGCGATGTGCTGGGCATGCGGAGTCAAGGCGGGAGCGATGCACCACATGGTTGCTCCTGCTGAGAACCGCTGTGCCAGGGCCAAAGAAGCCTTCGCAAGATCCGCCGCTACCTCTGTGGTTAGGGCAGGGCCAGCCGTCATGGCAATGCCTCCGTGTCGCCGAACACACCGTATTCACGCATCGTCGCGAGCATTAGCTGTGCGGACTGTTCATCGATACGTGTCAGCGCGAAGCCGGCGTGCACGATGGTGTAGTCGTCGACGGCCAGATCGGGAAGGTAAGCCAGGCATGCTTTCTTGACTTGGTCTCCGTACGCGACCGAGGCAAACCGACCGCCGTCAGCGGCGTCCCAGATTTCGGTGATCCGGCCGGGAATCCCTAAACACATTGGGCGGTCCTTCCGATCTTCTCTTCGGCGATATGGGCTTCTTCGACTGCGGTCAATACCGAGATCGCTGCCTGGCCGAGTGCCAGTCCGCCATCGTTGGGGGGCACCAGGCGGTGGGTGAGCACGGTGTAACCGGCATCTTCGAGTCGTTGACGACATGCATTTAGCAGCAGGACATTTTGAAATACTCCGCCAGTCAACCCGACGGCTGAAATGCCGCCGGCAACGTGGCCAATCACCTCAGTGACGGCCTCTGCTAGGGCGTGGTGGAACGCCGAAGCCAGATCGTGGGTTTCGGCGCCTCCTTGCAACGCGCTGACCAACGCGGCGATCATTGGCGCGGGATCTATGATGCCGTCCGCACTTACCGCCATGCGAAATCGAAGGTCTGGTTTGCGGTTGCCGAGGGATGCTGCCAGCATTTCCATTTCGATCGCAGCCTGACCCTCGTAGGTGACGTGTTGGCGGACCCCGAGGATGGAGGCCACCGCGTCGAACAGCCGACCGACGCTCGTCGTCGGTGTGCAGGCGCGCCTTGTGGTGAATTGCGTTCGCAATAAACGTAATTCAGCGGAGCTGGCTGCTTTGACCGGAGCCAATTCGGCCTGCCACGGCACACCTGCGTGCCACAGGTGGGCCAGTGCCATCCGCCATGGGTTTCGCACCGCGGCGTCACCGCCGGCTAAGGGGACCTCGGCGAGGTGTCCGACCCGGGTGAACCGGTGGCTTTGTGTGCCGAGTCGCAGGATTTCGCCTCCCCACACGGCACCGTCGCAGCCGTAGCCGGTGCCGTCGAAGGCGACGCCGATGATGGGTTCGTTGAGCATCTCGTGCTCGGCAAGGAGTGATACCACGTGGGCATGGTGATGTTGAACGAGATCGAGTGGTCGGTCACCGGCGTTGCGCTCGGCCCAGTTACGCGTCACGTAGCGCGGATGCAGATCGGCGGCGAGCCGCGTTGGCTGAGTTCGCATGTCGCACAGCTGCTGCGCGGACTGGGTGAACGCCCTCAGGGCGGCGACGGTACCCATGTCGCCGATATGTGCCGAGCAGTATGCGCGCCGGCCGTCGGTCAGGCAGAAGGTGTTTTTGAGCTCCCCGCCGACCGCGAGCACCGGTGGGCCGTTCCGGCCGAGGTCGACGGGGAGCGGTGCGTAGCCGCGGGAGCGACGGATTGGCAGTTGCTGAGTCCCCCGGCTGTGGTCGATCACGCGCACGACGGAGTCGTCGCAGGGCACGTGAATCGGTCGGTTGTGGTCGAGGACCGCATCGGCGAGCGCGGGCAGTCGTTTGGCCGCGTCTTCGTCGGTGTAGCAGATGGGTTCATCGGATCGGTTGGCGCTGGTCAAGACGATCGCTTCGGTCGGGGGTGTGGGCGAGCCCGGCACGACAGCCAGCAATAAGTGATGGATCGGTGAGTACGGCAGGAGCAGGCCGATCAGAGGATTGCCCGGTGCCACACCCGCCGCGAGCGGGGCGTCGCGTCTGCGCTGAAGTAGCACCACCGGGCGCGACGGACTGGACAGCGCTGCTGCTTCGGATTGGCTGATGTGCGCGTATCGCCGCGCCACATCGAGATCCCGGACCATCACCGCGAAAGCCTTGCCGCGCCTAGCCTTTCGCCGTCTGATTTCCGCGACTGCTTTGCCGTTGTTAGGCGCGCAGGCAAGATGGTAGCCACCGATACCCTTGATCCCGACGGTGCGGCCGTGGGCCAGGGCCTGCTGGGTGGCGGCCAGCGCTGCGTCGACCTGAGTGATGCGAATGTCGCTGTCGGCGAACCAAATCGACGGACCACAGTCCGGGCACGCTATGGGCTGTGCGTGGAATCGGCGATTGGTCGGGTCACGATACTCGGCGGAGCAGTTGTCGCACATCGCGAAGTCCGACATAGTGGTTGCTGGCCGGTCATAGGGCAGTTCGCGAATGATGGTGAACCGCGGACCACAGTTAGTGCACGTGATAAACGGATGGCCGTATCGGCGGTTTAAGGGATCGAATAGCTCGGCCACACAGTCGTCGCATACTGCGACATCGGGGGGGACCGTGGTCGCCGTGACGCCGGCGGCACGGCTGGCGACGATGTGGAAACCCTCGTTTTTCTCGGACCGCACGGTCAGGACCGTGCAGGACACGTCGGTGATCACCGCAAGCGGGGGAGCTTCGGTGACCAGCCGGTGGCTGAATTCTGCGACTGCCGGGGCCGTTCCCTGCACCTCAATGAACACTGCGGACGCATCGTTTCCTACAAAGCCATCCAATCCGAGGTCGGTGGCCACACGATGAACGAACGGGCGGAAGCCCACCCCCTGAACCACCCCTGTCACCGTGTAGCGCCGCCGGTGGGACGCGACGGGTGCAGTACCCCCCCGACGCGTCACGTGAACCGCCACATGACAATGCGGTTGTTGCCCGAGTCGGCCACCGCCAGCCGATCACCGCGCAGCCAGACTCCGTACGGCCAACAAAGCGAATCGTGAGTGACTGCGCTCCAACGGTTTTCGCCGTTGGACTCGAACGTCGGTTGGGCTAGGACGTGGTCGGCGGGACGATCATCGGTCGGTACGCCATCCCAGAGCAGAATTCGGTTGTTGGCGGTGTCGGCGACCGCCAGCCGGTTGCCGCCTTGACCGGCGCTGTCGGTGCAGACTGAGTAGGGGAAACGGAACCGGTTGCCGCACTGCGGCCCATATGGCCATTCACGTGCGGTAGCGAAATCGGGTTGACCGAGTAGCTGGTCGGCCGGCCGATCGCGATCGGGCAGTGGTGACCAACCGAGCACCCGGTGATCACCCGCGTCGGCGATTAACAGCAGATCGTCGAGCCCGGTGATGTCGTGCGGCCAACGGAAGCTGGCGGGTCCGACGCAGTCCCCGCGGTTCTCTTCTCGGCTGTCGGGGTCAGGCTGGCCGAGCACGACGTCGGCTGGCCTGCCTGGTTCGGGCGGGCCGGACTCCCATCCGAGTACTCGACGGTTGCCGGTGTCGGCTACCCAGAACACCGAGCCGACGACCGCAATGCCGAATGGCCAGTAAAGCGATGACGCCGAACACTGGCCGCCGGCGTTCGGCTCGGCCGCTGTGCTGTCGTGTTGACCTATCACCAGATCCGGTGGGATCGAGCTGTTTTCGGGCACCGTATCCCACACCAGGATTCGGTGGTGCCAGGCGTCGGCAACGATGAGTCGCCCGTCGTGCACGAGCACGCCAGTCGGCAGGTTCATGCCATTCTCGGGGCCCCGTCCGGCCGCGGCGCGTCCCTCGGTGGTGGCGTCGGCCTGACCAAGCACGACATCGGCGGGTTGTTCATCGCGGGTGGGCAATCCGTGCCAGATCAGCACTCGATGATTGCCGGAATCGGCCACCACGAGATGCCGTTCGTCAAAAAACACGCCGCGCGGCGAATACATCCATGCCAGTGTCGGAGCGGCCGGCGGTAATGCCAGGCCGCCGGGTGCCGGTGCACCCAGCCACACGTCGGGCACCCATCCCCCGGAGGCTTCCGTTCCGATGGGGGAGGCGATGCGGGTGGGCCGCGGCAGGATGCTGGTCCGTACGGTCAGGCCGGTCATCTGCCGACCCGGACCCAGATCTGCCCATCATCGACCCGCAGTGGCAGCTGCTCGAGTTGGGCTGCCGGCGCGGTGAGGCACTCACCGGATGCCGCGTCGTAACAAAAGCCATGCCAGGGGCAGATCAAGGTGCCGTTGTCGGTATCGAGCACCGCGTTGTCCAACGGCAAGGCCTCGTGGGCGCATTCGTTGACATAGGCGGTGAGCTGTTGATTGAGGCTGACCAGGAGAACCGAGACCTGCTCCGCCGAGTGCGGTGCGGTCACGTCCACCGTGACGAAATCGTTGTCGGGCACCTCGCCGAGCGCCCCGGCCGGTGCCCAGCCCTCCTCATCGAGCGGATGGCGAGCAGGGAACAGTGAATCGGCCGAAATCAGCGTCGGTTCGGGCTCATTGGGCAGTACTTCGACCTGGTTTATTGACGGGATACCTTCGACGAGTGCCTTTTCGACGAGGTTGCGAAGCGTGACCGACGACATCGAGCACCCGTTGCATGCGCCCCGCAAGCGTACGAACGCTGTCCCGTCCTCGATCCGTACGAGGGTGACGTCACCGCCGTGACCCTGCAGTTGTGGTCGTACCTCGTTGAGCGCCTTGGTGGCCTGTGTCAGCGGGTCGGGCCGCACGATCTCGTGCAGTGAGAGCAGGAGGTGGACAATGGGATCGTCGACGAGTTCGAAGAGGGCCGGTTGCGCGGCGCTGTCGACGCGCAACCGGCGCACTATGGTCACCAAGCCCGCTCGGTGAATCGCCTCGATCGCGGCCTTCAGTTCCTCGGCGACAGCGCGTGCGGATGGTTCCAGTTCCGCTAATGCCGCGACGGCATCGTCGACGCGTGTTGCGAGTTCTTCGAAGGTGGGGTCCGGTGCGGATGTGGGTGTGGTTTGTGGCTGGGAGGTCTCCGACACGGCTGTGGGCATCACGGCCTCCCAGCTTGCTCGGTAGCGGAAAGCACCCGCTGCCGGGCGATTTCGTCGAGCACTCCGCGCACGGTACGCACCGAGTCGTCATCGCCCAGCTCTTCGAATAAGAACCGAGCCTCGTATAGCTTGGCTTTGGCGTCATCGAACATTCCCAGGTGCGCAAGAACGTTGCCCTGGTTTGCCAGCACTCGGGCCCGGCCGAGGGGTTGGGTTGTGCGGTCGCGTGTTTGCAGGATGGCTTCGTAGATTTCGACGGCCTCGACAAGATTCTCTTTGTGGTGGCGCGACGGCGTATATACCAGAGAGTTGGCGAGATTGAGCTGCACGCTGGCCCATTCGTCGGGATGGTCCTCGCGGGTGTAGACCGTCAGAGCCGACCGCAACGACTGAGCCGCCACGCCCAGGCGCAACTGGCCGGATGCCTCAACCATCGGCATGGTCAGGTATGCCGCAGCGAGCCCGGCATGCGCTGCCGCCCATTGCAGCGGCGCGTCGGCGCACTTAATCAGCTGCAGCGCCGAGTGGTAGTGGGGGATAGCGGTGGCAAGCAGCTCGGGTCGAGTTGCGGCCTGTTCGTGCAGCAGACTTGCCAGGCATGAATGGATTTCCGCCCGCGCGACACGCAAGCCGTCGGCATCCGCAAGAACGGTCAGTGCCTTCTGCAGTCGCACCGCGCAGCTGGCGTCGTGGGTGTCCCGGCCGATCGCGCCGGCAGCGGCGAGCATGCTACCGGCCAGCGGCGCCGACACCGGCTCGGCGGCCTCGGCGGCACGGTCGAGCAATTCGATTGCGGTTTGGGGGCTTCCTTCCGCGAGCGCATGACCCGCCTGCACCGACAGTAAGGTGGCGGCCAGCTCGCCCACGGTGGTCTCGGAACGCGGCGGCGTGTCGGTGCGCCCAAGCGTGAAAAGCACTACGTCGACGAGGATCGCGAACTCGCCCAATGTTGCCCGGAGTTCTTCTGGGGCAACGCCGTCGGGATCTAATACGAAGCGGTTGTAACGAGCCACCGGATCTGCTTGCCCGTCCAGGACAGCAAGTGCAGCGTCTCGCTGGCCTGCGGCGGCAAGCTCATGGGCGCGCAGGGTCGGCGGCCAGATTTCAGGGAGTTGCCCGGCCAACATTGCCTGACGCGCGGCCTCGGTATCCGCATGAGCGGGAATCAGCATGTAACCCAATGGAAGTGGAAACAGGCCCAATGGTTGCGGTGGCAGTGTCAACTGCGGTGCACCGGTAACGGCATCGTCTACAACTGATGTCGATGGTGTCAGTGCCTCAGCCATTCAGCAGCCCCCTAATGTCTCGTTCGGCGGCCCGCTTGATCATCCGGGCCGATAACTCGGCACGGGCCTTGGTCGGGTGCGTGTCGATCCGCTTTCGCACGACGCCGTCAGCAAAAATGACCACGACGTCCATTGCCCAGCGCCCTCGCTCTTCGGACACGACGGTGTCGACACTTAGGGCTTCATCCGCTGAGCTGTCCTGGCGCCGCTGCGTGTGCGGGCGATTCGGTTCCGGATCTAAGTCGGGTTGTTCGGCCACAAGTATCACTTTTGTTGCTCCAGCGGGATCCGGAGCGCGCCATGGTCATCGTCCCAGAACGCTTGGCGGACACCGATTGGGATGATATCGGCCAGTAGCTCGCGGATCAGGACCGCGCGATCGCCGGCGGGGTTACGCTGCTTGAGGAGTAGTCCACCGTTGCGTGGCCCGCGCAGGGGTAGCAGCCAAAGCTGATGTTCGCGCACGTCGCCGACGGCGACGTGCGCGGGGAAATGCGCCGCGGCAAGCGCAGCGCCCAGTCGGAGGTACCCGTCCTCGGTGAACTGCACTGTGAGGTCTTCGGCGTCGCTGGGTTCCGGCGGCCGAAGCGCCGAAATGTAGTCCCGCTCAATGAGTTCGATGACCTGTTCCATCGCCGCGGTCACGTCAGTTGATAGGTCGGCACCCATGGCGATGTTGGCCGCTTCGATAAGAAAGACCGTGATGTCGGATGGGCATGCCTCAGCCAGCGCCCACCGCGCGAACGCTATCGCGTGATCCCAGCGGAAGGAATGAGTGTGCAGACCCTCCAACGGCGGTAACTCGGCCAACTCCGCACCGGGCACCCGGTAGATGGTCCCGGGACGGGCGCCCGTGGCCGAGGCGTCAACGATCACGACCCGTTGGGCGCCTCGCATCTGAAACGCCACGTCCATGCCCGCGGTGCCGCCATCGACAAGCCTTAGCCCATCGGGCACGCCGCGTTCCCACAGGTGGCGCACCAGGATTGGTCCCACGCCATCGTCACCGCGTAACAGGTTGCCGCAGCCGATCACTAGGACGGCGCAACCCGGCGGGTCCGGGGTGGGAGTGGACCGGCCAGGCTGCGCCGTCTCGTCGCGGCTGCTCGAGGTAGGGATCACACCATTCCGTTGATGACGAATTTCGAGAGCTCACGCCCAGTCTTTCCGTCATACGCGTGGACGGTGCAGACCAGGCAAGAGTCAAAGCTGCGGGCCACGTGGCCGAGTTCGACGGGGTCTTCAGGATCGACGATCGGTGACCCCACCAAGGCCCGCTCGATCGGGCCGAGGGTCTCGGCGCCGTCGCGAGGTCCGATGTTCCACGCGGTGGGAGTCACGACCTGATAGTTCTTGATCTTGTTGTCCTCGATCACGATCCAGTCCGACAGCGACCCACGGGCAGCCTCGGTCGATCCGAAACCTTTGCCCTCGGCGTGCTCGATGGGCTTGGTGTAGAAGCTCTCCTTGAGGTCGAGCTGGTTGAGCCACTCGCGAGTCCACTTGTAGTACTTCGGGGCCTCATGCATGCGGGCGAGCTGGCGCACGAAAACGCTTGGCCCGATTGCGTTATAGAGATCGACGAACAGCGGGTCGTCGTCCTGATGAGACGCGGGATTGGGACCGCCTGCAGCCAACCGCCGTGCCAACGGTCCGGCTTCCAGCGGAATGTGCCCAAGCGTCGGCACGTCGTAGCGCGGTGACTTCGCCCAGCTGTACTTACCCTGCTTGCGTCCGTCTTCGGGGTCGATCGGGTTGGTCTCACCCTCGAAGGGATGTAGGGCTCCGGTGCCCTCGTAGAAGGAGTGGGTCACGTCCTCCCGAACGCGGGCCTGGTCGAATTCGGACCACTGGCCGCCAGCAAAGATTCCGGATCTCCCGATCAGCGCGGCGTTGCGGCCGTCGATCGTCGGGTTCTCGTACAGCGATGGCTCGAAATAGGTACCGGTGGCAATGTAATTGCCGACGCCGCTACCGTATTTGTCCAAGCCGACATCCAGGCAGTAGCGAATAAAGAACCCGCAGTCGCTATTGTGCTGGGCTTCGTTCTCGTCGACCCATTCCAGCACGTCCTGCCACGTCTTGTTGGCCAGCCAGCGGTCCACCGAGCAGCCGAGCCATTGCTTCTCCAGCCACTGGTCCTTCCAGTGCTCAAGGATCGCTATCGACCGAGTGACGTCTGAGAGGGTCGGAGCGCACATCACGCCGCCTGGCACCATGAAACTCGAGTGCGGCCACTGACCGCCGAAGATCGCGTATACCTCAACGGGCTTGGCCGACAGCACGACACCCGGCTGGTAGCTGGTACCCACGTAGGGCGCGAATCGACGTACTGCTTCGGCGTAAAGCTTCGACTTCGCGTAGTTCTTGTTGGTGAAGTCAATTGCGAAGAGCGCGTAGAAGTATCGCGGAATCGACTGCAGCGTCTCCGCGGCCTGGCAGATGTTACGCACCAGCGTCGCATTCGGTGGCACGTGAGTGCGCCACGCGGTGTCCAAAGCGTAGGCGGACTTGTACAGGTGACTGCCGCCGCAGATGCCACAGATCCTCGGGGTGACCACCAGTCCGGCCTGGGGGTCCTTGCCGCGCAGAATGATTTCGAAGCCGCGGAACATCGCGGCCTCGGTCCATGCCGAGGTGACGACCCCGTCGTCGATCGTGACGCGAACATCGAGGTCACCCTCGACTCGCCCCAGCGGGCTGACAAATAGGTCTAACGAGGTCATTCGGTGAGTCCTTTCAAGACTTGGGCTGGGTTGTCGAAAAGGGCTTGGGCTAGACGACGAACATGTCTTCCTTGGACCACTGGGGCGCCGCAATGCGTGCGGCCGCGGCGTGGGCCATGTAGGTGAGGTGATCACTGCCCTCGGGAACTTCCTTGGGGATCATCCCGCTGACCTTCTGCGTCTTGAACACGGTTCCAGGCGCTAAGTCGAAATGCGGGAATTCAGGCTCGGTGCAGCCCAGGCAGGGCATGCCGGCTCTTGTCTTCGACGATTGGCGGTTCCACAGGATGCGGTTGCATGGGGAGTGGGTCATTGGGCCACGGCAACCGAATTCATAGAACAGGCATCCGGTGCGGGTGCCCTCGCCGAAGGACAGGGTTGATTGCTTGTATTCGAAGAACTGCACTCGGGTGCAGCCGGTCTGGGTAAACGTCTTGAAAAAGGTTTCGGGCCTGTGCAATTCGTCCAGGGCGATGTCGCCAGCGCGGCCAGTGGCTAACGCGACGATGATCTGGGTGATCCAGTCGGGGTGTGCCGGACAGCCGGGAATGTTGATGACGGGAAGGCCCATCTTGGAGCGGAAATCAGGACCGAGGAACCCGCCCTTGCGCCGTTTGTGGAATTGCAGGCCAGTCGAAGCGGACGGGTTGGGTTCAGTGGCTGGGATGCCTCCCCAGCATGCACAGTCACCGATCGCCACGACTATCTGAGCGGCCGCACACAGATCGGTGACCCAGTCTTTCATTGGGCGGTCGGCGAACATGTCCATGCGACCGGTGCCATTGGGCGCTTCGATGACGCTGCCCTCGAAAACGAAGATGTCCAGGGGCCGCTCGCCTCGGGCGCAGTCCCAGAACACCTTCTGGGCGTTCTCGCCGAGCTCGAGACCGAGCGACGGATGCCATAGCAAGTCCAGGCCAAAGTCAACGATGAGGTCAACGACGTTGGGTTCCTCGGCGTTGAGGAACGACATCGTGTTGCCGCTGCACGCTCCTCCTTGTAACCAGAGCACGGACGCCATGAAAACTCCTCTCAATTCCCCGGGAATACGCAGGTTGGGCTGGTTGTGTGTAGCGACTATTCGGCGGCGTGCCGGCCAGCGGCTTTTTTGGGCGGCTCGGGTGGCGCCAGCCTCCGACCGAAGGCCCGCGCGATCTGAATCATGAAACCCAAACCGCGTGAGACGTCAGGATCTTTTGCCACCCGCATGAGGGCGAAGACGCCTTTTGGACCGCGCGGGTCGGCGTCGGCGGCTCGCTTGCCTTCGAGCAGCGCCTCGCCGACATCTGCGAGAATCTCCGCGGTTTGTGGGTCAGTCAGCGGCGAGTGCAGTAGCCGATCGAGCGCTGGCGTTGCATCGACGACAGCCGCAGACAGTCGGGTAGCGGTATCGCTCAGCGCCGCCAAATCGATGCTCGGCCATGTCTGCTGACTGCCTCGGGCGACGGCAACTTCCCGGATTTCAGCGACCCCCGACGCCACACTGTCACCGATGACCTCGGCGCGACGCAGCAGCCCATCCAGGCCGACGACGATGGTGGCCAACAGGTCGGCGTGGTCGAGGATCAGTGAAAGCGACGAAGCAATCGCAGGATCGTCTAGCCGAGCGATTACCTCGTCCCCAGGGGATTCGGCGACGAAGGCATCGGTGTCGAGACTCTCGATCAGCGAAGCGTGTGAAGTCACCCATTCCTCCTAGGCCGATGTGTTGGTGGTCACACACGCTAGCCCCGGTAGGGGCATCGGCCTATCGCATTCGCGCAATGACTGTCAGAATTGCGCAAACTTGCACGCGCTAATGCGCTCAGTACGACAAGGAGTCTTGAATGAACGCCGCGAAATGTTTAACGAAACGTCAATCCACGCACCCCAGGCCTGGCTCACGCTAATGTCGCGCCTCGCCAGACTGGGCTTCATCGACACGCGGCGGACTGGTAACCCGGTCCGGCGCAAAGTTCGTTCCCGTGGTGTGCCGCCGGCCTTGGCGGACAACGAGATCTTTTACACCGAATCCGTCCGACAGGCGGGTGCACTGCTCGGCAAAGTGCTCGCACCCGGATGGATTACCTTGGGAGAGGAGACATCCGGTTTTGCCGCCACCATGCACGGGGTTCGGTTCCGCAACGTCAGCATGCTCTATCTGGATCTTCACGTACATTCGACACTCCAAATCCCTGTCCTCGGTAGGTACTTCGCCGTGCACATGCCGATGAATGGGCGAGCGTTGTGTCAACACGACGGACACGAGTTCGAAGCGAACACGATCAAGGCACTGGTCACCAGCCCGGGAGCCGCGCTGACCATGCGTTTCGATGACGATTCGCCTCAATTGATGATCCGCATCGAGGAACCCGCGCTGCTCGACTACCTGACGCGACTTCGCGGCCGACGACTACCCAAGGCGCTGGTGTTTCACCCCGAATTTGACCTGACTAGCGATGTCGCCGTGCGCTGGCATGCCGCAGTGCAGTTGCTGCACACGGAGGTTTACCACGCCGGCTCCCTCGTGCAGCGTGGGCATGGAATCAGCGGAATCGAGGATTTGCTCATGAACAGCCTCCTGTACATCCAGCCGTCGAACTATCATGAGGAATTCATCCGTCCGGTAGTGGATTCAGGCCGCAAGGTCGTGCAGGAAGCGATGAAATACATCGAGGCAAATCTGGCCGAACCCATCAGCATGCAGTCCATCGCCCGCAACGTTCACATGAGCGTCCGCTCGATCCAGCAGGGCTTCCGGGACGAATTGGGGGTGTCCCCGATGGCCTACGTCCGCGACCGCAGACTCGAGCGTGTGCATGCCGAGCTCGCCGACGCACTGCCGAGCGATGGCGTGACGGTAACTGACGTGGCAACCCGTTGGGGTTTCAATCATCTCGGCAGTTTCGCCGTCGAATACCGGAAGCGCTGGGGGATGAGTCCGTCAGAAACGTTGCGCCAGTAGCCAGGCGACGGGTGTATGGTCTCGTTTGAGTCGAGGAGGCTGGCCATGCATGAACTCTCCATTTGCAATTCGATGGTCGGCATCGTGCGCAAGCACGCGGCGGGCCGGGGAATCGATACGGTGCATGTGCGAATCGGGGCTCTGCGTCAGATCGTCCCTGAGACCCTTGTCTATTGCTGGTCCCTGATCACAGAAGACTCCGATTTGGCGGGCGTCAAGTTACGGGTGGAACGCATATCCGCCAAGATCCGGTGTAGCGCCTGCGGTCGGGAAACCGTACTCGACGTGGCCGTCATGGCATGTGCATCCTGCGCCGGGACTGCAGTCGAATTGGTCGAGGGGGATGAATTCCTCATCACTTCACTCGATTTGGCGGAGGTCTGACAGATGGGTAGATTCCACCGGCACGACCACGACCACAATCACGACCATCCGCACCACGATGAGTCGGTCGCGTTGGACGACCACGGTGACCACACCGGCTACGCGACCGGCAGCGAACGGCTCATAGTACTCGAGCGAATCTTCGACGAGAACGACAAGACCGCGGCGGCCAACCGCAGCGACTTCGGCACTGCGGGTTTGACAGCAGTAAACCTCATGTCCTCCCCGGGCGCAGGCAAGACGACGCTGCTGCAAGAGACTCTCCGTCAGCTGCATAACCAGTTGCGGATTGGTGTCATTGAGGGTGACATTGAAACCAGCATCGACGCTGACCGACTCAGCGGCTTCGGGGCTGCGATTTCGCTTGTCAACACCGCCAATGGATTCGGTGGGGAATGCCATCTGGATGCGCCGATGGTGCGTTCAGCTCTGGCTCGACTGCAGTTAGCCGACCTAGACTTGCTTGTCATTGAGAATGTTGGAAACCTTGTGTGCCCGGCGGAATTTGATGTTGGAGCACACGCGAGTGCGATGGTGTATTCCATCACCGAGGGCGAAGAGAAGCCGTTGAAGTACCCGGTGATGTTTCGCGCGGCAGATGTCGTGATCGTCAACAAACTGGATTTGAATCCCCACCTCGACTACGACCTGCCGACGTTCTACGCCAACCTCAACTCGGTTAACCCCGGCGTGACGGTGATCGAGACGAGCGCCCGGACTGGCTCGGGGATCGACAAGTGGTGCGAGTGGCTAACCGACCTGCACCGCGCGACCCATGCGACGACGGCAACCGCCTGAGCGGGCTCATCCGACAGCCACCCAGCCGCCCACCTAAAAGGGGGATGGCTAGTCCTAACCGGTCCGGCACCCTGCGGGCATGCTTACTGATCACACGACCCTGGTCCAGTTTCTGATCGAGGAGCGACGCCGTCACCCAGACGCGTCGGGGGACCTCAACGGCCTTATTCTCGACGTTGCGTTGGCCTGCAAGGCGATCGCGAAGCGTGTGGCCGCAGGAGCTCTCGGCGGGGTGCTTGGCTCGAGTGAAAACACCAACGTCCAAGGCGAGGTGCAGCAGAAGCTGGACGTCGTGGCCAACGACTACTTCTTGCGCGCCACGGAGTGGGGCGGTCACGTGGCCGGGATGGTCTCCGAGGAGCTCGAGGAGCCCTACCCGTTGCCGGTCGAATATCCAAGAGGCAAGTACCTGCTGATGTTCGATCCCCTCGATGGCTCGTCGAATATTGACGTCAATGTCTCGGTTGGCAGCATCTTCTCGATTGTCATGGCCGCGAGCCCCGGTGCGGACCCTGAACCGCAGGATTTCTTGCAGCCAGGATCGCGCCAGGTCTGCGCCGGGTACGCCATCTACGGTCCGTCGACGATGCTGGTCCTTTCCGTAGGTACCGGTGTCCATGCCTTTACTCTGGACCCGAATCTTGGAGAGTTCATTCTGACTCGTCAGTCGATCCAAATCCCAGAAACTACCAAGGAATTCGCGATCAACGCTTCGAATCAGCGGTTCTGGGAACCGGCGGTGCAGCGGTATGTTCAGGAGTGTCTCGCCGGCCGTTCTGGGCCCCGGCAGAAGGATTTCAATATGCGCTGGGTCGCGTCGCTGGTGGCTGAGACACACCGGATTCTCACCCGTGGAGGAGTTTTCCTCTACCCGCGTGACTCGCGCGAGCCCGTCAAGCCGGGCCGCTTACGGCTGCTCTACGAGGCAAATCCCGTAGCGTTTTTGATCGAGCAAGCCGGCGGCGCGGCCAGCACCGGAAGAAAGCGGGTGCTGGACGTGGTTCCAAGCGAGCTGCACCAACGCGTGTCACTCATCTTCGGGGCCCGCGAGGAAGTCAGCCGTATCGAGGAGTACCACGAAGAGAGCTACGAGCTGACCCCCACGTTGCCCCTGTACGGCACCCGCGGCTTGTTCCGCACAGCGGCGGGCTGAGCGTCATGTCACGCAGACACCCCATCGTCTCGGTCACGGGCTCCTCGGGAGCGGGCACCACATCTGTGATGCGCACATTCGAACAAATCTTTCGTCGTGAAGGCGTCCACGTTGCCTATGTGGAGGGTGACAGTTTCCATCGGTTCGATCGGCTCGACATGAAGGAGGCGATCGCCGAGGCCCACGCTCGCGGGGACCATTCGTTCAGCCATTTCGGTCCGGAGGCAAACCTTTTCGAGGATCTCGAAGAGTTGTTTCGGACCTACGGAGAGACAGGCAGCGGCATGTTCCGCAAGTACCTGCACGACGAGGCGGAAGCCAAGCCCTACGATCTGGCGCCCGGCACCTTCACACCGTGGGAGAAGATCACCGACGGCACGGACCTGCTCTTCTACGAGGGCCTGCACGGTGCGATCACCACAGAAACGGTAGATGTCGCCAGTCACGCGGACTTGCGCATCGGCGTGGTACCGGTAATCAATCTCGAATGGATCCAAAAACTGCACCGCGACAAGAACGTTCGTGGCTATTCCTCCGAGGCGGTCACCGATACAATCCTGCGCAGGATGCCCGACTACGTGAATTACATCTGTCCGCAATTCTCCAACACCGATGTCAACTTTCAACGTGTTCCAGTGGTCGATACGTCGAATCCGTTTATAGCTAGGGCGATTCCAGCAGCGGACGAGTCGATGCTGATTATCAGATTCCGTGATCCACACGGAATCGACTTTCCGTATCTGCTGTCGATGCTGCATGATTCGTTCATGTCGCGGCCCAATACGATCGTGTGTCCGGGTGGCAAGATGGATCTCGCGATGCAGCTAATCTTCACGCCCATGATTCTGCGGCTGGTAGACCGGCGAAACGCCGAACTCCGCAACTCCGACCTGATCAGCCGATGATCAAGTTGGAAGGCACGATGAACCGCAGCCCCGGAGCTTGGGGCCAAGACCATCAGTAAGGCGACGGGCACCAACGAGTGGTCGTTGCGGCTTTTTGGGATCCGTGCGGCCAACTCCGCCTATTGAGAGAGCGCGCGAACGACGATTTCAGCAACTAGCTGTGCGGTGAAGTGGCGCGAGCCGCGCGGGCCTGCGAAGTCGACCAAGCGAAACTCGCCATTTACGTGTCGCCGGCTTGACCGGGCGACGGAATCGTCAGCCTTTGAACTCACTAGGGCAGTCGTATCGACTTCCACTGCCCCACAATCCTTGTCGCGGATCAAGCCGTTGACATCGGGCACGCCGGGATGACCGCAATCCAGTACAACTAAGCCCGTGAACCTGCCGCGTTGGCTCGCGGCAAGGTCCCAGGCCAACTGGCCTGCGGTCCGGTCACCGACGAGCAGCCCGCTGCCTACTCTCAACTGGCCCAAGATGTCGACCACCGACTTTGGGCTCAGACCGCGATGCGCCCGGATAGTCAGCGTCCGGAACATGGCGACATGCAGTCGGCTGCGAACAACCTCAAAAGTGCTCAGCTGACGTCGCGCCTCGTCCAACATAATGACGAGGCGACCGTTTTCCGGGCCATCCAGTTCCACCGACACCCGGTCTCCGTCGACGGTCTCAACGATGTAGACGTCCTCGCGGCACACGGGCGGGTACCCATCGACCATGAGTCATCCGTAACGGTGGCCCGATGGCTGTTGGGTGGCGTACGCAAATGTCGTGTAACTAATACGGCGGTCTGAGCCTTCGGCGCGGTCGAGCCGGAAACCGGGCTCCTCGACGGGGCGCTGCACGATAAAGGAGAAGGCAGTGGTTTGTCGCCCCAGGCGCGCGTCGTAGGCGTTAAGACGGATGTAGGCCGTCGGATACGCGCTGCGGCATGCGTTGACTTCCAAAAGTACGCCGGCCGCGTCTTTTAGGTCGAACATCGGCAACCCCCACATCTCCCAATACACATTCCGCGGATGAGGGTCATCAGTGAATTCGACCGATAGCGGCCAATTATTGTCTAGCGCGTAGTTGATCTGGGCTGTGATCTCGTCGTCAGTGAATTCTGGCAGGTACGAGAAGGTGCCTTGGGTGATACGCATATGAACTCCGATCCGGTTCAGGAATGAGTGGGCGTCGCGACGACGTCGGGGGTGTCGGTCGATTCGTAGTTGAACGAGATGTCGCCCCAGGTCGCCAGGGCAGTATCGAGCGCTCGGTTGCTGGATGCAGCTTTCTTCAAGATCTCGGGCCCCTCTTTGTAGAAGTCGCGACCCTCGTTGCGCGCTTTGATCATCGCCTCCAAAGCGACCCGGTTGGCTTCTGCGCCCGCGGCGATGCCCATGGGATGACCGATGGTGCCGCCGCCGAACTGCAGGATGACGTCTTCGCCGAGGTAGTGGAGCAACTGGTGCATCTGGCCGGCGTGGATGCCGCCCGACGCGACCGGCATGACACCGGGCATCGAGGCCCAATTCTGGTCGAAGTAAAGGCCTTTGACCGGATCGGCTCCGATTTGATCCAGACGCAGAGTGTCGTAGAAGCCGGCGATCGCGTGCGGGTCCCCCTCCAACTTACCCACGACCGTTCCAGCGTGAATGTGATCGACACCGGCGAGGCGCATCCACTTGGAAATCACCCGGAAGCTGACGCCATGATTCTTCTGGCGAGTGTAGGTGCCATGCCCGGCACGGTGTAGGTGCAGTAACACACCGTTGGCGCGGGCCCAATTCGCCATCGACTGGATTGCGGTGTATCCGATCGTCAGATCGATCATCACGATCACCGAGCCGAGTTCCTTGGCAAAATCGGCCCGCTCGTACATCTGCTCCATTGTTCCGGCGGTGACGTTGAGGTAATGACCCTTGATTTCACCTGTGGCCGCCTGCGCACGATTGACTGCCTCCATGCAGAACAGGAACCGATCGCGCCAGCGCATGAACGGCTGGGAGTTGATGTTCTCGTCGTCCTTGGTGAAATCGAGCCCGCCCCGTAAAGCCTCATAGACGACGCGGCCATAATTGCGTGCCGAAAGGCCAAGCTTGGGCTTGGTGGTCGCGCCCAAAAGGGGCCGCCCGAATTTGTTCAGATGCTCGCGTTCCATCACCACCCCGTGTGCAGGGCCTTGGAAAGTCTTGACGTACTGAGTCGGGATGCGCATGTCTTCCAGGCGAAGCGCTTTGAGCGGTTTGAAGCCGAAGACGTTACCGATAATGGAGCTGGTGAGATTAGCGATCGAGCCTTCCTCGAACAGGTCCAGGTCATAGGCGATCCAGGCGATCCACTGCCCGGGCGTATTGGGCACCGCGTCCACGCGATAACACTTGGCTTGATAGTGCTCGAACGTGGTGAGCCGGTCCGTCCAGACGACGGTCCATGTGGCGGTGCTGGATTCTCCGGCAACCGCAGCTCCTGCTTCCTCGGGCGGGACGCCCGGTTGCGGTGTGATCCTGAAGGCGCACAGAACATCTGAGTCCTTCGGGACGTAATCTGGCTGCCAGTAACCCATTTCGGCGTAGGGGATAACTCCAGCGTTCCATCGATCTGTCATGCCCCGAATGCTGCCAGTGAATTATCAACATGTCTATTGAGAATCTGCCATGAACTCTGAACTTATCACTTTATAACTTCACCCGGCGCATCCACCACTTTGGTGAGGACCCCGGGCTTTGGGGGCCGATAAGTTCCACTCGACAACCCCGTACCGAAGGATGCAACTCAATGACGATTTGTCGACAGACCGCTGCACGCATGATGGAGCTCGGCAAAGGCATTCTGGCCGCCGATGAAAGCATCGCCACCATGTCGAAACGCCTTGAGGAGGCCGGCGTCGAGCCGACGGCCGAAAACCGGCGCCTATACCGCGAGCTCCTCGCCACTGCGCCGGGCCTCGCCGAGAGCGTGTCGGGCATCATCTTCTGCGACGAGACTCTGCGCCAGACCTTCAGCGACGGTAGGCCATTCGCGCAAGCGGTGCGCGACTTGGGCATACTGCCGGGCATCAAGGTGGACACTGGCGCCAAGCCATGCGCCGGTCTGCCCGGCGAGACCGTCACCGAGGGGCTCGACGGGCTACCGGCGCGCCTCGCCGAGTACGCGAAGATGGGTGCGGCGTTCGCCAAGTGGCGGGCGGTGTTCACGATAACCACCGACACCCCCAGCCGCGGCGCAATGCGGGTCAATGCCAGTGCCCTGGCGCGCTACGCTGCCGCCTGCCAGGAAGCCGGAATCGTGCCGATCGTGGAGCCAGAGGTACTCATGGACGGCAAACACAACCGCGGCGTCTGCAGGGAAGTGACTAGTGCTGTGCATACGGCGGTGCGGACCGAACTCGCGCTGCTTAATGTCGATCTGGCTGGCATCGTTCTCAAGCCGAACATGGTTCTCGAAGGTGAGAGCTACGCCCGACAATCCATTCCAGCTGAAGTCGCCGACTTCACTGTCGGCGTACTGCGGCAATGGCCCGGCGATCTCGCCGGTGTCGCCTTCCTGTCCGGAGGCCAGCCGCCTGAGCGAGCAACCGCGAATCTCGAAGCGATGCAGGACCATCGGACACCGTGGCCCCTCACCTTCTCCTTCGGCCGGGCGCTGGTAACGCCTGCTCTTTCTGCGTGGCGCGGCGAGCCGAGCCGGGTTGCTGAGGGGCAGGCTGCGCTGATCGAGCGCGTTGCCGCCAACGGCGCTGCGGCACGCCGACGTGCCGAACTTGAGTCGGTCTGACGAGCGGCCTTGCTAGCTGCCTACCTCCGGGCTATGTGAGACTTTGGACGAGCTGACGCGGACAATCAAGATGGCTGTGGCGATGGCGAGCACTAGCAGTCCAAGCACCCCGAGTTCCACCATCAATTGGTCGAGCCGCTCGTTCGATTGGGGTTGCTCGAACCGTGCCGTTACGATCAATATCCGGCGCACGGTGGCGATCAGACCGATGAACAGAAACGGTTCCGGGGCGATTTCATGGCTTTCGATAACCGTTCGCAAGGTGTAGGCAATCTCGGCGATGATGAGTACCAACAGAATACGGTCAAGAACCAGCACTCCACCCTCGAGTGCGTTCTGTTTGGTTGCCACCGATTCGGTGATGGCCTGCACGCTGCCGACGATTACCAACGCCGCCGCTGCGATCAACAGCAACAAGGCAAAGCCGTTGAGCAGCGTCTCGAAATAATGAGTAACCAGGCTGCCGAGTCGATCATTGAGTCGACGCCTGGATGGGTGGTCCGTGGAGTCAGACATGGTCCACTCGCGGGGAATGGGGCTGTGCAGCAGCATGTTCGATGATCCGCACCGAGCGTCGCGTCGGATCGACCACGTCGCGACCACCCTGTTCGTATTCGACGAGCACGTGGCCGGGTGAGGTTGAGCGGACTCGCGCGAGTCGGCCGGACACACCTGAGGCCACTCGCACCCGATCGCCGGCCGAGGGGACACGGCCCGCTGGGGCGAGACCATTGACACCGCCAGTAGTCCGGGGCATTTCGCAGCTCCTTTCGCGGGAAGGGGAGGTTTGGGCCCCATTGTTTCGGGTTTACCGGCCATGGGGGACGCCCCGATGGGGGGTTGTCGGGGTGTTGTTGAGCGAGGCGCGGCGTAACGCCCACGACGTCGATCCCGAGTGGATCACTCCCACGTCGTTGCCCCTGATCGGGGGATACTTCAGCGAGAGTATCAGGGCAGCATGGGATTCCGACAATATGAATCACCAGTGGAGGCGTGTGTGACTGTCCGAGTAGGCATCAACGGCTTCGGTCGGATCGGACGCAATTTCTACCGTGCGTTGTTGGTCCAGCAGGAGAAGGGCGGCGCTGACATCGAAGTGGTGGCGGTCAACGACATCACCGACAACAGCACCCTGGCGCACCTGCTGAAATTCGACTCCATCCTGGGCCGGCTGCCGCACGACGTCAGCCTCGAAGGCGAGGACACCATCGTGGTGGGCCCGGCCAAGATCAAGGCGCTGGCGGTCCGCGAGGGCCCGGCCGCACTGCCGTGGGGTGACCTGGGCGTCGACGTCGTCGTCGAATCCACCGGCATCTTCACCGCCCGCGCCAAGGCGCAGGGCCACCTGGATGCCGGCGCCAAGAAGGTGATCATCTCGGCGCCCGCTAGCGACGAGGACATCACCATCGTGCTGGGCGTCAACGACGACAAGTACGACGGCAGCCAGAACATCATCTCCAACGCGTCGTGCACCACGAACTGCCTCGGGCCGATCGCGAAGGTCCTCAACGACGAGTTCGGCATCGTCAAGGGCCTGATGACGACCATCCACGCCTATACGCAGGATCAGAACCTGCAGGACGGGCCGCACAAGGACTTGCGCCGCGCCCGCGCCGCCGGGCTGAACATCGTGCCGACCTCCACCGGGGCGGCCAAGGCCATCGGTCTGGTGCTGCCCGAGCTGAAGGGCAAGCTCGACGGGTATGCGCTGCGGGTGCCGATTCCCACCGGTTCGGTCACCGACCTGACCGCGGAGCTGAAGAAATCCGGCACGGCCGACGAGATCAACGCCGCGATGAAGGCCGCGGCCGAGGGGCCGATGAAGGGCATCCTGAAGTACTACGACGCGCCGATCGTGTCGAGTGACATCGTCACCGACCCGCACAGCTCGATCTTCGACTCCGGTTTGACCAAGGTGATCGACAATCAGGCCAAGGTGGTCTCGTGGTACGACAACGAGTGGGGTTACTCCAACCGGCTCGTTGACCTGGTCTCGCTGGTCGGCAAGTCGCTGTAGCCGTGGGCGTCCCAAACCTCGAAGACCTTCTCTCCGAAGGTGTTTCGGGTCGCAGCGTGCTGGTGCGTTCCGATCTGAATGTGCCGCTCGACGGCGACGGTGTCATTACCGACCCCGGCCGGATCACCGCGTCGGTGCCGACGTTGCAGGCGCTGTTGGATGCCGGCGCCAAGGTCGTGCTGACCGCGCACCTGGGGCGTCCCACCGAAGGACCGGATCCGATGTTGTCGCTGGCGCCGGTCGCGGCCGCGCTGGGCGAGCAGCTGGGCCGGCACGTGCAGCTGGCCGGCGACGTTGTCGGCACCGATGCGCTGGCGCGTGCTGAGGGTCTGACCGACGGCGACATCCTGCTGCTGGAGAACATCCGCTTCGACCCGCGCGAGACCAGCAAGGACGACGGTCAGCGCTTGGCGTTGGCCAAGCAGCTGGCCGAATTGGTCTCGCCGGGAGGGGCTTTCGTCTCCGACGGGTTTGGCGTGGTGCACCGCAAGCAGGCCTCGGTGTACGACGTCGCCACCCTGCTGCCGCACTACGCGGGCACGCTGGTGGCCGACGAGATCGAGGTGCTGGAACGGCTCTGCAGCTCCACCGAGCGGCCCTACGCCGTCGTGCTCGGCGGATCCAAGGTGTCCGACAAACTCGGCGTCATCGAGTCGCTGGCAACCAAGGCCGACAGCATCGTGATCGGCGGCGGGATGTGCTTCACATTCCTTGCCGCACAGGGATATTCGGTGGGCGATTCGCTACTCGAAGAGGACATGGTCGAGACCTGTCGCAACCTGCTGGACACCTACGCCGACGTGTTGCGCCTGCCCGGCGATATCGTGGTGACCGAACGCTTCAGCGCCGATTCGCCCCCGCAGTTCGTGGCCGCCAATGCGATTCCAGACGACCAGATAGGTCTGGATATCGGCCCGGGTTCGGTCAAGCGGTTCGCCACGCTGTTGTCCAACGCCAAGACCGTCTTCTGGAACGGGCCGATGGGCGTCTTCGAATTCCCGGCGTACGCCGCCGGCACCCGAGGTGTCGCCGAGGCCATTGTCGCGGCGACGGCCAAGGGCGCGTTCAGTGTGGTGGGCGGTGGGGATTCCGCCGCCGCCGTGCGGGCGCTGAAGATCCCGGAAGACGCCTTCTCGCACATCTCCACCGGCGGTGGCGCGTCACTGGAATACCTGGAAGGCAAGGAGCTGCCCGGCATCGAGGTGTTGGGCCGCCCGCAGGCGAGCGAAGGAGCGTCGTGAGTCGCAAGCCACTGATCGCCGGCAACTGGAAGATGAACCTCAACCACTTCGAGGCGATCGCGCTGGTGCAGAAGATCGCGTCGCGCTAGTCGGCAAGTCGTGATGACCCGAAGACTCGGCTGTCGAACATAACTCTTGGCAGTCCGCGTTATCGCTGAAACTGGTTGGCTTTAGACGCAAGATCGAACAACGGCTGGGGCACGACGCCAAGCAGGATGGTCGCCGATGCGGCTATCGCGACGGCCGCCCCGGTAGCTCGCATCGGGAAAATCGCTTGGGGCGTCGATGAATCGGGTTCGCGGAAAAACATTGTCATGATTACCCGGGCATAGGCGAATGCCGCTATCGCGCTGCTCACCGCACCGACGACGACGAGTCCGATTGCCCCTTGATTTGCGGCGGCCTGAAAGATCGCGAACTTGCTCACAAAGCCGCTTGTCAGCGGGATGCCGGCAATCCCAAAGAGGAACAGTGATAGCACCGCAGCGACAGCGGGCGAGTTCCGGCCGAGCCCTGCCCATCGCGAGGTGTCGGTATCTTCTTCGCCGTTCGGCAGCCGGATCATGGTAACCACGCCGAAGGCGCCGACCGTACTGATGCCGTAGGTGACCAGATAGAACATGGTCGAGGCCAGGCCGGCTGGTGTTCCGGATAATCCGAGCAGCAGGAATCCGACATTGGCGACCGACGAATACGCAAGCAAGCGCTTGATGTCAGTCTGAGTAACCGTAAGTGTCGCGGCCACCATCATCGTGAGCGCGGCGACCGCCCAAAGTATCGGCCGCCAGTCCCGCAGTAGGCTGGGCAAGGCGACATAGCAGATCCGCGCCAAGGCCGCGAATGCGGCAATCTTCGTCGCTGCAGCCATAAGCCCGGTGATCGGCGTGGGCGCGCCCTGGTACACATCAGGCACCCACGAGTGGAACGGGACCGCGCCGATCTTGAATAGCAAACCAGCCAAGAGCAATCCGACTCCGGTCATCGCCAGCGACGCCGGACCGCCGTGGCCGCCCAGAGCGCCGGCGACGCCAGAAAACGACAGTGTTCCGGCATACCCGTAGAGCAGCGCGGCACCGTAGAGGAATAGTGCGGATGAGAACGCGCCCAGCAGAAAATACTTCAGCGCAGCTTCTTGGGACAGGAGTCGGCGACTCCGCGCGAGGCCGCATAGCAGGTATAGCGGCAGCGAAAACACTTCGAGAGCAACAAAGATCGTCAGCAGATCGGCGGCGGCACAGAACACCAGCATGCCGCCAAGGGTGAACATGAAGAGCGGAAAGACCTCGGTCTGAATGATTCCGCGGTCTGCGCAGAGCTGCTCGTCTTTGCTGCCCGGAACGGTGGACCCCTGCGGGGCGAAGGCCGAGAGGCGGCGTTCGGCGATCGGCGCCAGCCCAACCATGCCGATTACTACAACGGCACCCTGAAAGAACAAGGTGGGCCCGTCAACCATCATCGATCCCATAACGGCAGCCCCGTGCTCACCGCTGAGCAAAAATACGGCGAGGAGGGCGGTGACCAGGGAGCCCGCAGCCAGCGTGAGTTGCGCGGTGTACCGATGGCGCCGCGGCAGAGCAGCCTCGATGAGGATGCCTATGACGGCGGCACTGAATACGATCAGCATTGGTGAGAGCCGGGCGTACTCGACACTCGGTGCTGGAAGGGTCATTTCGCTATCGCCTCCGGGACGCCTCGGGGGGTGGGATCGAATTGGTCGATGATGGTCAGGGTGCGTGTCACCGCTGGATTGATCGCGTCCAGAGCCACCCTCGGGTAGACACCCAGCACGACTAAAAGCGCCATCAGCGGTGTGACGACGAAGATTTCGGCGGCCACGAGGTCCTGCAACTTTTCGTCGCTGACCTTCACAGGCCCAGTCATCATTCGCTGATACATCCACAATATGTAGATGGCCGAAAACACCAGCGCGGTCGCGGCTGCTGCGGCGGCGGCGGGGTAGCGCGTAAAGGTGCCGATCAGAACGAGGAATTCGCTGATGAACGGGGCCAGGCCGGGCAATGCGAGGGCCGAAAGCCCCGCCACCAAGAAGGTGCCCGCCAGCCGCGGCGCGACCTTCTGTACGCCGCCGTAATCATTTATTGCGCGAGTGCCCTTGCGCGAGACGAGGAAACCGGCGATGAGGAACAGTGCGGCAGTCGAGATGCCGTGGTTGACCATGTAGAGGACAGCGCCGGACTGACCCTGACTGGTCATCGCGAAGATGCCCAAGATAATGAACCCGTAGTGGCTTACCGATACATAAGCGATCAGGCGCATCACGTCGGTCTGGCCGATCGCCACGATCGCGCCGTAGATGATTCCGATCACCGCCAGGGTGATGATCAGCGGCCTGAAATGTGTTGATGCGCCGGGAAACAGTTGCAGACAGTAGCGCAGCATGCCAAAGGTGCCGACCTTGTCCACGACCGCCACCATCAGGACCGCGGTCGTAGGCGTCGCCGATGTCGCTACGCCTGGCAACCAGGTATGGAAAGGCCAGAGCGGCGCCTTGATAGCGAAGGCCGTCATGAAGCCGAGGAACAATAGTTGCTGGACAACGGGATTCGCAGTCTGCGCGGTACCGAGTAGGTCGCGGATGTCTAAGCTGGCTACACCGGCTTTCGTCGCCAACCCGTAAAGCCCGACTACCGCCGCGAGCATGGTCAGACCACCGAACAGGTTGTACAGCAGGAACTTCAGGGAAGCCCGTCGACCACCGGGCGTTCCGAATCGACCGATCAGGAAGTACAGCGGGACCAATGTCGCTTCCAGCACGACATAGAAGAGCACGATATCGAGCGCGATAAACGAGAGCAGGGCTAGTGATTCGACGGTCAGGATCAGCGCGACATAGGTCTGGGCCGCCCGTGGGCGATCGGTGGGATCACTCCAGCCGGCAATGATCAGCAGTGGCACTAACACGACCGTCAGCAGCACCAAAACGAATGCGATACCGTCGAGTCCCACCGTGTACCCGGCGCCCAATGCTGGTATCCACCGCTGGGATTCGACGTATTGGTATTGCGTGGCGCCGCTACTGAACCCGGATATGAGCTCGACCGCCAGGGCCAGCGTGGCCAGCGCCACACCCAGACCCACCCACTTGGCATTGCGCTGTGCGGGAGGCACAAGTAGCACAATCGCGGCACCGATGACTGGTGTCAGCCACAGAATGGTCAACCATGGAACACCCGTCACCATGACGTCACCACGAACACGCCGGCGATCACCAGCGCGGTGCCCGCCAACATCGACGCGGCATAGGATCGTGCGAAGCCGGTCTGCAACTGTCGCAATCGAACCGAGGCCTCCGCTATCAAGGCGGCGACCGCGATCGTTGCACCGTCGATGCCTTTGTGGTCGATCGCGACCAATGCGCGCGCCAGGCGCGCACCGGGACGTATGACGATGCGCTCGTTGAACGCATCGCCGTAGAGGTCGTTGCGGGCCGCGATGGTCAGGGCAGACGCGGTCGGCGCCCGCGTGGGCAACGGACTGATCGCATACCTTAGGTAGGCGATGGCGGTTCCGGCGGCAACGACTGCCAGGGTCCCCACCGCGACGGCCCATGCCGTCGTCGTGTGGTCGATTGCATGGGTGCCGACGATGGGCTCCAGCCAACGCTGCAGCGTCCCGTCGATCGTCAATGCGCCTCCCGACGCCACTGAGCCTAGAGCGAGCACGATCATCGGCCACGTCATCACAGGCGGGGACTCGTGGGGTTGGGTGTCGTGTGCCCAGCGTTTGTCTCCAAAGAACGTCATCAGCATCACGCGCGTCATGTAGAACGCAGTGAGGCCGGCACCCAGGATTGCTGCTGCGCCAAGCACGAAACCCTCTGCGCCGCCGGCACTGAACGCGGCCTCGATGATCGCGTCCTTGGAGAAGAATCCCGCTAGCGGGGGCATGCCGATAATCGCCAGATATGCCAGTACGAACGTTGCGTAGGTGACCGGCAGCTCCCTGCGCAACCCGCCGTAGCGGCGCATGTTCACCTCGTCGTTCATCGCGTGCATGATCGATCCCGCACCGAGAAACAACCCCGCCTTGAAGAACCCATGCGTCAAGAGATGCATGATCGCGAAAACATAACCGGCCGGTCCCAGCCCGACGGCTAGCATCATGTAGCCGATTTGGGACATGGTGCTGGCCGCGAGCGCCTTCTTGATGTCGTCCTTCGCGCAGCCGACGACCGCTCCGAACAACAACGTCACCGCGCCGACGATCGTGACGCCCTGTTGCGCGGTTGGGGCGAGGTCGAAGACGGCATGCGACCGCACGATCAGGTACACGCCCGCGGTCACCATGGTCGCCGCGTGGATTAGGGCCGAAACCGGCGTCGGGCCCTCCATGGCGTCGCCTAACCACGACTGCAGCGGAACCTGCGCGGACTTTCCGCAGGCAGCCAAGAGGAGCAGCAGGCCGATCGCGGTGAGTGTGCGCTCGCTTAGTTGTGGCGCTGCTGCGAACACATCGGAGAAAGACATTGATCCGATGTAGTCGAACATCAGCATCAGCGCGATGGCGAGACCGAGGTCACCGATGCGGTTGATGACGAAGGCCTTCTTCGCTGCCGCAGCTGCCGAGGGCCTTTGCGACCAGAACCCGATCAGCAGGTAGGAGGCGAGGCCGACGCCTTCCCAGCCGGCGTAGAGACCAATGTAATTGTCGGCGAGTACGAGCAGCAGCATCGCGGCCGTAAACAAGTTCAGGTAAGCGAAAAATTGTCGACGGCGCGGGTCCTCGGCCATGTAGCCGATCGAGTAGATCTGGATTAGTGAACCGACACCGGTGATCAGCAACACGAAGCACATCGATAGCTGGTCGAGTTCTAGACCGAAGTTCACCCGCAGCGCGGCAACCGGCAGCCAGGAAAACAGGGGTTCGTCTATGGCGCGGTGTTCGGAATCGCGGTGCGTCATCTCGACGAATAGTGTTGTGCACAAGACGAACGATGTGACCGCGGTTGCGCACCCGAGCAGGTGATGCCGGCCATTCCAGCGCGGGCCCCCCAGCAACAAGAGCGCGGCGCCTGTTAGCGGTGTCGCGATCACCAGCCATATCGGAATCATTGTGCGCCTTAGTTCTTCAGCAGGCTCGCGTCGTCGACGGACACAGAGTGACGGCCTCGGAAGATGGTGATGATGATCGCCAGGCCGATCACCACTTCGCTTGCGGCTACCACCATGGTGAAAAAGGCCACCATCTGACCGT